>OU342735.1:510520182-510941197 GCA_910589765.1 Avena atlantica | reverse complement strand
GAGCCAGAGGTGGGCCAGGGTGGCCACACCCCCTGGTGGGCGGCCAGGGTGGCCGTGCCTGGGGGGTGTGGGCCCCCTGGGCCCATTTCCGCCTCCCCTTCTGGCATTATTCGTCTTTCGGGAAAATATGATTTTCCGTAGTTTTTCTCGTATTTTTCTGATCTTCGCGAAATTGCATCAAAACACCGCTTTTTCCATCAGAATCCTGATCCGGCAGTCCATCCTCCAAAAATCATCCAACATGCAAAAAGAAGAAGAAAGTAACATAAGAACACCTCTTAATACGAAATATATCAATGAATAGAGGCAAATTATGATATAGAATGGTGATGCAATTAGACGTATCAACCGTCACCGCGAGGAGCCAAACCTAGGTAAAATTTGTGTTACCAATCTCGTCTCGGAGTCTCCCATGTCTCCTTCGTCAACCACTCAACTCAAAACTAGCCCTAAAGTGTCTATCGACCACAATACGCCGATAGATAACAACAGTGGGGGACCAAAAGCTTCCAAAAGTCTAGACAGACATGTCTAAAACACCAAGTTTTTTGAATAAAATCACTATAGAAAGTCAAACAAAAATACAGGCATCGTCATGGCCGAAGGGATGATAGATCCACCTTGATAGCGATCCATCTTGGTGCACCTAGATATAAATTTGTAATTAACCTCATTGTAATAGGGTACCCAGTGCACCTGATCTCAATTTATAATTAGCCTCATTGTACCAAGTGCACCGGATTGAAGTTGTCATATTGCAAAAAAATGCTAACATGAGTATTATTTTTAACATCGGATCCAATTTATCGCTACGTAGGGTGTGATAAAAACTGCAATTAATCTCTTCTTTATATGTAGATATATTCACCCATTTATTACGGATCCACTCAATAAAAAATTGCAATCAATGTCCTTATAAATACATGCTAGTATTTGGATTTGCACCTAATTAAATCTTTTCCTATCATAGTTCTATATAGGTTCCCTTGCTTCCCTTGTTCTAGATCAAGCTCACACCACCAACTGTAACACCCTCAGAATCGACCCTATGCAAGTTTCAGCGCTTCCCGCCAAACCCGCAAGAAACGATTCAAAGGTGCCCCACCAGGCACTTGCGTGCGGGTGGAAAATGAAGTAAGAAATATTACACAATAGTACTCAATGGGACCCACAGAACAGATATATATACAACACGACTTCATGAGTCAAGACTACAGATATACAGAACCAAAGATCCAACTCACCTTGAAAACGATTAGAGCGTCCAGCTACGGACAAGATGCAAATGGGGCTAAGAGCCCTGAAGAATAACCAATGGCGTCCATAACTGTAACATCCCAAAAAAATATCAAACTTAGATCAACAAAACACTAATCCTAAAGTTAGGGTTAACAAAAACTTTTCTAAATCAATTCATGATGAAAGCATGTCTATGTGTATGCATGAATTTGAAATTCTTTAAAACCACTTTGTTTGTGTGATCCATTGCTTGTAAAATGTTTCTTAGGTGAAAAGAACATCATAAAAACATTCCCCCACTTTTCCAAAGAAAAATAAGTCAAACCAATATATTAAGTGAATGGTCATTTGACCAATTTAACTCCCATGCCTACTTTGGTTGTCTCAACTTTCAAAACCTACCAGAAACTTTTCTGGATCTTTGCACCCCTTGAATGTACTCATAACAAAGTATCAAGGCCCACCTTGTGATCATCCAGAAACTTTCAAATGCATAGTTTAAATGACAACTCAAAATTGAATCTTCTTCGTATGGGAAGATCCCACTTTTTCAAAACCCCACTTAAACAAGCTCAATTTTCAAAAACCAAGCATCTGCAGACTCACCAGAACCAATCTAGCAAACCCACCAAAAATCATTTCAAAATTCAAAACTTGATTTCATGCGGCCATTTCATCAAACAGGTTGCAGACACAAATCAAACAAAACACAAAACACTATAGTGTGTAGTGATTCTTGCCTAACTTGTTCCCTAGTCGGCTCTCCACCCCTCAGTAGATCATCTAGAAAGTTTAGCCCACACTAGCACCCTGTGAGCTTGCCATTCCCATTAATGGTGAACAGCCAGCAACCCCATGTCACCCCAAAGTGGACAGCAAGCTAGGAGCAGCAGCAAGCCTAGCCAGCATGTCTGGGAGGCAGCCACCGTCCACCGCCACTGCCTGTCCCAGCCGCGAGCGTTGCCAAGCCCTGGACCACGCGCGCAAGACACGCCCAGACCATGCCGAGCGTGCGCCAGAGCGCCACCCTCGACCACCACCCACAGACCGTGCGCCGCCCTCACCGCGCGCACACACGATCACCACCGACCCAGGAGACCGCCAGACATCCCCATTTAACGCCCCGCGCCATACAGCCACCGCCCTCCGTCGAGAACGCCGCCTCTGCCGCGCAGAGCACCGCCCGTTCCAGACCAAACCACACCGCCCCATCACTCGCGACCATGCGTTGAGCATCGCCAGGAGACACAGCACCGTCCCCTACCCTTGCCCATGCCATTAGCTGCCTGTAACATCGCCTCCGACGAGCTCACCTTGCGCCCCGACGGTCCCCTCGCTCGACTTAAATAGAGGCCACCCCCGCACGATTTCTTCACACCATCTCACTCCCCTCTCCTCACTGATCGTGCCACACCATTTCAGAGCAAGGCGAGCACCACCCTGCCGGATTTCACCGGAGCCTGCCGCTGCCGGAGAAGAAAGGAGCCAGCGATTGGAGCCGCCCCAGGAGAAGCCACCGGTACCAGGAGGTTCGCCGTCGTCGACTTCGTCGTTCGCCCGCCTCGCCGACCCTCGCCCGTACCCCGGTGAGCCCCCAGCACCCCTCACTGGCCGCGCTAGGTTTCGTTCTCGCCGGAGCTGTCTCGCATCGACGATGACCCTCAGCCGTTGGATTAGAACCAGATCTACGAACCACGTTGCCCCATACCGCTTCGCCCAGCCCCGTGTCACTGACGAGTGGGGACACCCACTTAAGCAGCCCGCGGGAGCACTGCGCTTAGCAGGCCGGCCCGTTAGAATTTCCCGCGCAGCCCAGCATTTCAAATTAAACTTTTTCTTTTAAATTCAAACACTTCAGTACCCAACTTCAAAAATCAACCCAGATCAATTTAGTGCACCAAATTAGATGAAACCAATTTTGTTGGAAAGGTCTGTGAATGCTTAATCCAATCCCGTTGGATTCAAGTCATTGGATTTGTAGATCACCCTTAGCAAAAATGACAAGGCAGAAGCTTTTCTGCATTCAAACATTTTTCAAATTTAAACCACAATAGCTTTTGAGTTGATTCCACTCTCAAAAATCACTTTCAACCATACCTTTCAGAATATATAAAATATATATAGGTTACTTGCAGAAATAATGTTCAAGGAATAAAGGAATGCTTCATAAGCATTTCTAGCCACTTAAATTAATTAAAATAAAAGGGTAAAACCTTGTTAAATTGTGACACCACTTTAAATCACATTCCCATGGACTACAACATGTGGTGATGACATGTGTCAACATGATCCCATGTTAGTTTGGAGAATATTAAATCTTAAGTAGTTCTTCAATGAGTAGAAATTACTTTTTCTAAAATAAGAAGACTTAAACCAATCCTAACTTGTAATGTTAGAGATGATGCTAGATCATCTATAGGACCCTTGTGTGTGATGATTGCAAGTAGTTAAGTATTGTTTGGTGATTGTGTACCTCGTATTTATTCATAGACGCTAGTACCGACCAAGGCTACGAAGAAGAAGGAGGATACTACGAAGAGGAAGCCGAGGAGAACTTCAACCACTGCTCTGCACAAGGCAAGCCTAATACTAGTTGATGAGCAAGCTAGTAACTATGCAAGCTTATACTGACATTGATGCAAGCTAACACTTGCAAGATACCCTATTGTTGCCACAACCCATGCTTGTGACATGATTACTATATGCCTAAGCGTATGTAACCATACCCACTTGCTAAACCAATCCTAGTTTTATGGCAAGCTTTTACTTATTTCCTTATCAAAGTTTACTTAGAGGCTACCCAAGAAGTTTGGTAGAGACTAGAAAGTTGTGCTGAAGGTTGCATAAAGAACATTAAAATTTGGCCTAAGCTAGAAACCTTGATATCAGCTTATGATATAAGGTTGGACTTAGTTGCAACTCCACTAGTTACCACCCCTCTATTAGTACTACCCCACCTGTAGATGCTAGTGCTAAGCATAAAACTTGATCAACTTTAGATGGGAATACTTGGTGGAAAAATGGTTATGAAACCTTGGAATGATGGATCATTCTATTGAAATGTTTTGGACATGTGTTTCCAACACTTGATGATTTTGGTGATGAAAATGTTGAGGCATGAGCCTTAGCCTTTTAAAAACTGATGGTTGTCTGGATGCGATACCATTCCAATTTTATCGTACAACCAATACCCGAATATTGGGTAGGGCTTGACTGGAAACTTATATACCTTAGTATTAGTTCCCTCACGGCCAAGGTCTGAGCTGAGGCTACCTTGTGAAGATTGTCCACCTGTGCAGTACCCAAGATGACAGTGGTCATGGTTGGGAGGCCAAACTCACAGGAGAGGTGCTTATACTAGGGAGTGTAAATGGAAGTTAGGATGATTATCCGCATACTGAGTATGGTGAATTCAGGATTTGTTCCTGACGGATGTATCGAATGTTGTGGTGAAAGTGTACAATCTCTGCAGAGTGTCAAACTATTCGAATAGCCGCGTCCGCGGTTATGGACAGTTGGAGTGGCCATACTGTTCCCCCGTCAGACTTTTCAAAATGACTTGTGAACGACCTGAGACTTGACTTGACCACAATAGAGTTGTGACGGAAATACAAGATCCCACTTAGGAGTTATAAAATTGTGACAGCTTTGGAACTTAGTAGTATAAATCTGGCTTTTGCAAACAACCCTAGAGCCTAGTGTCTATTATCCAAAAACCCCTCTTTTTGTTAGTATAGTTTGCGAGTACTTAAAGAGTACTCATGCTTTGTCCCTGGCTATTCCCATGGCCAGACTATGAAGAGGAGTACCTGGAGGATGGACCCCAGGACGGTTACGACAACTAGGATCATCTCCCATCGTCAGCATTGCCTGTGACCCCGAAGATGGAGCCTCGCCTACGCTACCGTTATTATTGCCGTATCCGCTGCTTGATGTTTTATTAGGACTGGATCATGAGATCCCTATTTGTGTAAGAACTTATGTATCGTTGTAATGGATGAAGTACTATGGTATCCAATTCTGTTATGTCTCGCAAAAATGGTAATCCTGGGATTGCGATGTATGGCATAACAGGCATCTAGGATTGAAAAATCCGGGTGTTGACAAGTTGGTATCAGAGCCATCCTGACCATAGGAGACCCTAGTTAGATTGGACGCTGAACCAAAAACTTAGTTTCAATACTCAAAAACAAAACTATTTACGAAAACTTATTCTCATTCTTACCTCTTAAATTCTTAAATAAACCTCATGTACCTCAAAAACTCTTGCAAAATATATAAAATTTTGACACACTTGATCACTTTGCTAAACTACTCCTCCTCTATTTTATAGATGGACGTGAAGTACAGCAAGTTTTACCAACTCGGAAATGGAGGAGACCTTATCTTTGAGAGGGATCTGGATCAGCTTTCGGAACTTTTGGAGCGCCCGCATCCCGAGTTCTTCGGAGCTCAGCTCAATGATCAAGGGGGGGAAGATCTACAGTGGCTAATAGTTGCAAGTCTCCGAGGAAAGATTGAACCTCCCACTGCGGAGGGAATTTAGTTTACCTTGAGGGAAAACAACTGGCTCGATGGACTTGCCTGAGCAATGCAGGAAGCTTTTCCCGTCTGTGTGGGCAGAGCATCAATCAGATCAAGGGTACTCGCTTTGAGTTTTGCCCAAGACGTGATGCAAATGGTCAACCACTGGAAGCCCCATACCACCCCGAGCTGAAGACCAATTGGACCACCTTAGCTTCATGATGTATGATCGTCAGCAGGAACTGGACAACTGCGTGACTATTGTAACCACAAGTCTGCCATCATCAAGGAAGGATCAGACCATCGCCATGCTAGCAAAGGATCGCAAGTCTCGCCGCCGTCAGCTCGACAAGAAGGAGCGCATTATTGCCCGTCTTCGCCATCGTATCTCAGCTCTGGAAGAGACCATCCATGAGAGAGACATGCAGTTAGAGGAAAGGGAAAATGCCGGAGAAGATCTTCGTGGAGACCCTTACTCCTATCTCAGCGATGACGATGATTTTCTGGAGGACCAGGCCATGGACTTCTTCACCGATGAGGATGATTTCGCCTTCATCGATGATGCGGAAGATGATGAAGCCACAGACTCCGAGCAGTAGTAGCACTGAGCACTAGCGTAGCGAGTAGTAGTCGGTCCCACTGTATCATAGTCCCAGAATGGTTCTTAAAACCATCTGTTTTGCTTGTTGTGGTGTGTTTGTACTGTGTGCTATGAGTGAATGAATGAAAAAGCAAGTTGCTAGAAAACTTGAGTCAACTCTAAAAACTTTTCAAAGACCCAAAACCTTAGAAATTCCCTCTTTTCTCATGATCTATATCAATCCTCAGATGCCCGTGGAGGAAGTGGTTCAACCCCGGACCCAATGTTGCAGATCCTGCAAATGTTGACTTCTGACCGCGAAGCTGAACGAGCGGAACGGCAAGCCAACCTAGCTACTCTGCAACAGATAGCCCAGCTAGCCCACAACAACCAAGGTCATGGAAATCAGGACAACCACGGATCTAAGCTCAAGAACTTCCAGAATACCAACCCACCCGTTTTCACCAAGTCAGAAGAACCCCTAGACGCCGATGATTGGCTGCAAACCATGGAGAATAACTTAGAAGTAGCCGGAGTAGAAGCCAACGAGAAAGTCTTGTTCGCCACTCATTATCTAGCCGGAGATTCCAGGGCATGGTGGAACAGTGTTCGTGCAATGACCGGAGGCCAAATGATGACCTGGGAGGAATTCAAGGTCAAGTTAGCAGAACCCATGTGCCGCCAGGTTTGATCAAGAGAATGAGAGACGAGTTCAGAGAACTGAAGCAAGGAAGGATGACAGTAGTGGAATACCGTGACAAATTTTTGTCATTAGCTAGGTACGCCCCAGATGAGATAGACACCGAAGCCAAGAAGAAAGAAAGATTCCTGAATGGTCTGCATGACGAGATGCAGACAGTATTAGTCAATATTCCCTTTGCTGATATCGAAGCCCTTGTCGACTCCGCTATCCAGATGGAAGGAAAGATCAATCAGGCCAATGAGAACCGCAAGCGTCGCATGATGCATCAACCAGGAACCCATCAGACCCCAAAGTATCGCCCCAACCCATCTCCAGGATTTGCCCCAAGAACCAACAGACCCCCTATGACCCGTCCGAACTATCCCACCGTGGAAACCCTAGACCCGGAGGAAATCACAACAAACCCGGCAATTCTAGCCCTTTCAACCGTGCCCCACCCAAGTTCAACACCAACCATGCTACCGTCAACCCCAATACTGCCCCGAGGACTGGAAGCAATGCTGTGCCTATCGCAGCCAAGGACAAGTCCCAAGTGACCTGTTATGACTGTGGAAATAAAGGCCACTATTCCAACGAGTGCCCCAACAAGAAGAACGCTACAGCCCCTAATACCAATGTCCCAGCCCAGCAGCAGCGTCGTGTCCAGCCAGGGAGAAGATTTGCCCCAGGAAATTCACTCAACCGTAATGGCCGCCTTTTTCTCATGCATGCTGAAGAAGCTCAGGAAGCGCCAGACGTCGTGCTGGGTATGTTTTCTGTTAATTCAGTACTCGCAAGAGTGTTGTTTGATTCTGGTGCATCGCATTCATTGTCACCGAAGAATTTGCATGCACTAGTAAAATCCAACCAACCAAACTGAAGCATGTGATGATTGTACAAATTCCCGGATCAACCACCAAGGCTAGGCATATTGCAAAGCCGTCCCTATCCGAATCCATGGCATAGATTTTTATGCTAATCTAATAGTACTCGGAACTAATGGTTTGGAAGTAGTACTAGGAATGGATTGGATGTCTAACATAAAGGAATGATTGACTGTGCCAAGAAAGCCATTACCATGACTAGTACCGCCGGAATATTAGTCGAGCATATATCGGAAACCTACCTCGCCAATTCAAGTGTAACAAGAGTCTAGCCCAACCTACCATCGACCAAGTTCGGATAGTCTGTGAATACCCCGATGTATTTCCAGATGTTTTGCCCGGTATGCCCCCAGATAGGGATATCGAGTTTATCATCGAACTAATCCCCGGAACAGGACCTATAGCCCAGAGACCCTATAGTATGAACCCGTCAGAACTAGAAGAACTGAAGAAGCAACTGGATTCCATGTTAGAAATCGGATTGATTCAACCAAGTGCGTCCCCATGGAGGTCACCTGTCTTATTTGTGGACAAGAAGGATGGAGGTAACCGTTTGTGTACGGATTATCGAAAGTTGAATGATGTCACCATCAAGAACAAGTATCCCTTGCCCAAGATAGAGGATTTTTTTGATCAGTTGACCGTTGCCCAGGTGTTTTCTAAGATTGATCTTAGAACTGGTTATCATCAACTCAAAATTCGTGCAGAGGATATTCCAAATACTGCCTTTACCACCAGATATGGGTTGTATGAGTATACAGTCATGTCTTTTGGATTAACCAATGCCCCGCTTATTTCATGAACCTCATGAAAAAGATTTTTATGGACTTCCTGGATAAGTTTGTCGTTGTTTTCATCGATGACATTCTGATTTATTCCAAATCGGAAGAAGAACATGAGCTACACCTAAGGACCATTCTTGGAACCCTTAGAGAGCATCAGCTGTATGCAAAATTTAGCAAATGTGAATTCTGGTTACAGGAAGTAGGATTCCTCGGTCACATTGTATCAGCCGGAGGAATTGCCGTTGACCCTGCCAAAGTGAAAGATGTAGAAGATTGGCAAGCCCCAACCACTCAAACCCAAGTTCGTGCTTTTCTCGGATTGGCGGGATATTACCGCAAATTCGTAGAAGGATTCTCTAGTATCGCCCGACCCATGACCCAATTGCTGAAGAAGGACAAGAAGTTTGAATGGACGGACAAGTGTGAAGCGAGTTTCCAAGAACTCAAAAGGAGATTGATTTCCGCCCCAATCTTGATCATGCCGGATATCACGAAGCCATTCGATGTGTATTGTGACGCATCCAAGATTGGTCTCAGATGTGTGTTAATGCAAGAAGGCAAGTTATATCCTATCTATCGCGACAATTGAAGCAGCATGAACAAAATTATCCAACCCATGACCTCGAACTCGCAGCCGTAGTTCTAGCCCTGAAGACATGGAGACATTACCTTATGGGAAACCGTTGTGAGATTTATTCGGATCACAAGAGCCTAAAGTATATATTCACTCAGAAGGAGCTGAATATGAGGCAGAGAAGATGGATTGAGCTAATCAAGGATTACGACCTGGACATTCATTATCACCCTGGAAAAGCCAACGTAGTAGCCGATGCCCTTAGCAGATTGCCGTGCCGCTTGAACTCCATGATTTTGAAGGAGCAACCAAGTTTGCACAAGGAGATGGAAGATTTTCGACTAGAATTAGTAAGTGAAGGATTTTTGGCTAGCATAGAACTTCAGCCCACTTTGATCAGTCAGGTTAAAGAGGCGCAGAAAGGAAATGCTAGTATCGACGGAATTAAACGTCGTATCGGTACAGGCAAAGTACCCGGATTCACCGAGGACGAAGAAGGAGTTTTGTGGTACAAAGGACGCCTTTGTGTACCAGCAGATTCTGAGTTAAAAGAAGTTATCTTGAAGGAGGCCCATGATACTCATTATTCTATCCATCCAGGAGGAACTAAGATGTATCAAGATTTGAAAGAGCAATTTTGGTGGCATAAGATGAAGAGAGAAATCGGAAGCTATATCGCCAAGTGTGATATATGTCAGCGAGTCAAGGCAGGACATCAAAGACCCGCTGGATTGTTGCAACCTTTGCAAATTCCGGAATGGAAATGGGATTCTGTAGGAATGGACTTTATCACTGGACTACCTACTTCTAGTAGGGGAAATGACTCTATTTGGGTCATAGTGGACAGATTGTCCAAAGTCGCCCATTTCTTGCCCGTTAAAACCACCTATCAGAGTTTGAAGCTAGCAGAGTTGTATATCGCTAGGATCGTTAGTTTGCACGGAGTCCCCAAGAATATCGTATCGGATCGAGGAACTCAGTTTACCTCGAGATTCTGGAAGAAGGTCCAGGAAGGTTTAGGAACCCGCCTAGATTTCAGTACCGCGTATCACCCTCAGACCGATGGACAAACGGAGCGAGTAAACCAAATACTCGAAGATATGCTTAGAGCATGTGTGCTAGAGTATGGATCCAAGTGGGAAGACTGTCTACCATTTGCAGAATTTTCCTACAACAATAGTTACCAAGCCAGTTTGCAAATGGCCCCATTTGAATTCATGTACGGAAGGAAGTGCCGCACCCCTTTGAACTGGTCGGAAGTAGGAGAGAGTCAAATTTTCGGACCTGACATCCTACGAGAAGCAGAAGAGAAGGTTCACAAGATTCGAGAGCACCTCAAGACAACCCAATCCCGACAAAAGAGTTACGCCGACAAGAGACGTCGAGACCTCGCCTTTAACATTGGAGACTTTGTTTACCTGAAAGTGTCGCCATTGAAGGGAATGCAACGTTTCCAACTCAAAGGAAAGTTAGCCCCCAGATATATCGGACCTTTCAAAATCTTGAACCGTCGAGGAGAAGTATCGTATCAACTCGAGCTACCAGAAGAGATGTCAGCAGTGCACAATGTGTTCCATATCGCGTTACTTCGCAAATGTCTCGAAGTCCCCGAGAAGACCGAAGTGTTCAAGAATATCGATCATAGGACCATAGAGATCAATGATGACCTGACCTATCCTGAAGTACCCATCCGTATATTGGAAGAAGCTTTTCGAACGACCAGAACCCGAAGCATCAAGTTTCTCAAGATTTAGTGGAGCAACCACACAGAAGAGGAAGCTACCTGGGAACGCGAAGATCACATCAGGACGGAGTTTCCAGATCTCTTCAAATCCTAGGTAATCTTTTCGTCCTTTTTCAAATCTCGGGACGAGATTTTGTTTAAGGGGGGAAGGTTTGTAACATCCCAAAAAATATCAAACTTAGATCAACAAAACACTAATCCTAAAGTTTAGGGTTAACAAAAACTTTTCTAAATCAATTCATGAAAGCATGTCTATGTGTATGCATGAATTTTGAAATTCTTTAAAACCACTTTGTTTGTGTGATCCATTGCTTGTAAAATGTTTCTTAGGTGAAAAGAACATCATCTAAAACATTCCCCACACTTTTCCTAAAGAAAAATAAGTCAAAACCAATATATTAAGTGAATGGTCATTTTGACCAATTTAACTCCCATGCCTACTTTGGCTGTCTCAAACTTTCAAAACCTAACAGAAACTTTTCTGGATCTTTGCACCCCTTGAATGTACTCGTAACAAAGTATCAAGGCCCACCTTGTGATCATCCAGAAACTTTCAAATGCATAGTTTAAATGACAACTCAAAATTGAATCTTCTTCATATGGGAAGATCCCACTTTTTCAAAACCCACTTAAACAAGCTCAATTTTCAAAAACCAAGCATCTGCAGACTCACCAGAACCAATCTAGCAAACCCACCAAAAATCATTTCAAAATTCAAAACTTGATTTCATGCGGCCATTTCATCAAACAGGTTGCAGACACAAATCAAACAAAACACAAAACACTATAGTGTGCAGTGATTCTTGCCTAACTTGTTCCCTAGTCGGCTCTCACACACCTCAGTAGATCATCTAGAAAGTTTAGCCCAACACTAGCACCCTGTGAGCTTGCCATTCCCATTAATGGTGAACAGACGAGCAACCCCATGTCACCCCAAAGTGGACAGCAAGCTAGGAGCAGCAGCAAGCCTAGCCAGCATGTCTTGGAGGCAGCCCACCGTCCACCGCCACTGCCTGTCCCAGCCGCGAGCGTTGCCAAGCCCTGGACCACGCGCGCAAGACACGCCCAGACCATGCCGAGCGTGCGCCAGAGCGCCACCCTCGACCACCACCCACAGACCGTGCGCCGCCCTCACCGCGCGCACACACGATCACCACCGACCCAGGAGACCGCCAGACATCCCCATTTAACGCCCCGCTCCATACAGCCACCGCCCGCCGTCGAGAACGCCGCCTCTGCCGCGCAGAGCACCGCCCGTTCCAGACCAAACCACACCGCCCCATCACTCGCGACCATGCCGTTGAGCATCGCCAGGAGACACAGCACCGTCCCCTACCCTTGCCCATGCCATTAGCTGCCTGTAACATCGCCTCCGACGAGCTCACCTTGCGCCCCGACGGTCCCCTCGCTCGACTATAAATAGAGGCCACCCCCGCACGATTTCTTCACACCATCTCACTCCCCTCTCCTTACTGATCGTGCCACACCATTCTTAGAGCAAGGCGAGCACCACCCTACCGGAATTTCACCGGAGCCTGCAGCTGCCGGAGAAGAAAGGAGCCAGCGATTGGAGCCGCCCCAGGAGAAGCCACCGGTACCAGGAGGTTCGCCGTCGTCGACTTCGTCGTTCGCCCGCCTCGCCGACCCTCGCCCGTACCCCGGTGAGCCCCCAGCACCCCTCACTGGCCGCGCTAGGTTTCGTTCTCGCCGGAGCTGTCTCGCATCGACGATGACCCTCAGCCGTTGGATTAGAACCAGATCTAACGAACCACGTTGCCCCATACCGCTTCGCCCAGCCCCGTGTCACTGACGAGTGGGGACACCCACTTAAGCAGCCCGCGGGAGCACTGCGCTTAGCAGGCCGGCCCGTTAGAATTTCCCGCGCAGCCCAGCATTTCAAATTAAACTTTTTCTTTTTAAATTCAAACACACTTTAGTACCCAACTTCAAAAATCAACCCAGATCAATTTAGTGCACCAAATTAGATGAAACCAATTTTGTTGGAAAGGTCTGTGAATGCTTAATCCAAGCCCGTTGGATTCAAGTCATTTGGATTTCTAGATCACCCTTAGCAAAAATGACAAGGCAGAAGCTTTTCTGCATTCAAACATTTTTCAAATTTAAACCACAATAGCTTTTGAGTTGATTCCAACTCTCAAAAATCACTTTCAACCATACCTTTCAGAATATATAAAAATATATATAGGTTACTTGCAGAAATAATGTTCAAGGAATAAAGGAATGCTTCATAAGCATTTCTAGCCACTTAAATTAATTAAAATAAAAGGGTAAAACCTTGTTAAATTGTGACACCACTTTAAATCACATTCCCATGGACTACAACATGTGGTGATGACATGTGTCAACATGATCCCATGTTTAGTTTGGAGAATATTAAATCTTAAGTAGTTCTTCAATGAGTAGAAATTACTTTTTCTAAAATAAGAAGACTTAAACCAATCCTTAACCTTGTAATGTTAGAGATGATGCTAGATCATCTATAGGACCCTTGTGTGTGATGATTGCAAGTAGTTAAGTATTGTTTGGTGATTGTGTACCTCGTATTTATTCATAGACGCTAGTACCGACCAAGGCTACGAAGAAGAAGGAGGATACTACGAAGAGGAAGCAGAGGAGAACTTCAACCACTGCTCTGCACAAGGCAAACCTAATACTACTAGTTGATTGAGCAAGCTAGTAACTATGCAAGCTTATACTGACATTGATGCAAGCTAACACTTGCAAGATACCCTATTGTTGCCACAACCCATGCTTGTGACATGATTACTATATGCCCTAAGCGTATGTAACCATACCCACTTGCTAAACCAATCCTAGTTTTATGGCAAGATTTTTACTCTATTTCCTTATCAAAGTTTACTTAGAGGCTACCCAAGAAGTTTGGTAGAGACTAGACAGTTGTGCTGAAGGTTGCATAAAGAACATTAAAATTTGGCCTAAGCTAGAAACCTTGATATCAGCTTATGATATAAGGTTGGACTTAGTTGCAACTCCACTAGTTACCACCCCTCTATTAGTACTACCCCACCTGTAGATGCTAGTGCTAAGCATAAAACTTGATCAACTTTAGATGGGAATACTTGGTGGAAAAATGGTTATGAAAACCTTGGAATGATGGATCATTCTATTGAAATGTTTTGGACATGTGTTTCCAAACACTTGATGATTTTGGTGATGAAAATGTTGAGGCATGAGCCTTAGCCCTTTATAAAACTGATGGTTGTCTGGATGCGATACCATTCCAATTTTATCGTACAACCACAATACCCGAATATTGGGTAGGGCTTGACTGGAAACTTATATACCTTAGTATTAGTTCCCTCACGGCCAAGGTCTGAGCTGAGGCTACCTTGTGAAGATTGTCCACATGTGCAGTACCCAAGATGACAGTGGTCATGGTTGGGAGGCCAAACTCACAGGAGAGGTTCTTATACTAGGGAGTGTAAATGGAAGGTTAGGATTGATTATCCGCATACTGAGTATGGTGAATTCAGGATTTGTTCCTGACGGATGTATCGAATGTTGTGGTGAAAGTGTACAATCTCTGCAGAGTGTCAAACTATTCGAATAGCCGCGTCCGCGGTTATGGACAGTTGGAGTGGCCATACTGTTCCCCCGTCAGACTTTTCAAAATGACTTGTGAACGACCTGAGACTTTGACTTGACCACAATAGAGTTGTGACTGGAAATACAAGATCCCACTTAGGAGTTATAAAATTGTGACCAGCTTTGGAACTTAGTAGTATAAATCTGGCTTTTGCAAAACAACCCTAGAGCCTAGTGTCCTATTATCCAAAAACCCCTCTTTCTTGTTAGTATTAGTTTGCGAGTACTTAAAGAGTACTCATGGCTTTGTCCCTGGCTATTCCCATGGCCAGACTATGAAGAGGAGTACCTGGAGGATGGACCCCAGGACGGTTACGACAACTAGGATCATCTCCCATCGTCAGCATTGCCTGTGACCCCGAAGATGGAGCCTCGCCTACGCTACCGTTATTATGCCGTATTCCGCTGCTTGATGTTGTATTAAGGACTGGATCAGGAGATCCCTATTTGTGTAAGAACTTATGTATCGTTGTAATGGATGAAGTACTATGGTATCCAATTCTGTTATGTCTCGCAAAAATGGTAATCCTGGGATTGCGATGTATGGCATAACAGGCATCTAGGATTGAAAAATCGGGTGTTGACAATAACCCTGCCCAGGCCAAGCCGGAAGGGTAACCCTGCTAACGACGTTGAAACCTGCTAAAACAAAAGGGGTGCCGATAAAGGGCAAAGGAAAAGGAGGAGCGTCAGTACTGAGGCCAGTACACGGCGAGGCTAGAATTCGGCGGTCCTCGCCTACATAGGTATGGTGGACTGAAGCGTCAGCGCAGCATGCACTAAACAACCTATAGAGACTCGATACAACTGGCGACTATCAGAGAGGGGTAAGAAAGACCTATTCGGAACCAACCTGATACTACCTCCAAACATACCCATCCTGATATTTCCCCCTCGAGACCAGACGAGGAAGTCAACCGAGGAACTTACACCGTTGGCAGTTTTATTTATTCAGTTATCGTTGCAGCAATTACTAGTCAGGTATAGATAGTCATCCTGATATAATAAGCAGTGGGCACTTTTAATTAACCATTCCATTGTAGTTGCACTCTTACTAATCAGATACAGTTAGCATGAGATATCCCCAAACCCAGCAGTTGTTGGTACTTTTATTTAGCCATTCCGTTATAGTGGAAATATTTACTAGTCAGGTACAATGGTAGCAAGCGGCAACCCAAACAAGCAATTGTTGGCAATTTTTATTTAGCCATTCCATTATAGTGAAGCTGATTACTAGTCATTATAAAGTCAAATTTATAGCACTACTTTAGTTATAGTTGTCTATGATCGAGATATTGTGCTCCAAGTCGTCCATAACCGCGGACACGGCTTTCAGAAAGTTTTACCCTGCAGGGGTGCACAAATAGCAACACACACTCGATCAACCTCGGAAAAACCAAATCAAAACCCAACGAGACTTTCACGACAAAGCAATCACAAGATTCAGAAATATTTCAGGGGGCCACCCCATTAAGCTACCCGCAACGAAGTTAGCTGACTCCGAGACGGACTCAAGGTTTGGGTGGACGGCTGTAAACGACTGGGAACCCGAAAGTGTGACTGGGCTTGTCGATACCGCGAAATCGTGTCCCGATCCTAAACAGTACAGTGTGCAGTACCTCGCACAATTTAAATAAAGCAGTAAAACATGGCATAAGTACAGGATAGTAAATAAAACCTCAAACTAGTTTGTGGCCCCAAGAAATAAGAATGAATCAAGCTCTGGCTCAGGGGGGTCCCATAATCCTCCCGGATGTGGATAGCGCGAATATGCAAGGAACAGGTATCAAGTACTCGGGGTCCTACGGGACACAAGTGGACGGTTAACAACCAAATAACATCTATTGCCCACCTGTGCCTCTGCATTTTCCTACTTCAATTTTAGTTGTTAAACAGTAATTAAAGTCTTGATCATCTCCAACAATAAACACACGGCAATACTCCAACAACTGTGGTACTTGACGACACGCAACAGCACTTGAGCAAGCGACTACGACGCGCAGGTCCAACTATCTACCAAACAACAGGTAATAGGAGGTGTCCAAGGCAATATAACGCTGTAAGGGATATTGCGGGTACGAAAACTAGAGCATCGCAACACAGATAGCAATAGATCAACAGGAGGGAATAAATACTATAAAAGTAAGATAGGTAGAAAGGGGGAGGTGCTCGCCTGGAAACATTGCCGAAGGTTCAACCGAAGATCGGGTCGACGCTCACATCAACTCAAAGGCCTTATCCACGAAGAAGCAAAACACTAGAATAAACACCAAATGCACTATTTAATACTACGGCAAAAGATCGGGCATGATGCATGTATGATGTATGACATGGCAAAGGTGCAATGCAATTAGATCATATTAAGCGGAACCGGGGTCCGACAACTAATTGATAGGTTCATGTTGTTTAGCTACCCTGCAATTTAAATGTTGTCTTAACATGGCAAAACATGGCTTCGGTTCGCTACATAAATTTAAATGGGGCCAATATTAGACTAGATTCGCCCACATATGCACCCCATATTTAATTTAGGTGAGTCGACATAAGCCCCCCAAACACCCACAAAACATGTATGCAACATGAACAATTTAAATGCAACAAGTATATGTCATATATTATAAAAATAGGGGTCTTGGAAAGGGAATCACACAACTGGGTTCGGCAGATCTTGGGCTCGGGGAGGCTCGAGGGATCGGGAAGGCGAACTTGAATCGGCTCCGGTGGTCATCGGATGGTCTTGTCAACGACACTGATGACCTTGCCCAACTTGTCATTCTCGTTCACCGGAAGGTTGTGACCGAGGTCACGGTGCTCCACTGAACAATCTGCTTAGCACCATACCACACACCACACACACATCCTCTTCACAGCCCAAAACACTGGGTTGCCGAGCAATACCGACAACACCAGGTAGTTGGTCAAGTGGTCGCTCTTGACTTTGAGATCAGGTAGAAGCATCACCGCTTCACCACAGCAGAGGAGCCCAACAATCGATTACAACAGAGAGCACATGAGTTGGGGAAACGGCCACCACTCGACTGGGATGGTCTGTGGTAAACAAAACGATGCGGGCAGGGAACAAAGAATACATTCTCATCGGCATGAAGGCGCAGCAGCAACGAGGACAAAGTGCAAGCGGCGGAGGCCGTCAGGAACACACAGCTCGCGCGCGACTGCAAGGGCACGCATGCGAGGTCGTGGCCGGAGGATACGAACACGACAGGGCGATGGAGGCAGACGCGGTCGCGGCCGGAGAAGCTTGAGGCCGGTGGCGGCGTGGCCGGGCGGAGGAGGGCGCCTGAGGGAAGGGCCGCTGCGGCCAGCGAAGCGGGCAGGCAAAGCGGGGGCGACGCTCTTCGGCGGGGCCTGCAGGGAGGCAACCTGAGCGGGAGGAGGGGGCCGCGGGGTAGGGGAGGTCGAGCTTGGTGGCGGGGACGAGCGTCGATGGAGAGGAGAGGTGCCCGGCAGCGAGGCTCGATGCGGCCGGGACAAAGAGGGGAGGGAGGGCCAGCGAGGTTGGAGGCAAGCAGCCGGGGAGAGGGTCGGCGGAAGGAGCGCCAGGGGCTGGGCGGGCCGAGCAGAGCTCCTGCAGGGGAGGGCCAGTAGAGGGAGATGTTGGCGGCGGCGTCGGGGAGGCGGGCCTGCGGGCGCGGCGGACATGGAGCAAGGAAGGCGACAGCGCCATGGAGGACTGGTGGTGGAGGAGCGGCATGCTCAGGGAAGTAGGGGCGATGGGGAAGGGCGTCAGGGCTGGCGCCGGCTGCAGGGGAAGGCGCGCCCGACGACGGCTGGGCAACGGAGGGCGCTAGGAGGGAGGCGAGCCGAGGTGCAGAGGTGAAGAGGGCGGAGCCCCTGGCGGCAGCGGGCGCAGCAGAGCAACCCGGCTGGGGGAGGGGAGGCCGGAGGGAGGAGGCCGGGCGGCGACTCGGGCTGAGGCCGGGGCCGGCGGCGACCTTGATCGCGGTTGGAGGCAGAGACGGAGGCTCGGGAACATGGAGGGGATCGAAGGGAGGACGGGGAGAGGGGATCGAACGGGGTGGGGCCAGGGAGAGTGGGGTCAGGCGGTTGGTGGAGGCAGGGGTGAGTTGGAGGGTTTGGTTAGGTGGCAGGCTGGGATTGGACAGGGGGAAGGGAGGAGAGATGAGGTGGAGAGAGGGGATTGGTCAGGGTGAGGTGGAGGGAGGCTGGGTAGGATAGGATTGGGTAGGATTAGGAATTAGATATTTTTGACTAGGGTTTTCTTTTATTTTAAAATAAATTTTGTAAATAGTTTTTAGACAAATAAAAGACCCGGAAAAGCCCGGTGCTTTAATTTGAAATTGAGACGAGGAATATTTAGAAAACCAAACTAGGCTTTTAGGAAATAGGTTTCGACAAACAAATGCATGATGACATGACGATGCTCAAATGCAATGTGGCATGATGACATGAGCATGCGGTCATGATGATGCAATGCACAAAAACAACGCGATTTTTTAGTAATGGTTTTAGCGGGATGCCACACCAACTCACCAAACTCCACACAAACCATCTCGCCATCTCAAGGTCCAAATCTCCATCGATCATGAGGACTTGCACCTTCCTCCTCCTCGTCGCTGCCGCGGCGATCTACACCACCGGTACACCCGCCACAGGCTGCGATGGGTCATATGGGCACCGATAGAAGATGGATGGAAACCTATCCCGGACATCAACGACCAACATATCCAAGAGCTCGGAGGCTGGGCGGTCTCGGAGTTCCTCAAACACTCGAACTGCTTGATCAAGTTCAGCAAGGTGGTGAGCGGCAAGGAGCAGATCGTGCCCGGCATGAACTACGCGCTTGTCATCGACTCGTCGGACGTTGGTAGTGGAAAACTTGGCAGGTACAATGCGGAGGTGTACGAGCAGGAGTGGACCAAGACGCGCAAGCTCATATCCTTTAGCAAGGCCGAATAGGCGGTGCCTTTGCTAGGAATAATAGTCGTGCCTTGAAATCTTGATGGTTGTTTTTGTGTATGCAATAGTTACAAAATTATTATCCGCATACAAACATCGATCTATATAAAGATCGTCATTGAAACGACGGGAGCGCGTGAATCTTTTTGTATTTCTTCAGCAGAACTAAGGAGACATTCATCCACACGATGTGCGATACAGTAGTACTTAGGTGAGACGATGCAGCGTCACATCATGCCTGAGTCACGCACGCACCGCATAAATCCAAATTGACGTTTCTCCTGGCCAGGAGCTCGTTTCATGCTGTTTTCTCTGAAGAAACTGCCACTAGAAACCACCACTACTGTGCCGGTTCTTGCGTTCGAGGCTGGCAGAATAGAAACGTTTTCTATCGATTCCTTTTTTTTTTGACCAGCTTTCCTATCAATTCCTGAATGTAATAAGAGAAAAAAGGAACTTCGGAAAGAACAGTGTGAAGCGTGCACGCCGCACTGGTTCGCTATTCGGCCTGATCCCGACCTTACCAACTTGTGGACTTGTCTAAAGCCTAAACACCACAATAATTGTGACCCAAGACCAAGAATACGGACTAAGAGCTCAGCCCGTCATTTCTTGAATGGACTAGGAAAGCTGGCGCGACGGCACGCCGTACCCATGGTTGCCCTTTTTATGATTGTTTGAGAATGCACTTAATAGTAGTTAAATTTTAATCGTTTGTTCTAAATGTTGCAAATATCTGTTGAGTATTACAATTTCATTGCTATTAAATGCAGAATAGAAGTATTTGAATGTGGTAAGCAAACTATGTCTATAATTTTGATCTAGACAGTCAAAGTTAAGCATGAAAGGAGACGGTTAGTAGAAGAAGATTAAAGTGGCAATGAGTAGTGGAGTATATGTTTTCTACCGTAGGAGAACTCTAAAGCCACTGCAGAATACGACAATTAATCACTATTGAAGATTATTGTTCGTCCACCCGCTGGAAAATAATGTTGAGAAATTGCCGCCGAAAAATGTTTGCGACCTCGAAGACCTACTATAATAGTATAGTTAACGCCCTCGATGAATTACTGTTAGATAGTCAATGGCGGCAAATTAATGTTAACACCAAAGATTTGTATGATAAATTACTTTCAAAAGAATTAGGTAGCTAATTACCCCCAAAGAATCAATGTTAAGTTGACGTTGGAAAATTACTACCAAAGTTGAAGATCTTCACCTATGAATTAATGATGAAAAATTTGCCGGAGCAGGCTGCCAAAAATTATCAAGAAAACACTGTCCAAAACTGTTAAAAAAGGTTACTATAAAAAGTGTAAAAATAATTACTGTAAAATTTGTAAAATGAAAAATTCTCAAAGCAATGGTGAAAGAATTGTCAATGGGGAAGACGAACTACCATTGGAAATAAATCACAGTGCAAGAATTGCCGCAGAAATTTTGCATCTTCAAAGAATGGGTCAAAATTAGGGAGAAAATTGTTACACAACTACTACTACTCCCTCAAATCCAAATTAATGGACTCAGATTTATATAGATTCAGATGTATCTAGTATAGATGAATAGATACATTCGAATCTAGACAAATCCGAACCCATTAATTTATATTAAAGGGAGTAGTTAATAGTGAAGAGTTTACCGACATGTTAGCATGCAGTGCGGGAGGGCATGCTATCCACTTAGATTTCGAATTTTAGATTTGACAGGTGATCATGGTTGTTTCTCCTATAAAACATGCCAGACAAGATCTAGCCCAGGGCGTTCTCATTTTAATTTATTTTTAAAATTGATAACATAAATTTCATATTTTGTCATAATATCATCATTCTAATTTTTGGCAAAGAAACATCCACAATGAATGATTTGCAAAGTATAAATATTAAGGAAAAAATTGAGATTTTCATGTTTCTTCATTAATAGGGCCCTTTTGATTCACATGTTTTTTCCCAGAGAATATGCCAATGGCACACCTTAGTTTAATAGGAAGCATACAGTTATTTCAAGAAGCTGGCGGCCTTGCAAGACGGAGCTCCAATTGGGGAAAGGTGGGGAGACCATCCTATCTTGATTTTTTATTAAAAAAAACTACATATAATGGCAATTTCCTTATGTAAACATTTTTTTGATTTTTTTGTGCAGTAAAACAGACTCTCTATTCCCATATAAACTCGGATTTGGACGTTTAAATAGACAAATGAAAGCTTTAGAAAAGGCCCACAACTTTAATGTTTTTATTATTTTACATTTGACAATATATTTTTAAAGCCTTTTGGCGATCTCTAAGAACAGGTCCTAGAGGGACAAATTTTGAGAAATTCCAAATTTCACCGCAAATTACTTCAAAATTGGTCTAATATCCATGCAATTCCTACGCATCATATTGTCAATGGAAAAATTATGCACTCTTATAATTATTAATATGTTAGTCCCAATAAATATAACAAAAATTGTCAAATATCATAAATAGTACCAAAACAAACATCAAAATACATAGATAGGTTTTTATGAGTGTGCTGCATCGAGTGAGTGATATTCAAAAGTCTCGATCTTGGTTAATAAGGAAAGATTTTGAAAAAAGGGTAGATTTTTGCTATTGTCAAGGATTTATAGACAACATTAAAGCTTCATTATCGGCTGGTTCATAGGTTTTACTTTTTATTTAAATAACTTGCTATTACCTTGTGTTTGTAAATAGTACAACAATTCAATATCCAACTTTTACTTTGTTATGCGATCGGATCTTGATTGAAATCCTTATATAGCTGACAAAACTAAATTTTATGCTATACAAATATCATGGAGGGGCATTTGCCCCCTCCCCCCCCCCCCCACACACACACACCCAACCACACACACATAGTTCTGGTTAAACAATAATATATGTCTATGAGGTCACCCTACTAACATTTGGACCTTCTATCGCCACTGCCTATGAACAAGGTATTCGCGACACCAACGTACACCCAACTCCACTTGACTACTCTCTCAGCTACATCAGTACACCCGCTGGACATGCTTGTCGCCACAGTAGGAATTCGTCAACGACCTTGCTCACAAGAACTGTAGCATGACCTGCCGGTGCACATTGACAAACGCCATATCGTTCCTTTGTTTCCAAAGTGATAGGAAGATCAAAGTTCATAGGATTGTGAAAACAAAGAAATAAAAAAAATGATTATAATGGCATGTCATCTCTAATCCTACAAAAATTCATATGCGGCAAAGTTTGTTTGACTCCACCATAAATAAAACTAGGAAAGGATTCTGAAAAAGTTCGTTTGAATGCACGTTAGATTTTTCTACTCCCTCCGGTCCATATTAATTTTCTCAACTAGATTCGTATGTATCTAGTTAAGTATTTAGACTAGATTTTTTCGTATCTGGACAAAGTTGAAAAACATTAATATGGACCGGGGTATGAAAATCAAGTGCAAATGATTTTTTAGAAAAAAAAACATGGACTCTGGAACATATTTGAGTGGATGTTAGATTTCCTACAAAATCTAGTGCAAAAGATTTCTTAGAAAAAAAAATCTATATATGATCCAATCCTACAATTAATTCAACCATCGTACAAAGAAATCCTAAAAATTTAAGTCCTAAAAAAAGCATATGCAATGCTCATACGACCATCGTACATAAAAATCTTAAAATCCAAGTCCTCCAAAAATCATATGCAATGCCTTAAAATCAAGAAGGTCCTAGAGAGGAACATGAGAAAATGTAAGGGCCCTCCGAATATATCTCTACGGAATTTCTCTCATCGCCCTGAGGTGGACCCGAAGTCCCGATACATTTCCTAGTCAACCGAATCCTAATCCTATCACACGCAAGTGGACGCTACAGCCAGGAACCATAAACAAGTCCAGGTACATAGACGGAACTATTAATAGCAGCGACACTTCTGCTCTACACCCACCACGGCTAAAACCTCCGGCGATTCCCCACTCTCCCCCGATCAGTTCCACGACCCCAACGCCGCACCAGCCAGCCATGGCCGCCGCCACCGCCGCGGAGCTGGAGGCGCAGGGCTTCCGCCCGCTCGACGAGGCGTCCCTGGTGGCCTACATCCGGGCCACCCCGGCCCTCGCCGCCAGCCTCGGCGGCCGCGTCGACGCCCTCGAGGTCAAGGAGGTCGGCGACGGCAACCTCAACTTCGTATACATCGTCCTCTCCGAAGCCGGCTCCGTCGTCGTCAAGCAGGTCCGTCCTGTCCCCTGTCCTCCCCACTCCACCGCTAGAATAGATAGCTCTGTAAATCTCGCCTCCCCCCTGACTGACGCTGACCCACTGAAAATCAAATCCATCCTTGAATCAGGCGCTGCCGTACATCCGCTGCGTGGGGGACTCGTGGCCGATGACGAGGGAGCGGGCCTACTTCGAGGCCTCCGCGCTGCAGGAGCACGGGCGCCTCTGCCCGGACCACGTGCCGGAGGTCTACCATTTCGACCGCGCCATGTCGCTCATCGGGATGCGCTACATCAAGCCGCCCCACATCATCCTCCGCAAGGGCCTCATCGCCGGCGTCCAGTACCCGCTGCTCGCCGAGCACATGGCGGAGTACATGGCCAGGACCCTCTTCTTCACCTCCCTCCTCTACAACTCCACCACGGACCACAAGAAACGAGGTGTGCTTGCTTGCCTCCTCGTTTGATTTCAGTGTTTGTTTTGTGACTGAACTTGATTTCATGTCTGAACTTTTATGTTGCTTACTCTTCTTCTGAGCTCAGTGTTTGTGACTGGACTTGATGGCATGTCTGAATTTCGATGTTGTGAATTGCAGTTGCTCAGTACTGCGGGAACGTGGACCTGTGCAGGCTGACAGAGCAGGTCGTGTTCTCGGACCCATACATGGTCTCCAAATTCAACCACTGGACCTCGCCGTTTCTGGACAAAGATGCCGAAGCGGTTCGAGAGGATGATGGGCTGAAGTTGGAAATTGCTGAATTGAAGTCGATGTAAGTACTAATTAACTCTGAGTCTATGCAGATTAGTGGCGTGTATGTTGTGTTTCTTATGCGATTTGCAACTGCAGGTTTATCGAGAGAGCCCAGGCTCTGATTCATGGAGATCTCCATACTGGTTCCATCATGGTGACCACAGACTCCACTCAAGTGATTGATCCGGAGTTTGCTTTCTACGGCCCAATGGGTTACGACATTGGGGCCTTCTTGGGGAATCTGATTCTGGCATACTTTGCACAGGATGGGCATGCCGATGAAGCAAATGACCGTAAAGTATGTATGGCAGTATGACTTGTTAAATTTGTCTTGTCTGCACGCACTTTTACTCTAATAGAAGCATACGACATCCTCATTTTCTGATAGGCCTCTTATGTTACTTTGACTGGGTATTTTTTGTTAGTAAGAAAATTTTATAGGATTGATGTTTTGAATCCGATAAATCTTAATGTTAAGAAATTAAAGGAGGCATATACCCAGATTAAATATGATGCTTATCTCCTATAGAAGAATGAATAACTGATAGTACCATAAGATATTGTTGATGCTATAGACTATAGTTTTTATATATAGAGGAGGTTGGATGGCTGACAGAGTTTATCACCTAAAAAAACTTGCGGTGTTTGGAATAACTCGCGTAACTAAAAGTCTGTAAGCATCTTTGGCATCTTCAGTATTACTCAATGGCAGCTGCCTATCTGTTCCAGGATTACAAGGAGTGGATATTGAAGACCATCGAGGAGTCATGGAATTTGTTCCAACAGAAATTTGTTGGACTGTGGAACAAACACAAAGATGGGAATGGGGAGGCATACCTGCCCGCCATATACAACAACCCAGAGCTTCTGAGCATTGCACAGAAGAAGTACATGACAAGTCTGTTACATGATAGTCTTGGATTTGGTTCAGCCAAAATGATCAGGTAATTACTCACTTACTAATGTCCAGTTACTTGCTGAAGCTGAATCTCATCTACTTTTAGACGACTACAGTGATATGTCAAACTTCTCTTTAACTGAAATGATTCAGAGGTCCATTAGGTTAGTCCAATGCATAGGTTTCAGATGACATCTCTGACATGGTGTCCCTATTTCATAATGGCCAAGCAAATCCAGCCTTAATGATTGCAGCACAAAAGAAAAACCGATCAAATGTACTTCAGAAATGCTATACATAGAGTAATAAGGAGTAGCATAAAGAACTTACAGAATATGCTTGATCTTCCATGTGCAGGAGAATAGTTGGGATGGCTCATGTCGAGGATTTCGACTCGATTGAGGACGCCAGCAAGAGAGCATCGTGTGAGCGCCGTGCGCTTGACTGCGCAAAGGCGATCCTAAAGGGCCGCCGCCAGTTCGAGAGCATCGAGCAGGTGATTGCTCACATCCGATCAATCCGATCAATAACTCACTGACTGAGAAGACCAGGAGTTATGCTTGGTGTGTCCTATTGAGGAGACCCTTTGGTTGGAGTTTATCATGGTAGACTACACACTCTTATCAAAGGCCTGTGCCTTGTCAAAAACATCATTGAGCGGCTATCTATGGTTTCTGTAATTGGGATGGAGAGGAAACCCCCTTCAGCGATAGTTCTTCAGGGGAGTTGAGACCGACCTGTGTGTATTTCTTGTGTAAGGCAGGCCTTCTGGCATACTAGCTGTTAGCTGAATAAAGTGCAGTCCCAATGTTTGCACCTGTATCTAAAAGCTTACCAACTACTCAGCTCCGTTTGGGGCTTTAGTCACAGATCACAAGAGAGCTAAACGGAAGGACCAGTCCATCGCATCCCCTTCTTCTGTTTGACATGGAACACTGCATCACATTTACATAGTTTGGAACTGCATCTGGCCACAGCAGGGCATTACCCGACGCACCTGATCATAGCCCTTATCGAAAGCATTCACGAGCATGTGGCAATCAGATTCAACCACAATTCTCGTCTCGTCACACACCAGTTCATCGCCGCTGCTACTGCATGCCTGGCGACACGCCTCCGCTTCAGCATGGATGGCACTCTGGAAACAGCATTTGTTCAGCTCCCGATCCTCCACTGTGGCCTGTGGGGTTTTCCCGTGAACGAAACCGTACGTCGGTATTGACCTTCAGCCCATCCTCCGCTGCTAGGAGTGGGACTGTGGGAGCCATTTCCTTTCTGTCCGGGGTTGACGTGCCGTATCCTGCTTCTTCAGATAAAATCCAGAGAACTCCCTGTAACCAGCTACCTGATAGTATCTATAAGGCTCATTTGGCGCCTAAGAGGACTCCGATGGCGAAGGTTACCATTGTTGGATCACATGTCCCAGCTGCTGTCATTGAGTCACAGATGACTAGGATCTGTCCCCTCAACACTCAGTGGAAGTGGGAGGCCCTACCGCATGGTGATGATGCTTTCCTTGTCAATTTCCCCTCCTTTAAGGACCTTCGGAGAGTTGATGGGATCCAGATGCCTGTGTTTTCATATGATGCCAGGATTGTGATTAGTACTTGGGAAGTTGAAGACATTCCGCATAAGTTTGTTCTACCTCAGGTATGGGTTCACGTGGAAGGAGTGCCTCACACTATCCGTCACTTCCATGGGCTCTGGGCTATTGGATCTCTTTGTTAGGAATATGCAACATGTATTCCTCTGGGGGCCAAAGGCCACAATATATAATACAGGTACAGGTGTGAATATGCAGGAAGCCCCCTAACATATGGGGAAACTACAATACAAATATATACATCTAACACCCCCCCCCCCCCTCCCAAACTCATGGTGGATCCACAACACTGAGTTTGGAGAGTAAGAAATCATGCTGCGCTCGTGAAGAAATCCGCCAACTGTAAATCTGAAGGCACATACTGAAGCGCAACAACCTGAGTCTGCACCTGAGCACGTGTATAGAAAGCATCAACACCAATATGCTTGGTAAGCTCATGCTTGATCGGATCACGTGCAACACTAATAGCACCTGTACTATCAGACAAAACCAGAGTGGGTGTGGTAATAGAGACCCCAAAATCCGCAAGTAACCACCGTAACCAGGTCACCTCAGCAGTCAACAAGGCCATAGCACGTAACTCAGCCTCAACACTTGAACGGAAAACCGTTGTCTGTTTCTTCGTCTTCCAAGCAATGAGCGAACCACCAAGAAACACACAGCAAGCAGAAAGGGAACGACGATCCGAAGGATCACTCGCCCACGTAGCGTCCGAATAGCACTGGAGCTAGAACGAGAAAAGAAAAGATGACGAGTGATCGTACCACGAAGATAACGAAGAACACGGAGAAGATGACTATAGTGAACAGTGGTAGGAGCAGAAACAAACTGACTCGGAATATGAACAGGATAAGAGATGTCAGGACGAGTGACAGCAAGATAAACAAGACTCCCAACAAGATGACGATAACGCGTCGGATCAGAAAGAGGATCACCATCAGTAGGTTGAAGCTTAACATTAAGCTCCATAGGGGTCTCAACAATGCGCTTATCCCCAAGAGCAGCACGAAGAAGATCCTGAATATACTTTTCCTGAGAGATGTAGAAGCCATCAGAAGTGGAGGAAACCTCAATCCCAAGAAAGTATCGAAGAGGACCAAGATCAGTCATAAGAAACTGATCATGAAGACGATCCTTAACAAAGGCGATATACTCAGAATCATCACCAGTAATGATCATATCATCAACATAGAGAAGAAGAAGAGTGCGTCCACGAGAAGAAGTGTGAACAAACAGCGCTGGATCATGAGCACTAGGGGAGAAACCAGCAGCAGTCACTACAGAAGCAAAGCGCTCAAACCAGGCACGAGGGGCCTGTTTGAGGCCATAAAGAGAACGGCGAAGACGACAAACCATCCCCTGGGAACAGAATACCCAGGAGGAGGCTGCATATAAACCTCCTCACTCAACTCACCATTGAGAAAGGCGTTCTGAACATCAAGCTGGGACACAGACCAGTGACGAACAGAAGCAACAACAAGAAGAGTGCGCACAGTGGTCATATGAGCCACAGGAGCAAAGGTCTCATCATAGTCACGACCATGCTCCTGCTGAAAACCACGAGCCACAAGACGCGTTTTATAGCGCTCAAGAGATCCATCAGAGCGGGTCTTAATCTTATAGACCCACTTACACGTGATATGACAAACACCGGGAGAGGGAGAAACAAGATCCCAGATCCACCCCTAGATAGCGATCTCATCTTGGTGCACCTAGATATAAATTTGTAATTAACCTCATTGTAATAGGGTACCCAGTGCACCTGATCTAAATTTATAATTAGCCTCATTGTACCAAGTGCACCCGATTGAAAGTTGTAATATTGCAAAAAAAATGCTAACATGAGTATTCTTTTTAACATCGGATCCAATTTATCGCTACGTAGGGTGTGATAAAAAACTGCAATTAATCTCTTCTTTTATATGTAGATATATTCATCCATTTATTACGGATCCACTCAATAAAAAATTGCAATCAATGTCCTTATAAATACATGCTAGTATTTGGATTTGCACCTAATTAAATCTTTCCTATCATAGTTCTATATAGGTTCCCTTGCTTCCCTTGTTCTAGATCAAGCTCACACCACCAACTCACCAAACTCCACACAAACCATATCGCCATCTCAAGGTCCAAATCTCCATCGATCATGAGGACTTGCACCTTCCTCCTCCTCGTCGCTGCCGCGGCGATCTACACCACCGGTATACCCGCCACAGGCTGCGATGGGTCATATGGGACACCGATAGAAGATGGATGGGAACCTATCCCGGACATCAATGACCAACATATCCAAGAGCTCGGAGGCTGGGCGGTCTCGGAGTTCCTCAAACACTCGAACTGCTTGATCAAGTTCAGCAAGGTGGTGAGCGGCAAGGAGCAGATCGTGTCCGGCATGAACTACGCGCTTGTCATCGACGCGTCGGACGTCGGTAGTGGGAAACTTGGCAGGTACAATGCGGAGGTGTACGAGCAGGAGTGGACCAAGACGCGCAAGCTCATATCCTTCAGCAAGGCCAATTAGGCGCTGCCTTTGCTAGGAATAATAGTCGTGCCTTAAAATCTTGATGGTTGTTTTTGTATATCCAAATTATCCGCATACATACATCGATATATAAAAATCGTCATTGAGACGACGGGAGCGCCTGAATCGTTTCAAATTTCTTCAGCAAAACTAACGCGACATCCGTCCACGCGATATGCGATACAGTAGTACTTAGGTGAGATTACCTCAAAAAAAAAGTACTTAGGTGAGACGATGCAGCGTCACATCATGATGCCTGGATCACGCACGCATCGAATAAATCCAAATTGACGTTTCTCCTGGCCAGGAGCTAGTTTCATGCCGTTTTCTCTGAAGAAACTGGCGCCATCACGCGGCTCCTTCCTAGGCAAACCACCACTTCTGTGCCGGTTCTTGCGTTAGAGGCTGACAGAATAGAAACGTTTTCTATCGATTCCTTTTTTTTTATCAGGTTTCCTATCAATTCCTGAATGTAATAAGAGAAAAAAGGAACTTCGGAAAGAACAGCGTGAAGCGTGCACGCCGCACCGGTTCGCTATTCGGCCTGATCCCGACCTTACCAACTTGTGGACTTGTCTAAAGGCTAAACACCACAATAATTGTGACCCAAGACCAAGAATACGGACTAAGAGCTCAGCCCGTCATTTCTTGAATGGACTAGGAAAGTTGGCACGACGGCACGCCGTACCCATGGTTGCCCTTTTTTATGATTGTTTGAGAATGCACTTAGGGCTTGTTTGATTCATAGGGTAGGAAAAATGTAGGGATAGAAAAATTGTAGGATTGGAACGATCTGTCCCAATGAATCCTATGGAAATTAAAACCATGGGAATAGGCACAAGTGGTTGTTTGATAGAGCATAGGAAAGCCACTGGAATTGTGAACATTATTGTTGGAAAAAGAAGCAATTTATCAAATGATTTATGCGAAATAAACATCAGGTAAAACATGACTAGAATGATCGAAATTAAACTAGCCAAGTAATCTGACAGAAAGTATGCGGAGAGTTGCAGAGAGATCGAAGTAATCTGAACAAGATGAAGAAAGAAAGCATACAACAGTGCGCCGGCGTTGGCGTTGGAGTTGTCACCCATGTCGTCGAGGAAGAGGTACTCGATGGCGGGGAAGAAGTCGTCGTTGGGGAAGATGTTGTCGGCGTCGGAAGGAGTCCGTGATGAAGCCAGTAGTTGCGCCGATAGCGCTCCCCAAAAACCTTATCGCCCTTCTCCCGTACAGGACTCGAAGAGACGGGGTTCCGGAGGCCTATTGTATAGGCTCGCGGTGCACGCCGCAAGACGGGATGGGGAAGAAATGGCAGCTCAGTGCTCTGGAACTTGGAGACGGTGGTTCTGATAGTGTATCTGGGGACCTTGTTAAGATGGTCTGCTTGCAAGACTTCTAAGAAACAACGTCACCACCAAGTGTAAACACATATCCACTTGTGGCCTTTATCTCATCAGCATCAGATATCCAATTTGAATCACTATAACCCTCCAGTACTGTCGTGGGAATGACCACGGCAGATGCTGCAATCGGCAGCGAGTAGTAGAACATGGGGCAAGGGCGGCCAGCCATCTGCGGAGCGAGATGAGGGTGGAGACACAGGGTTTTACCCAGATTCGCCCCCGGAAGGTAAAGACCTACTTCTGCTAGATTTTATTATGGAGACAGTACAAAGGGGCAAGCTCGACAACTAGGCGGCGAGTCGCTTGGGTGTATGATGGAACGTCTCCTCTATGCGTATCCTAGGGAGGTTTATATAGGCTCACCTCGCTAGGGTTTACTGATTACAACCGAATTAGTTAAGGATTCGGAGGTCTTTGACCTAGTCCGACTGGGCCTAGCTACGCTTCTAGGCCTCCAGCTTCCAGTTCGCGTGAGTTCTCGCCAATTCTTGATCCAGTCGTCGTCCTACAGGCCCACTCGGTGGCATCTTGGGCCAATAGGAAACGTCATGCTGGGCATACCCCGGTAGGCATATCCCCATCAGTAGTCCCCGAGGCCGTCGTTGATTCGTCGCGGGCATTCGCTGGCAATCGGAGTATGCGGGTACAATGCGGACGCCTAGTCGAATCGGTGGCGGACTCCTAAACAAAGGAAAGAACTAGTCATTTCAGTCGCAATAGCGGCGACCAATCATATCGCAGCTTGGAGAACGGGTCGGCGAGTAGTTGGTCACTGTCAGAGTGATCGGGTCGGCGAATCGTCGAGTCGCTGGAAGCAGCGAGTCGAGTGGACAAAGTTGGACCGTCAGTTTCGGTCAAACTAGTCGTTGGGTAATCCAACGGTAATATTGGCGTAATTACCGCATAGTAACGGCTCTCGAAAATGGCGGGTAACAACCCCTATATAAGGAGAGTGAAGGGTGAAAGGAAAAAACGCTTCCCTTACTTCCTCCAATCTCGCGCATCCTCGTTTTCCCATTCCGCGCAGCGACCAGAACGATCCAGATCGACCTGAATCCCACGATCCTCCAGCCGATGGCTCCTCCCACCAAACCATGGGGCAGATCCAAGTGCACGAAGGCACTGCTAAAATCATCCGAGGAGGCGGGGATCCTCCGCGTCGGGAGATGGCGCATCCCCCCGGCCGGAGAAGTAATTCTAGATCCGCGCAACGGGGAATTCATCTGCTTCACTAGTCACCTGTAGCGGGGGCTTGGCTTCCCAACCTCCCTCTTCTTCCGGCGTTTCTGTGCCTACTACGGAATCCAGCTATCGGATCTGGGTCCGCACAGCATCGAGCAGCTCGCCATTTTCGTGGCATTCTGCGAGTGCTACCTGGGCTGCATGCCCTACTTCCCCCTGTGGCAAGATCTATTCCACAGGAGAATCAGCCGCGAAGAGACAGGCGGCCCAATGCTAGCCGCGGGCGTTTTAACTTTCCAGCTGAAATCGAAGGCATCATTCTTTGATTTGATGTTGCCCGCCAAAGCAGCGAACGAGTGGAATAAGAGCTGGTTTTACGTCACGGAGTCGACTCCAGGCGACGAAGTGGCGCTTCAAAGGTACTCCGCCGACCGTCCCGAGCCGCGTCGGCTCCAGGTTACCAAACTCCCGCTGGAGCAGCGGATGGTCGTCCACGAAATGTTGCAGACCATTCGTAATTTGAAGAAGAAAGGCCTCCAAACCATCAACCTCTACAACTGCTGGCTCGGGCGATGGCTCTTTCCCCTGGCCAGCCGCAACCACTACATGTACAAGTATACGGGCAAGGACGACCCGACGAAATCCTGCCTCGTTGAGTGGAGACTCAACGACTACACCCTGGCCCTGAAGAAGATCACCCAGGAGGTGTATCTCGACGCGAAGGCCGGGGTCACACCTTATACCGCGAGGCGCCCAGCTCCAACGGTAAGATGTTATTCCTTTTGCACTCGCAGTCGCAGTTTGTGCATTCGCGGTTGTGCTAATGTCGTTTGTTTGGTGTAGTTGTTTTAAGTGGTGGAAGGGTGGCTTCCACCCGCAGACAACGAGAACTCGAGCTCGTCCGCCTAGGACAGGAGCGAATCATCGCCCGACAAGGGCAACGTCGAGAGCGATGGGGGTGGTAATGACAATGATGAAGACGACGACCCCGTGGAGGTTGCTGTCCCCACGGTTCGCAAGACTCGCGGGCAGCACCAGCGCGAACTCGAGGCCAGCAAGAGCCTCGAGGCCCATGACGATGACGACGACGAGCTCCCTGAGAACACCTCACACCGTGAGACTACGCCGTCAAAGAAGAAGAAGCAAGCTCCGCCGAAGAAGAAGACGAGGCCGACGAAGCCGGCGTCTCCGCCTCGGTTCGCGAGTAGCTCCGACGCCACCATCTCGGCTGAGGAGATAGCGGCGCACGCGGCCGTGGTGACTGGTTTTGCCGTCACAACGGACGAAGTGCCGCTGGCGTCGTTTCCACCGCCGTTCGCCCCAGTCACTGGTTTGGGGGCCGGTCCAGCCGCAGGGGCCTTGTCGCCAAGGGGGCTCCCACAACGATTGCCACAGAGTCTCCCGCTGCAGCTTCATCTTTGAAGAAACCATCAGTGTCTTGGGCACACAATGTGTTCGAGATGGGCCTCAGTCGAAAACTGGGGATAGAACTGGAGAAGCCGGCCAACATCCGCACCGGCCTGCGATTTCTCCCGGTCGCCAAGTGAGTGCTCCTTGATCTTTTACCCGTCTGCTTGCTTTGTGTTTTGATCGGAGAGCTTTATTGACAGAGTTGCCTCGCAGGGCTGGAGTTAAGATAGGCCATCCTTCAGTGGCCAAGGTTCCGCCAGTCGTCATAGAGGAGCCAGCTGATCCCTCGCGGAAGAGGAAAGGCGACGAGGTCATTGCTCCTGCCGAAGGCACCAAAAGAACCAAGGGCGACGACGTCGTCACGGTCTTTGACGAACCGGCGACTGCTCCGAGCGAGCCTCCAACCGCCGCAGACGTAGCTCTGAAGGCCACGGAAGACGCGGGGTTGCAGCATACGGTGCTTGCTGGCTCAACCGATGCGGCCGAGCCGACCTCGGGTGGCGCAGTGGCCACAGTGGCGACATTCCCTCGTTTTGTGGCGAAGGCCGCCGTAGTGAGTGCCTTAGTGCCGTCAAGCCAGCTTCCTGGGGCCGCCGGCACGGAGGTTGAACAACATCGTGGCCACACTCTGCTTGTGCTCGCGTCGGTGGATGCGATGGAACTTCATGGCATGCTAGGTGCTGCCATCCAGGTATGTCCAGTCCCCAAGGATCTGGCCACTAAATTTCAGTGGTCGGATTCTTAACTCTTTTTTGGTGTTATCCAGTCCCCGAGTGCCTAGTCGCTGAATTTCAGCGGCTGGGCACTTAGGAATTTCGTTGTCCAGTCCCCGAGTGCCTAGTCGCTGAATTTCAGCGGATGGGCACTTAGGAATTTCGTTGTCCAGTCCACGAGTGCCTAGTCACTGAATTTCAGCGGCTGGGCACTTAGGAATTTCGTTGTCCAGTCCCCAAGTGCCTAGTCGCTGAATTTCAGTAGCTAGGCACTTAGGAATTGTTTGGTTGTTGACGCTGTAGTTGTCGCGCAGGGCCTGCAGCGCGAATTAGCCGAGCGGCTTGCTGCGAAGTGCCGCGTGGAGAAGGAGCTCGTCACCGTCCAAGAGACAAACAAGGAACTTCAAGCGGTTGCGGGTTAGTATATACCTTAATTGGCGCTCTTCGCTAACTTCTCACGGTGTTCACCGCTTTTTCCTGGAAACAGAGAGTAGTGGGGCTGAGGTGAGGAAGGATCGTCAAGGCCTTGTCCCGACAGGTGATTTGACGGCGGCTCAGTCCGCTTTGAGCGTGGCGGAGAAGCGAATCATCGATCTGGAGCGTGAGATCAAGGAGGAGAAGGCGGAAGCGAGCTCGACGGAAGGGCGAGCCAAGGCCGCCGTCGCTTCTTCCGCTGAAGAACGGAAGGTGTCTGATGCGCTCGTTGCTGGGTTGCAAAATGACTTCTCCTCCCTTCAAAGTTTCATCAGGGACCTATGCCGCCCGCTGATTGGTAAGCTTTCCTTCAACCGACTTTCGATTTCACGTACTGCGTTGGGGTTTTGGTGCTTTGCTTACTGTTTGTTTGCGTGCTGCAGGCCGGATCACTGATAATGCGGAAGAGGCGCAGTCATACAACGCGCGGCAGTGTGTGACCACCCTGGTCGACTCAGCCGCGCTGTCAGCGACTTGCCTCCGGGCATACCTTCAGGAGATATCTTCCATGGAGGTGATTCCCAGCGACCTTGTTGAGGTATGGCACTACCTGGAAAAGGCTCCATCGGTCGTGGAGTGGCGACGGCGCTCAGCCTTGGGCTCGCCCACTTCCCGGACGACTTTGACCTTGACGACGTCACGAGTGGTTACCCCTCGTCAACGGGCTCGGTGGAGATTGCCGAAGTGTTGAAGCTGACGGACTGAGCCACGGTTTACTCTGACCGCGTTTGGGCGATGGGCGGCCTTATCCCCTACCAGGAGACGGTCATCGCCACCAATGACCCTGAGCCAAAGCACCGTGACTTCAAGGTGGAGCAACCATTCCGTGCGGCAATGGCGAGCGAGCTAACGACGTACCCGTTGAACCCTTATGTGCCTTTTATCCGCAGCCGCAGGGACGGTGGCGTGTCTTCATCAAGGCCTGCAGAATAGAATGTTTTGCCATTCGACATTAGTATAGGATAACCATGTAATTTTCCTTGTACGCAAAACAAATTTGGTTGCTATAAAGGAATGATCGCGTTATTTTGTCAGTTGTTTTGCAGTTTGGATGTTGGTTGTGCGAGTCCCTGAGCGTGTCCGCCCTTTTTATGGGGTTTACCTCGTTTTTATATTTTTGTGAACTGTTAGTGAGTTAAGGTCGACTCGCCATGGCTCGGAAAGCCAGTCGCGTGGCGACTCCCATGGGTGCTCTTTACTTAGCCGTTTTCCTGGGCGTGAACGGGGTCGGGTTGCCGAGTCCTCGAGCGTGGTACTTGGCCGTTCTAGTTGCAAGCCCAAGGTAAGTGAGGACTAAGCGTGTTATGTTAGGCGTGTCACTCCTGCCTGACCCGTAATATCAGTCACATGGCGAGTCCCGGGCGTGCTCTCATACTTGGCATTTTTCCCTAGCCGCTCGTCTTTGGTCTGGTGTCAGTCCCCGAGCGTGGTAATTTGCCGTTCGAGTCGTTGCGTTGAGGATGCGGAGGACTTGATCCCTGTGAGGATCTAGTACAGTTGTCTTGGCTCGGGGAGCCAGTCAAGCTAGGCGACTCAAATGGGGCTCCGGGTTAGCTTTTTTCGTGGACGGTATGAGGCCTGAGTTTTCCTAGTGCCCTCGTACCGCACTACTTGGTCGTGCCGGTCGCTTTGCCAAAGGTTGACTTCTGCGAATAGCGTAACACTATTATTGCGAGTGCGAGTGGCACAAGAAACGAAGAGTAGACGCGATTTGCGGTAACCAATCTGTTTTATTTCATAGCGGGTAGGGGGTACATGTCTGGAGTTCTAAGAGTAGAACTTCCCTAGGAGGTTTACATTCCATGGCCGCTTGATGTCGAGATTTCCGTCGCCTTGGACGTCGGTGAGGTAGTAGGCGTCGTTGCCCAGGACTCGCCCGATGGAGAATGGTCCCTCCCAAGGGGGTGAGAGCTTGTGCATGCCTTTCTTGTCCTGGATTAGGCGCAGTACCAGGTCGCCTTCCTAGAAAGTGCGAGTCCGTACTCGTCTGCTGTGGTAACGACGTAGCCCTTGCTGGTAGATGGCGCTGCGGGAGCGAGCCAGGTCGCGTGCTTAGTCGAGATGATCGACTCCGTCTTGTCATGTGAGCTCGTTGTCGGCCTCCGTGTAGTTGACCACCCTGCGTGAATCATGCTCGAGGTCGGTTGGCATGACTTCCTCGGCACCGTACACCATGGATAAGGGGGTGAACCCTATTGACCTGTTGACAGAGGTGCGGATGCCCCAGATGACAGAGGGGAGTTCTTCGACCCAGCACCCGGCGGTACGCTCGAGTGGGACTTGTAGCCGTGGCTTCAGGCCGTGGAGGATGCTCTGATTGGCGCATTCTGCCTGGCCATTGGACTCTGGGTGGGCGACTGAGGCGAGGTCAAGTCGGATGTTGTGGTCCTCGCAGAACTAGGTCATGGATCCTTTGGCGAAGTTGGTGCCGTTGTCCGTGATGATGCTGTTTGGGAACCCGTAGTGATATATGAGCTCGCATAGGAACTTTGTAGAGGTCTTCCCATCGCACTTGTGGACTGGCTTGGCCTCCACCCATTTTGTGAACTTGTCGACTATGACTAGGAGGTGGGTGTAGCCAGAGGGGGCCTTCTTGAAGGGGCCTACCATGTCCATGCCCCACACGGCGAACGGCCAGGTGATGGGGATTGTCTTGAGCGCCGAGCTCGGCACGTGAGTTTGGTTGGCGTATTTCTGGCATCCGACGCACCGCTAGACAATGTCGACAGCGTCTGCATGTGCGGTGAGCCAGTAGAAGCCGTGTCGCATGGCCTTTGCAACTAGAGAGCGGGCGTCGGCGTGATGGCCGCAGTTGCCGGAGTGGATGTCTTGGAGTATTTTGCGTCCTTCAGCAGGTTGGATGCAGCGTTGGAACACGCCGGTCACGTTGCGCTTGTGGAGCTCGCCATTGATGATGACGAAGGATTTGCAGCGGCGTGCTATCATCCGGGCCTCCGTTTCGTCTGCGGGTAGGGTGCCTTCCTCTAGGTAAGCGACGTACGGCGCGGTCCAGTCGCTTGGCTCGGCGATTAGTGCGACCAGGGCTGCTTCTGGTTGCAGCGGAATTCCGATGTCGATCTCCCTTGGGGGAGAGACGGAGGGCTTGGTGATAGTGTCGAGGAAGACGCCTGCCGGTGGTGCGAGTCGAGCCGAACCTATGCGAGAGAGTGCGTCGGCCTCCTCGTTCTTCCGCCTATCGATACACTCGACGGAGTAGCCTGCGAAGTGTCCTCCCAGCTGGTCCACTGCTTGGCGGTATGCCGCCATGGTGGGGGAGATAGCATCGCAGGTGTCGGAGACTTGCCCGGCGACGAGGTCGGAGTCTCCGTAGCAGCGCAGGCGATTTATGTTCATATCCTTGGCTGCCCTCATGCCGTGGAGTAGCGCCTCGTACTCGGCCATGTTGTTGGTGCAGGGGTGAAGTCGAGGTAGAGGACGTAGCGGAGCTTGTCGCCCTTCGGAGATGTTAGCACGATCCCCGCTCCTGCACCGTCCGTGTTCTTGGAGCCGTCGAAGTGTAGGCTCCAGTAATGGAGGTATGGCAGCATCTCTGGCTGCTGGGCCTCCTCCCAGTCGGCGAGGAAGTCTGCAAGATCCTATGACTTGATCGCCTTGCGCGGCTCGTACTTGATGTTGTGGACGGCGATCTCGACGGCCCACTTGGCGACTCGCCCGGTCGCCTCGCGGTTGCGGATGATGTCCTGCAACGGTGCTGAGGAGACGACCGTTATTGGGTGCTCCTGGAAGTAGTGCGGCAGTCGCTGCTGTGCTCTGAAGACCGCGTACACCAACTTCTGGTACTGCGGGTAGCGCTGACGCGACTCGGTAAGGACTTCGCTGATGTAGTATACGGGTCGCTGCACCGGGCGTTCCTTTCCTTCCTCTGGCCGTTCGACGACCATGACGGCGCTGACGACGCGCTCGGAAGCCGCGACTTAGACCAGCATGGGCTCCTTGTCGACGGGGGCGGCAAGTAGTGGTGCTGCGAGCAACACCTCCTTGAGAGCGTGGAGCGCGTCGTCTGCATCCTTGTCCCACTGGAAGGTGGGGTTCTTGCGCATTAGGCGATAGAGGGGCATCGCCTTCTCGCCTTGCCGGGGGATGAAGCGACTGAGAGCCGTGACTCGCCCGGCCAGCTTCTGGACGTCGCGCAGGCACTTGGGTCTGCCAAGTCAGGCGATTGTGTTGATCTTGGCAGGGTTCGCCTGGTGACGAGGTTTAATCTCGTCAATGCCCATTGTTATGGACTTGGGTTTTGGAGAAGATGGGGATGCTGGAGATCGTGGCACAGTTAACAGATAAGCAACCAGGGGACACGAGATTTACCCAGGTTCAGGCCCCCGGAGGGAAAACCCTACTCCTTCTTGTCTGCTCTTTGATTACGGCGGAACCGAAGGTTACAGGGTGCGCAGATTCGATCTGGCGTGGATGCATGTGCGAAAGTATGAGTCGAGTTTTTCTAGGACGTGCCCTCCTGGCCTTTATATAGACTTAGGCAGGTCCCGGGCGTAGACCTAGTCGGTTACAAGTTCTAGGGTTTTACCCCTTTTAATTTCCTATCTCCTCTAGTCTTGCTCTCCAAGGATCCGAAGACGTCATGGGCCTTGGCCACCCGAAAATCTTCATGGGCCAGCGTATGTCTGCCGTGGGCCTTCTTTGGGCTGGACTAGGTATGCTGAAGTTACGTATCCGTAGGGTATAACCATGTCACCTGGATCCCGCGCTTGGAGACGACGTATTCCAGTAGTTGTCCAGTAGGTACACCGAAGGTGCACTTTCCTGGGTTTAGCTTTATCTTGTACCGTCGCAGGTTGTTGAAGGTTTCCGCCAGGTCGGCGAGTAGATCGCCCTGGCGAGTGGATTTCACCCCCACGTCGTCGATGTAGACGTGGATATTCCGGCCAATTTGGCTCGCAAGGCACTCCTGCATGCACCTCTGGTAGGTCGCCCCGACGTTTTTGAGGCTGAAGGTCATGGCAGTGTAGCCGAATGGCGTGATGAACGCCGTCTTCTCTTCGTCCTCGACGGCCATTTTGATCTAGTTGTACCCAGAATAGGCGTCGAGGAAGCATAGCGACTACGAGCCCGCGGTTTAATCGATGATTTGGTCGATTCGCGGGAGGACGAATTGTTCCTTCGGGTAGGCGCTGTTTAAGTTTGTGTATTCGATACACATTCTCGAGGTCCCGTTTTTCTTCTCTACTAGGACTGGGTTTGCCAGCCACTTGGAGTATTTGATTGGCCGAATGAAGCCTGCAGCGAGTAGACGCTGCAGCTCCTCGGCGATTGCTTGGCGGCGCTCTTCATTGAAGGGCCGTAGCGACTGCTTGACGGGTCGCGCTTTGGGGTCGGAGTTGAGTTTGTGCTCAGCGAGTTCCCTCGGGACACCAGGCATGTCGGATGGCTTCCATGCGAAGATGTCCCGATTCTCACGTAGGAACTCGATGAGCGCGCCTTCCTATGCTGGGCTCATACCCGTCCCGATCGTCACCTTCTAGCTGGAGTCGCCTGGGACCAGCTCGACAGTGCGGGTGTGTGTCGTTACCTCGAAGGCGGCGGAGTTGCCACGCTCCGAATTGGGCTTCTTGAGTATGGTGGGGTCGTCATTGTTAACCCCACTCACGTATTTGGCGAGCTCCTCAGCGTGGTTGGCCTCCGCCGCGATGATGGCGTCCGCGAGTTCGGCGCCTTTGGCCTCGCATTCCGCGTCCATGTCAGGGTCGCCATGGGCAGTGATGATGCCACATGGCCCGGGTAGCTTCATCGCGTTGTACGCGTAGTGGGGCGCTGCCATGAATTTGGCGAACGCCTGGCGCCCCAGGACGCAGTGGTAGGGGCTGTTGAATGGCACCAGCTTGAAGACGATCCGCTCGGTGCGGAAGTTTGCTGGTGTGCCGAAGGTGAGGGGGAATATGCCCTGAGAGGCAATAATAAAGTGTTTATTATGTGTATTCCAAGTATATGATAGATGTTTATTTTGCATGCTATAATTGTATTAATACGGAAACGTTAATACATGTGTGTTTAATAAACAAACAGAAAGTTCCTAGTTATGCCTCTCTCATAAACTAGCTCGTTGATTAACAAGATGATCAAGGTTTCCTGATCATGGACATTGGATGTTGTTAATAACGGGATCACAACATTAGTGTAATGGTGTGATGAACATTCATCCGAAGTATAGCATTACGATCAAAGTCATTGAGTTTATATTGCTATAACAACTTACGAAGTGATCCTAATCCTTAGACCATGAGATCATGTCAATCACTAACACCGGAAGAGTTTCTTGATAACATCAAACGTCACACCGTAACAGGGTGATTATAAAGATGGATTCAGAACTAATAGTGTTATGTTGAGGCTCATGGATCGAGAGTGGAATTTGTTCATCCCGATGACGGATAGATATACTCTGGGCCCTCTCGGTGATATCACATTGATTAGCTTGCAAGCAAGTGATTTGATCACTAGAATGTTATATCACAGGAACGAGAAAAGAGTGCATGTCGGTAACGAGATCAAACTAGGTATGGAGATACCGATGATCGAATCTCGGACATGTAATATATTGTGAAACAAAGGGATTAAGATACTAGCGTAAAAGGTTCCGACGATCACAAGAAAGTCATCGTTGAATGTGTGGGAGTCAGTATGGGTCTCCAGATCCCGCTTCTGATTATTGATCCGAGAGGGGTCTCGATCATGTCCGCATTATTCACGAACCGTAGGGTGACACACTTAAGAGACACCAACATCCAATTGGAGCAAATGTTTCATGCCGAAAGAATGAACAAGCGCAGGAATTTATTTCACTAGATACCGAAACAGGTTTTCGGGTGAAATTGCATAAAGTGGTTATGCATGTGAAATAGAATTCTAGCAAGGGGTTATTTGTGAATGTTTGTCATTAAATTAATTGACAAAATTCTGAATAAAATAAAAGAGTTTTATTTAATGAGAGTTTGCATTAAATTTGGTGGAAATTTAATGGGAATTTGAGTGGACTTTTGAGTGGAGGGATTTTAAAGGGCATTTTGTGAGTGGAGTGTCCACCCACATGAATGAAGGAGGGGAGGGGGCAGCCCCCATGGCCGGCGGCCACCCCCTTGGGTGCCCCCCTCCTCCTATAAAAGGAGCCCCCCTCCTCACTTGTCTCTCACACCTCCTCGTGAAGGATCTCTCTCCCCCTCTAGAATTTATCCCCCATGGTCTCGGACTAGCGAGATACATGTTCCCGGTGGCTATTCGGCAAGAAAGAGTTGTGCTTCCGCTGCATCGCTGGAGCGAGGAGGCGGAGGTTGCTCGGTGCCTCGAACGTGTGTGAGAGCACGGATGCGCTGCTGATTTGCGGCGCTAGGACTTCCTCTCGATCTTGAGATCGGCAAGAGATCGTCTACATCAACCACGAGTTGAACTCGTTAAGCTTTTTCGGTCTTCAAGGGTATGTTCTCTATGGATATACATCCGCCCGTTGTTTGTATCTAGTAGATAGATCTTGGTATATAATTCACATCGTATGAAATTTTTTGTTTTCTATGCTGCGAACCCCTACAGTGGTATCAGAGCCGGATCTATGCGTAGATACTTTACACGGGTAGTACACATATGAGTATGTGGGCGATGATGATCATGTTGTTGCTCCTTTGTTGTAATTTTGGATATTGGTGGCATAGTGGGATGAAGCGGCCCGGACAAACTTTACATGTCCTCGCACATGAGACCTGTTCCACGCTTGACATGCAACTAGTTTGCATAAGTGGCTAGCGGGTGTCTGTCTCTCCTACTATAGTCATTATCTATTTTGCAAGCGAGTTGTCAACAATTTGATTATCCTCGTTGTGGTTCATGTTCGTAGGTAAGAACGGTTCTATCTCGAAAGCCCTAAGCCACGTAAACTTGCAATGGATAAATTAGAGGCGTCTAGTTTAGATTGTTGCTGGGCTAGTGTTATAATATGGTAGTGTTGTAAGTAGAAGTATGAGATGATACTCTTACAACACACATAGCGTGTAAAATCCATAGACCTTGGATTTACACATATAGGTATGATAGTGATCATACCACGATGCACATGATAGAGATCATTTGCGGGAACCATATAATTTCACTAATAAACATATGATGTTTGATAGCATCTTATATTGCTTGTTTAGCACTTTGTTAGCATAATAAGATGATCCCTCATTTAAATATCAAGATAAGAATGTGTTCTTCCTTTAGTATGCACCGATTATGTTTTCGTCGCTCCAAGACATCACTTGATGATAGGGTGTTCTTGGATCCACGACCATATTTCGGGTGTAAAACAGTTACACACGCGAATACTAAGGTTCTAACTTGGCGAGCCTAGCATGTACAGACATGGCCTCGGAACACGAACCGAAAGGTTAAGCATGAGTCATATAGTTGATATGATGCCCATTTGATGCTCGCCTTTGAAGCTATACCGACTCACGTGATGATCGGACTTGGTGTAGTGGATTTGGTTCATGTAATCACCAAAAAGGCACGAGGGATGTCGTTTTTGAGTGGGAGTTCATTCGTAATATAGATTAGTTGAACTCAATCTATCATACACTTAGTCTAAACTTTACAAATTCTTTTGTAGATGGCACCACCTGCTTTTAATTTCAATGTGTTCATGGAGAAAGAGAAACTAGCAACGAACGGTAGCAACTTTACCGAATGGGCCATGAATTTGAGGATTCTCCTCTCTGCTGCACAAAAGCAATATGTACTAGAAGCGTCGTTAGGCCCCCCACCTTTTGATGATGCCCCTGACGAGGAGAAGAATGTCTATCAGACTCGTCAGGAGGACCACAACTTAGTTCATTGCGGCATACTGTATGGGCTAGAGCCGGAACTTCGAAAGCGTTTCGAAAACGGCAATGCATTTGATACAATGGGTGAGTTGAAAATGATTTTCGACACACATGCTGCTGTAGAGAGCTACAACGCTTCAGAAAAGTTCTTTAGCTGCATGATGGAAGAGCACAACTCCGTTAGTGAGCATGTACTCAAGATGTTGGGTTGCGGCGATAAGCTTGTGTCCTTGGGAATATCGATTCCCATTGACTTAGACATCCATCGTGTTCTGCAGTCTCTGCCACCTAGCTATAAGAGCTTCGTGATGAACTATAATATGCAAGGCATGAAGAAGTCTCTCCCCGAGCTTCTGTCAATGCTTAAAACTGCACAAGTGGAGATCAAAAAGGAACATCAAGTGTTGATGATCAATAGGAACACTGGTTTCAAGAAAGACACGAAGGGAAAACGGAAGGGAAGTAAGGGCGGCAAGCCTGTTGCCGCGCCTGAAAAGAAACCCTAAGTTGGACCTAAGTCTGATTCCGAGTGCTACTATTGTAAGGGGACTGGCCACTGGAAGCGCAACTGCCCCAAGTATCTGGCAGACAAGAAGGCCGGCAAGGCAAACAAAGGTATATATGATATACATGTTATTGATGTGTACTTGACTAGTGCTCGCAGTAGCACCTGGGTATTTGATACCGGTTCAGTTGCTAATATTTGTAACTCGAATCAGGGGCTGCGGAACAAGCGACCGCTAGCAAGGGGTGAGGTCAAGATGCGTGTCGGCAATGGATCAAGCGTTGATGTGATCGCCGTCGGAACGCTGCCTCTCCACATACCGTCGGGATTAGTTATAAACTTGAATAAATGTTATCTGGTGCCTGCACTGAGCATGAACATTGTATCTGGATCGTGTTTGATGCGAAGTGGTTATTCATTTAAATTTGAGAACAATGGTTGTTCCATTTATATGAATGAAATCTTTTATGGTCATGCACCGATGATGAATGGTTTATTTCTATTAGATCTCGATGATAATGTTACACATATTCATAATGTTGATGCTAAAAGGATTAAACTTAATGATGATATATCCGCATATATGTGGCACTGCCGTCTAGGTCATATTGGCGTTAAACGCATGAAGAAGCTCCATTCGGATGGACTTTTGGAATCACTTGATTATGAATCATTTGATACATGTGAGCCATGCCTTATGGGCAAGATGACTAGAACGCCGTTTTCCGGTTCAATGGAACGGGCGACAGATTTATTGGAAATCATACATTCTGATGTATGTGGTCCAATGAGTGTGTCGGCGCGAGGTGGATATCGTTATTTTGTTACTTTCACGGATGATTTGAGTAGATACGTTTATATACCTACTTGATGAAACACAAGTCTGAAACCTTTGAAAAGTTCAAGGAATTTCAGAATGAAGTGGAAAATCATCGTAATAGAAAGATCAAATTTCTATGGTCCGACCGTGGAGGTGAGTATCTAAGTTACGAGTTTAGCACTCACATGAAAGAGTGTGGAATTGTTTCACAACTCACACCTGCCAGAACACCACAGCGAAATGGTGTGTCGGAACGTTGTAATCGTACTTTATTAGATATGGTTCGATCTATGATGTCTCTGACGGACTTGCCGTTGTCATTTTGGGGTTATGCACTAGAAACTGCTGCATTCACTTTAAATCGGGCACCATCTAAATCCGTTGAAAAGACACCGTATGAATTGTGGTTTGGAAACAAACCTAAGCTGTCATTTCTTAAAGTTTGGGGATGCGATGTTTATGTGAAGAAACTTCAACCGGATAAACTCGAACCCAAAGCGGAAAAATGCGTCTTCATAGGATACCCTAAAGAAACTATTGGGTATTCCTTCTATCACAGATCCGAGGGCAAGGTTTTTGTTGCCAAGAATGGATCCTTTCTAGAGAAAGAGTTTCTCACGAAAGGTGTGAGTAGTCGGAAGGTAGAACTCGAAGAGGTTGTGGAACCTTCTCTTCAAAGTATGGCGAGTAGCGCAGCGCCAGAAGTTGTTCCGGAGTTGGCTCCACCTGTTGAAGAGGGAACTAATGATAATGATCATGAAACTCCGAAAGAGAGTACTACCGAACCTCGCAGGTCAAACAGGACGCGTGCAGCTCCCGAGCTGTACGGAAATCCTGTCATGAATTTCATGGTTGATGAAAATGATGACCCTGCGACGTATGAAGAAGCGATGATGAGCCCGGATTCCAACAAATGGTTAGAAGCCATGAAATCTGAGATGGAATCCATGTATGAAAATCAAGTTTGGAACTTGGTGGAATTACCTCACGACCGAAAGGCCATGGAGAACAAATGGATTTTCAAAAGGAAAACTGATGCTGATGGTAATGTGACCGTCTATAAAGCTCGGCTTGTCGCAAAGGGGTTTCGACAAATTCAAGGAGTTGGGTACGATGAGACTTTCTCTCCCATAGCGATGCTAAAGTCAGTTAGGATTATGTTAGCAATTGCTGCATATTTCGATTATGAGATATGGCAGATGGATGTCAAAACCGCGTTTCTCAATGGTAATATTGAAGAAGAGTTGTATATGATACAACCAAAGGGTTTTGTCGATCCTAAGGATGCTAACAAGGTGTGCAAGCTTCAGCGATCCATCTATGGATTGAAGCAAGCATCACGAAGTTGGAATCTCCGCTTTGATGAGGTGATCAAAGAGTTTGGATTTGTCCAAACTTATGGAGAAGCTTGTATTTACAAGAAAGTGAGTGGGAGCAATGTGGCATTTCTGATATTATATGTGGATGACATATTATTGATCGGAAATGATATAGATCTTTTAAACAGTGTTAAAAGTAATCTCAACAGCAAATTTTCAATGAAGTACCTAGGTGAAGCGTCATACATATTAGGCATAAAGATCTATAGAGATAGATCTAGGCGCCTAATAGGGCTATCACAAAGTACATACCTTGATAAGATTTTAAAGAAGTTTAAAATGGACGGAAGTAAGAAGGGGTTCTTACCTATGTTGCAAGGCAAGACATTGAGTAAGACTCAAAGTCCGGCTTCGGCGGAAGAAAGAGAGATAATGGACAAAGTCCCCTATGCTTCAGCCATAGGCTCTATAATGTACGCCATGCTATGTACAAGACCGGATGTGGCACATGCTATTACTTTGACTAGTAGGTACCAATCGGATCCAGGTTCGGAACACTGGATAGCGGTCAAGAATATCCTTAAGTACTTACGAAGAACTAAGGATATGTTTCTTGTATACGGAGGTGAAGAAGAGCTCGTCGCTACGTGTTATGTCGACGCTAGCTTTGACACCGATCCGGATGACTCTAAGTCTCAATCCGGATACGTATTTCTCATGAATGGCGGAATTGTTAGTTGGAGGAGCTCCAAACAACCTGTGGTAGCGGGATCAACAACGGAGGCCGAATATGTTGCTGCTTCAGAAGCGGCTCAGGAAGCAGTTTGGATGAAGGAGTTCATATCCGAACTAGGAGTGGTGGCAAATGCGTTGGACCCAATGGTGATCTATTGTGACAACAATGGTGCCATTGCCAATGCCAAAGAGCCAAGGTCTCACAAGCATTCCAAGCATATTAAGCGCCGGTTTCACTCCATCCGCGAGCATGTCAAGGATGGAGATATAAAGATTTGTAAAGTACATACGGATCTCAATGTAGCAGATCCGTTGACTAAAACTCTCCCTAGATCAAAACATGATCAACACCAGAACTCAATGGGTGTTAGATTTATCACTATGTAACTAGATTATTGTCTCTAGTGCAAGTGGGAGACTGAAGGGAATATGCCCTGAGAGGCAATAATAAAGTGTTTATTATGTGTATTCCAAGTATATGATAGATGTTTATTTTGCATGCTATAATTGTATTAATACGGAAACGTTAATACATGTGTGTTTAATAAACAAACAGAAAGTTCCTAGTTATGCCTCTCTCATAAACTAGCTCGTTGATTAACAAGATGATCAAGGTTTCCTGATCATGGACATTGGATGTTGTTAATAACGGGATCACAACATTAGTGTAATGGTGTGATGAACATTCATCCGAAGTATAGCATTACGATCAAATTCATTGAGTTTATATTGCTCTAACAACTTATGAAGTGATCCTAATCCTTAGACCATGAGATCATGTCAATCACTAGCACCGGAAGAGTTTCTTGATAACATCAAACGTCACACCATAACAGGGTGATTATAAAGATGGATTCAGAACTAATAAAGTGTTATGTTGAGGCTCATGGATCGAGAGTGGAATTTGTTCATCCCGATGATGAATAGATATACTCTGGGCCCTCTCGGTGATATCACATTGATTAGCTTGGAAGCAAGTGATTTGATCACTAGAATGTTATATCACAGGAACGAGAAAAGAGTGCATGTCGGTAACGAGATCAAACTAGGTATGGAGATACCGATGATCGAATCTCGGACATGTAATATATCGTGAAACAAAGGGATTAAGATACTAGCGTAAAAGGTTCCGACGATCACAAGAAAGTCATCGTTGAATGTGTGGGAGTCAGTATGGGTCTCCAGATCCCGCTTCTGATTATTGATCCGAGAGGGGTCTCGATCATGTCCGCATTATTCACAAACCGTAGGGTGACACACTTAAGAGACACCGACATCCAATTGGAGCAAATGTTTCATGCCGAAAGAATGAACAAGCGCAGGAATTTATTTCACTAGATACCGAAACAGGTTTTCGGGTGAAATTGCATAAAGTGGTTATGCATGTGAAATAGAATTCTAGCAAGGGGTTATTTGTGAATGTTTGTCATTAAAGTAATTGACAAACTTCTGAATAAAATAAAAGAGTTTTATTTAATGAGAGTTTGCATTAAATTTGGTGGAAATTTAATGGGAATTTGAGTGGACTTTTGAGTGGAGGGATTTTAAAGGGCATTTTGTGAGTGGAGTGTCCACCCACATGAATGAAGGAGGGGAGGGGGCAGCCCCCATTGCCGGCGGCCACCCCCTTGGGTGCCCCCCCTCCTATAAAAGGAGCCCCCTCCTCACTTGTCTCTCACACCTCCTCGTGAAGGATCTCCCTCCCCCTCTAGAATTTATCCCCCATGGTCTCGGACTAGCGAGATACATGTTCCCGGTGGCTATTCGGCAAGAAAGAGTTGTGCTTCCGCTGCATCGCTGGAGCGGTGAGGCGGAGGTTGCTCGGTGCCTCGAACGTGTGTGCGAGCACGGATGCGCTGCTGATTTGCGGCGCTAGGACTTCCTCTCGATCTTGAGATCGGCAAGAGATCGTCTACATCAACTACGAGTTGAACTCGTTAAGCTTTGTCGGTCTTCAAGGGTATGTTCTCTACGGATATACATCCGCCCGTTGTTTGTATCTAGTAGATAGATCTTGGTATATAGTTCACATCGTAGGAAAATATTTGTTTTCTATGCTGCGAACCCCTACAGCGTCACCTTGACGGTCGGGTACGCCTTTCGACCGGGGATGATGCCATGGAAGGTGGTGTAGGTCGTCTCGATCATCGACTGCGGGAGCCGCAGTTGCCTAAAGGTGTCCAGGTATAGGATGTTGATGGAGTTGCCGCCGTCCATCAGCGTTTTGGGGAGCCAGTAGTCTCCCACCTTGGGCTTGACCACTAAGGTGACTCGGCCCGGATATTCGATTCGTGGCAAGTGGTCCTCGCGGCTCCAGGTGATTGGTTGCTTGGACCAGTTGAGGAACTGGGGGATGTCTATCTGGGACACCGCGTTGACGGTGACAGCACGGGCGATGACCTTCTTCTCGCGCTTCGTGTTGAAGCCTGTGAAGGTGTGGAGAGAGCCGGCGACGCTGCCGAATTTTCCGCCGTTTGGCGGGTTGTTGTCGGGGTCTTTCCGCGCGCGCCGTGCCTTCTCGATCTCCTTGAGAGAGTGGCAGTTGGCGGTCGTGTGCGTGGCGGGCTTTCCTTCCTTGCTATGAAACACACAGGGTTGGTTGAGGAGAGCCGTGGGATCAAACCTCGGCTTTGCCTTGAAGTTGCCACCGTCGCGGCGCTGGCCTCCGTCCCGGTGGAAGGTTCGCGCGGCGCGTATCCAGCATTGGCGACGAAGTCGACTCACCCGTCACCGCGACGTTTGCCGGTGAGGTGAGTGTTGCTATAGCGTAGCTCGGGTCACCTCCCGTTATCGTGGCCGCTCGTGCAGCGATTTCCTCCTGACTCGTCATCGGTTTCTTGATTTGGGTCCTCCTCCGCGTACCTCTTTGCGATCTCCAGGAGGTCCGGTATGTTGTCGAGTGTTCTGTACAGTCGCTTGAGCTTGGCGACCAGGGGCTCGTAGCGGCACGAGGTCTTGAAGCAGTGGATCGCGGTGTCCGGGTGGATTCCGGCCGTGTTGTACCATAGGTCTTGCCACCGTTGGACCCAACTGCGGGTCGACTCGCGGTGTCCCTGGACGCACGCTCCAGGTCCTCGATGGTGGTGGCGCGGGTGTATGAACCCTCGAAGTGCCTGACGAAGGCGTCGCGCATTTCCCCCAGGAGTCGATGCTATCTACAGGGAGGGTGTTAATCCACTGCCTGCATGCTCCCTCCATCATGAGGGGAAGGTAGCGGGCGGCGAGTAGGTCGGTGTGGCCGGCGATCCCCATCGTCATGAGGTAAGTGTCCAGCCACACGGACGGATCGTACGAGGGGTCGTACTTTTCGATCTCCTTCGGCGCTTTGAAGTTCGTCGGCTATCTTTCGCCTCGGATCATCAGTCCGAAGCACTGGGGTCCGACTCGGCTCAGCGATCCCCTTGGTTCGCCATCGCGGCGGTTGGTGAGGGTATGCCTCAGGTCTTCAGGCTGGCGTGCGCGCCAGCTCTGGTTGTTGATGATGTGGGTGCGTGCGTCGACGGGCTGCCCGTTGGCGGCGACGACGTTGTTCGTCGGCCGTGGGTCGTTGGTGGAGAGTGCCGCGTAGGTCAGTGTTGGAGCTGCAGGGGCTCGGGTGGTGGGCAGTTGAGGGTATTCGCCGCCATTGGGCGGCCGCTCGAGGCCGCCCTACTGCCTGATGAACGCGAGTACATCTGACCCTGTGAGTCGGGGCCCGTGTTTTGTTGCTCAACTGTTTTGGCGAGTAGAGCCTTGGCGTACTGGATCTGCAGGGCGCCTTTCCTGGTGACTTGGATGTTGTCGACTGTTGCTTGGCTCGCGACGATGTTGTCCATTGGGGTGGAGAGCAGCGGGAGTCCGTTCGCATCTCGCTCTCGTGAGGAGACCATGATCCTTGGTTGGTCCCTGGGGGGGGGGGGGGGGCGGTTGGGTGGTGGTGGGGCGTCGTTGGCCGTCGCCCCTGGTGGGGGTCGAGCGCTTCCTCCTGGCGGCGCGTTCTCACAAATCGCGCGCTCGGCCATGTGAGTCGGGTCATTTTCATCGTCGAAGTTCAGGGTGCGCCCCTGAACGGTAGGGTTCAGGTGCGACCTGATTCGGAGTTGGTGATAGCGTGACAGCTCCTACGCTGTCACCTGTTCGAGGCGAAATTTTTCGCGCTCGGCTTGTTCCTTGCAGAACGCCTCCGCCAGCCGTAGGCGGAGTTCCTCGACCTCTGTTGCCGTTGCGTTTTGTGGGATCGGCATCGAGAAGGGGTCTTCCGGGGGGTCGGCGCCAGTCGCCATGTAGGTCGCGGCGTGGCGACCGGTTTCGTCGTGGAGGTCGGCGGAGTTCTCCGACCCGGAGTCAAAGTCGAAGATCCCAAGGATGGAGGGGTCCTCGAAGTCTCCGACGTTGGAGACCTGGGTGATGGATCCCGCGGGAGATGCGGCGACGATGGATCCGGGGGCCGACGCCGGGGTCGCCGAATCGGCATCGTCGTTGAGGGTCGTGTTGTCCGCGGCCGCGGTGGTTTCGGCCACGTTGCTATGGGCCGAGTCGTACACGGAGGCGAGGCGGTGAATCATGCGGACCTGGCTCTCAGAGAGCCGGTCGCGTGGCGGTGACTCACGGATGCGAGCCGAGTCCTCCGAGACGATGACGTCGGTGAGACCGACGAAGAGGCTGATCGTGCCGACCGGCAGAATCACGCTATGTGTGACGGGTCGTGCCGCCAGGATGTAACTTCTCGGCAAGATCTGGAGCATCTCGCCGATCGCGGTCATGCGGCCGGTGGCGATTGACTCGTTGATGGGCAGATTGGATCTCGTCGCAGAACACCGGCCTGACCGGCCAGGCCTCATAGTGCACGCCACTGTCGTGGGAATGACCATGGCAGATGCTACAATCCGCAACGAGTAGTATAACAAGGGGAAAGGGCGGCCAGCCATCTGCGGAGCGAGATGAGGGCGGAGACACAAGGTTTTACCCAGGTTCGGCCCCCGGGAGGGTAAATACCTACTCCTGCTAGATTGTATTATGGAGAGAGTACAAAGGGGCGAGCTCGACAACTAGGCGGCGAGTCGCTTGGGTGTATGATGGAACGTCTCCTCTATGCGTACCCTAGGGAGGTTTATATAGGCTCACCTCAATAGGGTTTACAGATTACAACCGAATTAGTTAAGGATTCGGAGGTCTTTGTCCTAGTCCGACTGGGCCTAGCTACGCTTCTGGGCCTCCAGCTTCCAGTCGCCTGAGTCCTCGCCAAGTCTTGATCCAATCGCCGTCCTGCAAGCCCACTCGGTGGCGGCTTGGGCCAATAGGAAACGTTCTGCTGGGCATACCCCGGTAGGCATATCCCCATCAAGTACCCTCGGATACCCGGTATAGTGAATGCCATAGCTTGCAGTGCCTTTTAGATAGTGCATGACTCTTTCAAGACCTTGCCAATGATCGTCTCCAAGATTTGAAACAAATTGACTGATCTTGCTAACATCAAACGCGATGTCAGGCCTTGTAGTGCTAGCCAAGTACATAAGCGAGCCAATTATTTGAGAGTATGTCAATTGATCTCTAATGGTGCCTCGATTCTTTCGAAGTAGCACACTTGGATCATACGGTGTTGGAGAATAATTGCAGTCGCTATACCCAAAGCGACTCAAAATTTTGTCCACATAGTGAGACTGAAGCAGTGTGATCCCACTATCATCATCTCTCAACAATTTGATGTTCAAGGTAACATCAGCTACTCCTAGATCCTTCATCTCACAATACTGAGATAAGAAATCCTTGACCTCCTCAATTATAGTAAGGTTGGTCCCAAAGATCAGTATGTCATCAACATACAAACATAGAATAACTCATTCGCCCCATCATGGAGATAGTATACACACTTGTCAGCTTTGTTTACAACAAAGCCTGCAGCGGTTAAGGTTTTGTCAAACTTATCGTGCCACTGCTTAGGTGCTTGTTTAAGACCATATAAAGACTTCATCAGCTTGCACACTTTTCCTTCTTGAAAATTTACTACAAAACCATCTGGTTGATCCATATAAATTTCCTCATCCAACTCTATTTAGGAAAGCCGTCTTAACGTCCATTTGATGAACGAGAAGACCGTGTGAGGCAGCTAGAGAAAGTAGTACTCGAATGGTGGTCAACCTTGCTATAGGTGAGTAAGTGTCAAAGAAGTCTTCACCTTCCTTTTGGGTATAACCCTTGGCCACAAGCCTTGCCTTGTACTTCTCAATAGTACCATCGGGCCTTAGTTTCTTCTTAAACACCCATTTACATCCTACAGGTTTTCACCCATAAGGACGATCAGTGATCTCCCATGTTTCAATAGCTAAAATGGAGTCCATCTCACTATGGACAGCTTCATTCCAGTCCACATGTTCCATGAACAAGACACCGTTGTTTTCTCCCTAGTGGCAACAAGACATTCTACAACCGAAGAGATTTCTGTCACTTCCCTTGGAAACTAGAGGCATGAACCCACTATCGAGCATAAATACTCCCTCTTGGAGTCACTAGCAACTACTTGGCCAAGATAGCCACCAACAACGGAGAGCATGCAAGATCACAAACAACACAGACATGATAGAATCATCAAGACAAAACCATTAATCAAACCAACATAATAATCTCAATGTCCATCGGATCACCGCAAACACAACATGCATGATTACAAATAGATTAGATCTTGATCATGAACGGAGCTCACAAGATCTATACATGAAAGCACAAAGGAGGAGATACAACCATCTAGCTACTACATGGACCCATAGTCCAAGGTGGAACTACTCATGCATCATACCGGAGAAGAAAGCCTCCGGGATGATCTCCCCTCCGGCAGGGTGCCGGGAAGAACTTCAGATCCCTCCCGATCTAGGGACGATGGTGGCGGTTGCTACAGACGGTTTCGTGGAGATTTGATTGGGTGCTTAGGCATCGGAAGCTTCTTATAGGAGAAGAGGGAGGCCGAAGAGGCGGCCAGGGGCCGCACACCCTGCCTAGGCGCAAGGCAGGTCCCACCCGCACCTAGGGAGGGTCTGGGCGCCCTGGCCCGCTTCTCCGTCTCCCCTCTGGACTTCTTGTTCCCCACGGAAAGTTATTGACTTTGACGTTTGTCCCGTCCAATTCTGAGAATATTTCTTTACTAGATTTTCTGAAACCAAAAACAGCATAAAACAGGCAACTGGCACTGTGGCAACTTTTTAATAGGTTAGTACCAGAAAACATGTAAAAATCACCTCAAAGTGTAGACAAAGCAAAGCAAAGTAGATACTAACAAGCATGGAACATCAAAAATTATAGATACGTTTCTGACGTATCAGTTATTTATGCTAGATAGTGGGTTCATGCCTCTATTTAATCTAAGGGGACGGAAATCTCTAAGGTTGTAGATGTGTTGTTGCAACTAGGGAGAAAACAACGGTCTCTTGTTCATGGAACAAGTGGATTATTTACCTTACACACTTTGCTTAAAGCAGTTATCTGTTGCTTGCAACTTAATACTGGAGGGGGTTCGGATGATAACGTGAAGATGGATTTCTAGTCATAGATGCAGTTCGATGGCGGTCTATGTATCTTGTTTTATTGCCCAATCGAATATCATAGGATCATGAATGTCTAGTATTGCATTGTTATGCCTTGCTTAGTCCTGTCAATTGTCCTGCTGTAATTTGTTTACCCAGCATGCCATGTTTGTTTATCTAAGGAGAACACCTCTAGTAAACTATGGACCCCGGTCCAATATTGACCATTGATACATCTTCCACTGTTACCGTTTACTTTCTGCAAACAACTATTACCTTTCACACCATACAGTTAATCCTTTGTTACAGCAAACCGGTGAGATTGACAACCTCACTGTTCGTTGGGGCAAAGTCTTGAGTTTGTGTTGTGCAGGTCTCCAAGTTGCTAGCAACACCTTTAAGTCGTTTCCTTCCTCATACTGGTTCGATAACCTCGGTTTCTTACTGAGGGAAAACTTGCTTCTATGCTCATTACACCTTGCACTTGGGGTCTCCCAACAAGGCGTCAACAACACGCCCATCAGTAGCTATACGGCGGGAGCTATATGGCGAGAACTATACGGCCGGAGAAATATTCCCGCCGTATAGTTGCTCGTTAAAGCTCCAGTAAACTCCCCTCGATTGCTTCCAAAAAGAGACTTGCTTGTTTTCGTCTGAATATTGTGTTTTTGCTGTTAAATCCTTATGTTGATGTTTAGAACCTGAAACACACATTAAAAACCAAGTTTTCTTTGCTAGCGAAGTATTAGCGTTAGGTAAAGCTAGAAAACCATCAAATCCAAACGAAAACGATCGATAGTAACCATAAAAAATGTGTCAAATCTCACAACTATCAGTTAGGGGGGCATTGGGGCAACCAACCTAAGCCATGCAAATGCATCATGGTGGAAGTTTACAACATGGATAATATATGAGGCGCCTTCAATAAAAATCTATGAAATAGTAAATAAAATAAAGTGCCGAGAATGTTCATTTGTATGTTTGTCTTGCCATCTGAGTACGGATAACCCTCACAAAGGGACTCCTTATACAAAGGGGCAAGAGATACCTCAGTGTCAACTTTCTTGATCATATAGAAAGTGTACAATGAAGAATTTCTTGGGATTTGGAGAAGCTAGTACTTGTGGTCAAGGTGCATGAAACACTTAACTTGTAAAATTTCAACACATAAACCGTGCCAACTTCATAGCTCACTTGATTATTACTATTCCTTAAAGATTGAACCTTGTAAACTTAGTGTAACAATGTATGACATGAAACATAGAAACAAACTCCAAATTCCATGTTTGGTTTTGTCACCTTCATGCTTAGGGATGAGCATAGGTTAAGCTTAGGGATGTTGAGGCATGTAAAATGCATACTTGAACTTTGTAGTTTATTGAAACATATTACCACATATTTACAACATTTATAATGCAATAACCATGTTTTATATTTATTTTTGGGGATTTACCAATGATCCCCTTTATTTTGGTTATAACTCTGCAGGACAGGAAAATCCTAAGCTAAACAAAGTTCAATGAAGGTGAGATCCTCGGAAAGCCAATATTTTGGGAAGACAATGATATGGAGTGCTTGGAACTCACAAGGAAAGCCCGGAGGCCCAAAAAAGGTGTGTTGGCGCGGCCTACCCAGCTACACGCGACACCCACCCTATTTAGGTCCTTGGTGTCTGATTTGCTTCAATATTTTTCCCACCGACTTGGTTTGACCTAAAAACTGCTATAGAAAGGGTCCCCAGGGCATCCTCGAGGAGATCCCCGCAGAAACACAAAAACACCAAAAAGGAGTCCTACCTTCTCCAACATCATCACCATGATGGAGAGGGAGTAGTCCACCTCTGGACTATGGGTTTGTGGCAGTAGCTTGATCTATTTCTCTCTTCTGCTATCATACATCTAGTACCATATGAGCTGCCCATCATGATTATGGTCATATATGTAATTCCAATGTGGTGGATATTTATTCTATGATTTGATATATGATAATGTAACCTATTTATGTGTAAGATGTATTGATATATGCATATCATGTACCATGTTCTTAATTACTTGTTTTGATCCGACATGTATACAAAATCATGTGTGGGGAAAGTGTGTTTTAGATGGAGTAACATGGTGATAGTGATTGAATAGTGATAGCAAATTCAAGATCCACCATGGCTTTTACCTTTCTTTTATTACCTCACTAGGAATTAAGTGAATTCATGTGCTATAATTATCTTGTGATAGCTTGATAATCTTGTTTGGTCAAGGTAGCATATTTGTTATTTAAATATCATGTCAAAGTACTTAAGGCTATGCTCTGTTAATTCTTAATTCTATATTGCTTAGAGTTTTCCCTTTATAGAGGAGTATAAGAGATATGTGTTGCATCATCTCTATGTTAGGAAGTGATGCCCATATGAATGCTTATCAAACACATAGTGATGTTCCACAAATATTATATTGATGATGAATTGTTTATGTCCACTACAACTTAAAAGAGAGTAGGCAAGTGAACCCATGTACCCAGGTCCAAATTTTATCATAAGAAATAACCTTCAAACATTACTACTATCATTTACCTTGACTGGAATTTTTTATCTTAAAAACACAAAAATACTTTATTTCTTGTAAACACAAACAAAATACAAAAAGACCTTTTATTGTTTGCTTTTACTTTACTTGCATATTTTATTACTTCTTTACTTTACTTTGTTTTATTATTATTTCATATTACTAATATAAAACCTTATGCTTGACAACCACACGGTGGTGTTGGGGACACAAGGCAAAAACTTTGTTTTGCAGGTGGCTTGAGAAGATAAGAAAAATATACACTTTGCCAATTTCTGGAGAGTTCGATATAAACCCCCGAGTCACCCTTGTAGGGAAAAGACGCTTGCTACAACACTCTACACTTGGAGTCATAACGAGTTGGTACACACAGAGTTGTTGCCACCATGTAGCCATTGAATCCCTCCATATTCGTCGTTACTGGAATGGAGGGCGTGATCGGGGACCGAACCAGATAGAAATCTCACCGTTCCCATGCATAAATGGGAGCTATGGAATTGCCAACAAGATACAACTCTCCAACATACTAATGGATTTTCTTTTATGTTGTCTAAAGTGAAGTGCGAACTGATTCTTGATTTTTTGACCCCATTTCCTTTGTTGAGAGAAAATATATGTATAATAGGAAAATGAATAACTATTGGATGTATGTGTGAGCAAAAATATGAGCAACCTACCGACATAGGAAAGTCCCATCTGGTGGTAAATGACGCTTAGGGATAAGACACACACGTAGGCAGCACTACTCATTTACCTCCACTTCGACCATCATCCTTATCTCCACATGTAAGGCACATGAAGATAAAGATTGAAGGGTACACAGACAAGAAAATAAATGGGAGTAGATAGATTGAGATAACCTCTTTATTATTATATAGAATGCGAACACAACAAGAGAAGAAGTGGAAAAGGCATCACATGGTGAGCCCACAAGATGATCGCTCCTCCACCGCAAAACATGTGGTTATCCTGGAAAACGTGTCACACAAAAAAGGAAGACGTGTACATCACCGCACATCATCAGTAGTAACTGTTTTGACGGTTACTTGCTATAGGAAATTATTATGTATATATGACATAATTGGGAAGTATGTGAATGTATCCACTAGGGAGTGGCTTTATAAATATCGACACAACTTGTATCTCGGGTATAGTAAAAGGGTGTCCAATTTTTATAACAATACAAGAAATAACTTTGCGAACTTATCTTCCTAGAAGTAAAATTGAGAGCTATTAAAGAGGATCAAAATCTCCCATGAGAACAACCATCTTCCTCTCGGTCCTCTCTTATTATATCTCTCTCACACACACTATCCTCTTCGTGACTACCAACCTCCACCTCCAACCGTCGCCTTGTCTTTCTCCTCACATGGCTGAATCTGGGCCTCAAGAATGGAAGGACCTCCCTATTGACCTCCTCGCTGAGATCGCCCGCCACTTACCATGCTTCGTCGATCGCTTCTACATGTCATGGTCATGCCATGATTGGTGGTTTGTAGTCCAACGCCCTCCAAATCCATGCCAACTCCCATGGCTCCTCCTCCCAGATCCCGCCACCGTGCCTCTCCATCTCCTTCCCGGGCCAGGAAACACACGGAGGGTATCCTTCTATTGTCTTCTCTGCAATAGAGACAACCACAACATCCATATAAGGCACGAAATTGGCGATGCACGCTTCTTTGGCTCCTACGATGGTGGTTGGATCTTGCTTGCTCATGGACAGACCAACCGCCACACGCTCCTCAACCTCCATACCGATCGGCGCTTATTCCTCCCCGACTATGTCATATGTGTGCAGGCACCCATGGGAGGGGTTGTACGGACTCCCGTGGTGGTTCCCATAGCCATCCTTGCTGCCACCTTCTCGTCCACGCCAAGGCCGACTTCCCGGTGCTTCGGTGCTGCCATCGTTGACACACTGGATGAGATCAATCGCCCACAACTTGCCTTCTGGCTCATGGAAGGGGCAAGTGATCGACATCCAGTGGCCATGGGTTTCATGGAAAATTTCCGTGGCCGATTTGAGGATGTCATATATCACCAAGGAGCCTTCCGTTTCCTCACTGATGATGAAGATATATTCGTGTATGACGTATTCAAGTTCCAAGAAGATGAAGAAGGTATATGGTCTGAAGTAGGTGTGAACCGACAATACTTCTCGCAGGGATCACCTCGTAGATCAAATGGGCAAGTCACCGCTCGCTACCTCGTGGTGTCCCGTGGTGAGCTTCTGATGGTTCGGAGGTTAATAAGATGGGTCCGTCGGACATGGGCGTTCGAGGTGTATAGGGTTACACAACGCCTTAATAGCACCGGCGTAGTTCAGCTTACCTGGACCAAGCTGTCTTCGCTAGATGGAAGGATATTGTTCGTCGCACGGGGTTGCTCTAGGGCCTATGAGGTCGCGGATTTCCCTGGATTTCGCTAAGGAGAGGGCATTTACTTCTTGGATGACCGGAACTCCAATGATGTGGTCGCCATGTCCCGCCATGGAATTGTTGGGCGGCACACCTCCAGTGGCAACAGGTGCGTGGAGCAGGAGACGTTCAGGGGGTACACCTGCAATGATAACGGGAGATGCCGGTGGGTGGAGGGGAAGCCGGGTATGAATCTCTTCACATGCTGGTTCCCAAACAAGGAACGGTCTGACTACTCATCTCCAATTTGGTTCATCCCCTGAGGTCACATGCAGATTTTAGTTATTGTTCTCCGGTTAATTCATTTTAGTTCACTGAATTGTGGTGTCGTGTGCTAATACATTAGTTCCTTAATAAAGGATGTCTTTATAGTTCAAATTAAACTGCAAAAACGTCATATAATTGGGAATAGAGGGAGTAAATTTTAGTAATATGTTGTTTCACCTCTGGAGCTTAAAGATTTGAGGTTTTTAATTGTTGTATAATTCTGGCACTCTATTTCTGGCAATGTACTTTCCATATTTAGTTGACAATATATTGTACTCAGATTTAGTTGGTGATCATGAGTTTGAACCGCAACACATCTTATTTCTATCACCTGATAAAATAGCAAGTGTTGTTATGTTTTTTGTTAGAGTAACAAGTGTTCATCATGTGTAAAATGTGTAGTCCATCCCCATGTTAATAAGAGTATGTGAATATGATTTTCCTATTGTGTAACTAAGTTATATATTTCGATAAAAAGTACTCCTCTGGTACAAATTAATGGACTCAGATTGTCTAGATTCAGATATATCTAGTACTAAAACATGACTAGATAGATCCAAAACTACACGAATCCGAGTCCATTAATTTGAACCTGTGGAGTATGTGCGATTAAATGAGCTCGGCAACTCATTATAAAATAAATTGTTGCTCTCTTTAACCAAACACCATTGATTTATTCGGACTATTCACAATGCCATTCAATTTATTGTGAATTAGACATAAATAAAATTATTTATTATCACAAGACTTAGAATATTTAATAGTTGTGGAAGAAACTCTAGAATATTTTATATTTGAGCGGCAAGCTGCAGATCGTGTCCGGCATGAACTACAGACTTATCATCGACGCGTCAGACGTCGGTAGTGGGAAACTTGACAAGTATAATGCGGAGGTGTACGAGCAGGAGTGGACCAAGACGCGCAAGCTCATAGGCACGCACCGAATAAATCCAAATTGACGTTTCTCCTGGCCAGGAGCTCGTTTCATGCCGTTTTCTCTGAAGAAACTGGCTATCGATTCCTTTTTTTTTTGACCAGGTTTCCCCTGAATGTAAGAGAGAAAAAAAAAGGAGCTTCGGAAACAACAGCGTGAAGCGTGTACGCCGCACTGGTTCGCTATTCGGCCTGATCCCGACCTTATCAACTTGTGGACTTGTCTAAAGGCTAAACACCACAATAATTGTGACCCAAGACCAAGAATACGGACTAAGAGCTCAGCCCGTCATTTCTTGAATGGACTAGGAAAGCTGGCACGACGGCACGCCGTAGCCATGGTTGCCCTTTTTTATGATTGTTTGAGAATGCATTTAGGGCTTGTTTGATTCATAGGGTAGGAAAAATGTAGGGATAGGAAAATTGTAGGATTGGAACGATCTGTCCCAATGAATCCTATGGGAATTAAAACCATGGGAATAGGCACAAGTGGTTGTTTGATAGAGCATAGGAAAGCCACTGGAATTGTGAACATTATTGTTGGAAAAAGAAGCAATTTATCAAATGATTTATGCGAAATAAACAGCAGGTAAAACATGACTAGAATGATCGAAATTAAACTAGCCAAGTAATCTAACAGAAAGTATGCAGAGAGTTGCAGAGAGATCGAAGTAATCTGAACAAGATGAAGAAAGAAAGCATACAACAGTGCGCCGGCGTTGGCGTTGGAGTTGTCACCCATGTCGTCGAGGAAGAGGTACTCGATGGCGGGGAAGAAGTCGTCGTTGGGGAAGATGTTGTCGGCGTCGGAAGGAGTCCGTGATGAAGCCAGTAGTTGCGCCGATAGCGCTCCCCAAAAACCTTATCGCCCTTCTCCCGTACAGGACTCGAAGAGACGGGGTTCCGGAGGCCTATTGTATCGGCTCGCGGTGCACGCCGCAAGACGGGATGGGGAAGAAATGGCAGCTCAGTGCTCTGGAACTTGGAGACGGTGGTTCTGATAGTGTATCTGAGGAGAGGAGCGACCTTCCGCTCTTATAGGCACGGGTAGAGAGGTGAACAGGCAACGTCGAAAGAGGAAACGAACATCCAGCGACCGAAGCCAAACAACCTCTACTAAGTTCGAATTAAACCTCCACTGAGTTCATATTTAAAACCCATTAGCGCAGACTGTTCAACTTCTACACACCCGTTCATAGACTGTTCAACTTCTGCACACGTTCATATACCAGTCATGCGTGGCAAAAAAGAAGTCGGCTTAGCGAGATTCCCGCAACCCGTGGCGCGCGCGTCGTGACGAGGCGGGCGGCGGAGGAGGAGGAGTGCACGTGTGAGACTCTCTCCTTCTCCTTCTCATCTTTTTACCAAGTGGTAGGAGAGCCTCCCTTATAAGCTGGTGCACACCTCCTTCAACTAGCAATGTGGGACTAAACATTTGTCCCACCTCTTGCCATGCATGAATGGGCCACATGGGCCTCTAGGATTTTCAGGAATTATTGGAATGGAAAATGGGCTCGGCTATTTGGTCAAAATTCCAACAATCCCCCACTAGATCCCAGAGGCACATGTAATTTGTCTTTGGTTTCAAAACACTGTTTATATACCGATACTGCAGTGGAGACTGTTAAACTGAACTTCCACCTAGAATTCTATGCTACACTAGGTTGCGACTTGTACAGTGGACTATGCCTTGAACTGCAAGTTTGCTGCAACCTAGCTTCACACGAAGCCTTGCCGATACTAGGCTACCATGGGAATTTCCCGTGGGTGGATCTTATACGTCATACTTCATGGCCTTTCATGAGTTTATTAGAGAGCACCCAACCCTTATAGACTGTGACGTTTGATAGTCAGACTCATATAGGTGTGTTCTTCAAAAGATGTTCTGCAGGACAACATTGCTGCTTAAGATTAAGTCACTTAGAACACATTAAGATAAAAATCAACCTGCCATGCAGAATAGGAAAGTATTCATCTTCACGGAGTGGTGTTCATTAAAGTAGGGATACTTTCCTCTCAGTCTACTAACAACTTTTCTTCCAATTCTAATTCACAGATCTCCGATCACATAGATTGGTTTGCCATTGTGGAAAACTCATAGTGTGGGTCTCATACCCATCTCCTTCGATGCATTTTCAATCACATCGCGCGATAGTCCCTTTGTGAAGGGATCTACCAGGTTCCTAGATGTTTGGATATAATCCAATGCAATAACTCTAGAGTTTCTTATTTTCCTGACAGATTTTAGTCTCCTCTTCACATGTCTTGAGGACTTCATATTATCCTTAGAACTGTTCACCTTAATAATCACAGTTTGATTCTCACAATTCATTGGAATTGCGGGTATAAGTTTTTCAACCATAGGTAAGTCCATCAAGAGTTCACAACGCCACTCTGCTTCAACAGTGGTCGTGTCTAGTGCTGTGAGTTCTACTTCCATAGTTGACCTTGTTAAGATGGTCTGCTTGCAAGACTTCCAAGAAACAGCGTCACCACCAAGTGTAAACACATATCCACTCGTGGCCTTTATCTCATCAGCATCAGATATCCAATTTGAATCACTATAACCCTCGAGTACTATCGTGGGAATGACCGTGGCAGATGCTGCAATCGACAGCGAGTAGTGGAACATGGGGCAAGGGCGGCCAACCATATGCGGAGCGAGATGAGGGCAGAGACACAAGGTTTTACCCAGGTTCGTCCCCCCGGAGGGTAAAGACCTACTCCTGCTAGATTGTATTATGGAGAGAGTACAAAGGGGCGAGCTCGACGACTAGGCGGCGAGTCGTTTGGGTGTATGATGGAACGTCTCCTCTATGCGTACCCTAGGGAGGTTTATGTAGGCTCACCTCGTTGGGTTTACAGATTACAACCGAATTAGTTAAGGATTCGGAGGTCTTTGACCTAGTCCGACTAGGCCTAGCTACGCTTCTGGGCCTCCAGCTTCCAGTCGCCTGAGTCCTCGCCAAGTCTTGATCCAGTCGCCGTCCTGAAGGCTCACTCGGTGGCGGCTTGGGCCAATAGGAAACGTCCTGCTAGGCATACCTCGATAGGCATATCCCCATCAGTAGTCCCCGAGGCCGTCGTTGATTCGTCGCAGGCATTCGCTGGCAGTCGGAGTATGCGGGTCCAATGCGGACGCCTAGTCGAATCGGCGGCGGACTCCTGAACAAAGGAAAGAACTAGTCATTTTAGTCGCAATAGCGGCGACCAATCATATCGCAGCTTGGCAAACGGGTCGGCGAGTAGTTGGTCACTGTCATAGTGATCGGGTCGGCGAATCGTCGAGTCAGTGGAAGCAGCGAGTCGAGTGGACGAAGTTGGACCGTCAGTTTCGGTCATACTAGCCGTTGGGTAATCCAACGGTAATATTGGCGTAATTACCGCGTAGTAACGGCTCCCGAAAATGGCAGGTAACAACCGCTATATAAGGTGAGTGAAGGGTGAAAGGGAAAAACGCTTCCCTTACTTCCTCCAATCTCGCGCATCCTCGTTTCCCCATTCCGCGCAGCCACCAGAACGATCCAGAGCGACCCAAATCCCACGATCCTCCAGCCGATGGCTCCTCCCACCGAACCATGGGGCAGATCCAATTGCACGAAGACACTGCTAAAATCATTCGAGGAGGTGGGGATCCTCCGTGCCGGGAGATGGCGCATCCCCGCGGCCGTAGAAGTAATTCCAGATCCGCGCGAAGGGGAATTCATCTGTTTCACTAGTCACCTGGAGCGGGGGCTTGGCTTCCCAACCTCCCTATTCTTCCGGCATTTCTGTGCCTACTACGGAATCCAGCCGTCAGATCTGGGTCCGCACAGCATCGAGCAGCTCGCCATTTTCGTGGCATTCTGCGAGTGCTACCTGGGCTGCATGCCCTACTTCCCCCTGTGGCAAGATCTATTCCACGGGAGAATCAGCCGCGAAGAGACATGCGACCCAATGCTAGCCGCGGGCGTTTTAACTTTCCAGCTGAAATCGAAGGCATCATTCTTCGATTTGATGCTGTCCGCCAAAGAAGCGAACGAGTGGAAGAAGAGCTGGTTTTACGTCACCGAGTCGACTCTAGGCGACGAAGTGGCGCTTCCAAGGTACTCCGCCGACCGGCCCGAGCTGCGTCGGCTCCAGGTTACCAAACTCCCGCTGGAGCAGCGGATGGCCGTCGACGAAATATTGCATACCATTCGTAATTTGAAGAAGAAAGGCCTCCAAACCATCAACCTCTACAACTGCTGGCTCGGGCGACGGCTCATGCCCCTGGCCAGCCGCAACCACTATATGTATGAGTATACGGGAAAGGACGACCCGACGAAATCCTGCCTCGTTGAGTGGAGACTCAACGACTACACCCTGGCCCTGAAGAAGATCACCTAAGCGGTGTATCTCGACGCGAAGGCCGGGGTCACACCTTATACCGCGAGGCGCCCAACTCCAATGGTAAGATGTTATTCCTTTTGCACTCGCAGTCACAATTTGTGCATTCGCGGTTGTGCTAATGTTGTTTTTTGGTGCAGTTGTTTCAAGTGGTGGAAGAGTGGCTTTTGCCCGCAGAGGACGAGAACTCGTGCTCGTCCGCCCAGGATGGGAGCGAATCATTGCCCGACAAGGGCAACGTCGAGAGCGATGGGGGTGGTAATGACAATGATGAAGACGACGACCCCATGGAGGTTGCTGCCCCCACGGTTCGGAAGACTCGCAGGCAGCACCAGCGCGAACTCGAGGCCAGCAAGATCCTCGAGGCCCATGACGATGATGACGACGAGCTCCCTGAGCACACCTCACACCATGAGGCTACGCCGTCAAAGAAGAAGACGAGGCCGACGAAGCCGGCGTCTCCGCCTCGGTCCGCGAGTAGCTCCGACGCCACCATCTCGGCCGAGGAGACAGCGGCGCATGCGGCCGCGGCGACTGGTGCTGCCGTCACAACGGACGAAGTTCCGCTGGCGTCGTTCCCACCGTCGTTCGCCCTAGTCACTGGTTTGGGGGCCGCTCCAGCCGAAGGGGCCTCGCCGCCAAGGGGGGCTCCCACGACGATTGCCACGGAGGCTCCCGCTGCGGCTTCATCTTCGAATAAACCATCAGTTTCTTGGGCACACAATGTGTTCGAGATGGGCCTCAGTCGGAAACTGGGGCCAGAATTGGAGAAGCCGTCCAGCATCCGCACCGGCCTGCGATTTCTCCTGGTCGCCAAGTGAGTGCTCCTTGATCTTTTACCCGTCTGCTTGCTTTGTGTTTTGATCGGAGAGCTTTATTGACAAAGTTGCCTCGCAGGACTAGAGTTAAGAAGATAGACCATCCTTCAATGGCCAAGGTTCCGCCAGTCGTCACAGAGGTGCCAGCTAATCCCTCGCGGAAGAGGAAAGGCGACGAGGTCATTGCTCCTGCTGAAGGCACCAAAAGAACCAAGGGCGACGACGTCGTCACGGTCTCTGACGAACCGGCCACTGCCCCGAGCGAGCCTCAAACCGCCGCAGACGTAGCTCTAAAGGCCACGGAAGACGCGGGGTCGTAGCATACGGTGCTTGCTGGCTCAACCGATGCGGCCGAGCTGACCTCGGGTGGCACATTGGCCGCAGTGGCAACATTCCCTCGTTTTGTGGCGAAGGCCGCCGCGGCGAGTCCCTCAATGCCGTCGAGCCAGCTTCCTGGGGCAGCCGGCACGGAGGTTTAACAATGTCGTGGCCACACTCCACTTGTGCTCGCACGGTGGATGCGATGGAACTTCATGGCATGCTAGGTGCTGCCGTCCAGGTATGTCCAGTCCAACGAGGATCTGGCCACTGAATTTCATTGGTCGTATTCTTAACTCTTTTTTGGTGTTATCCAGTCCCCGAGTGCCTAGTCGCTGAATTTAAGCGGCTGGGCACTTAGGAATTTTTTTTTCCAGTCCCCGAGTGCCTAGTCGCTGAATTTCAGCGGCTGGGCACTTACAAATTTTGTTGTCCAGTCCACGAGCGCCTAGTCACTGAATTTCAGCGGCTGGGCACTTAGAAATTTCGTTGCCAGTCCCCAAGTGCCTAGTCGCTGAATTTCAGCGGCTAGGCACTTAGGAATTGTTTGGTTGTTGACGCTGTAGTTGTTGCGCAGGGCGTGCAGCGCGAATCAGCCGAGCGGCTTGCTGCGAAGTGCCGCGTGGAGAAGGAGCTCGTCGCCGTCCAGGAGACAAACAAGGAACTTCAAGCGGTTGCAGGCTATATATACCTTAATTGGCGCTCTTCGCTAACTTGTCGCGGTGTTGACCGCTTTTTCCTGGAAACAGAGAGTAGTGGGGCTGAGGTGAGGGAGGCTCGTCAAGGCCTTGTCCCGGCAGGTGATTTGATGGCGGCTCAGTCCGCTTTGAGCGTGGCGGAGAAGCGAATCATCGATCTGGAGCGTGAGATCAAGGAGGCGAAGGCGGAAGCGAGCTCGGTGGAAGGGCGAGCCAAGGCCGTCGTCGCTTCTGCCACTGAAGAACGGAAGGTGTCTGATGAAAATGACTTCTCCTCCCTTCAAAGTTTCATCACGGACCTATGCTGCCCACTGATTGGTAAGCTTTCCTTCAATCGACTTCCGATTTCACGTACCGCGTTGGGGTTTTGGTGCTTTGCTTACTGTTTGTTTGTGTGCTGCAGGCCGGATCACTGACAATGCGGAAGAGGCGCAGTCGTACAACGCGCGGCAGTGTGTGACCACCCTGGTCGACTCAGCCGCGCTGTCAGCGACTTAATTGCCTCCGGGCATACCTTCAGGAGATATCGCCCACGGAGGTGATTCCCAGCGACCTTGTCGAGGTATGGCGCTACCTGGAAAAGGCTCCGTCGGTTGTGGTATTCATGACGCGGCCGGCCTTCCGTCGTGGAGCGGCGACGGCGCTCAGCCTTGGGCTCGCCCAATTCCCGGACAACTTCGACCTTGACAACGTCACGAGTGGTTACCCCTCGTCAACGGGCTCGGTGGAGATTGCCGAAGTGTTGAAGCTGACAGACCAAGCCGCGGTTTACTATGACCGCGTTTGGTCGATGGGCGACCTTATCCCCTACCAGGAGACGGTCGTCACCCCCAATGACCCTGAGCCAAAGCACCGTGACTTCAAGGTGGAGCAACCATTCCGTGCGGCAATGGCGGGCGAGCTGACGACGTACCCGTCGAACCCTTATGTGCCTTTTATCTACAGCCGCAGGGACAGTGGCGCATCTTCATCAAGGCCTGCAGAATAGAATGTTTTGCCATTCGGCATTAGTATAGGATAAAAATGTAATTTTCCTTATACGCGAAACAAATTTGGCTACTATAAAGGAATGATCGCGTTATTTTGTCAGTCGTTTTGCAATTTGGATGTTGGTTGTGCGAGTCCCTGAGCGCGTCCGCCCTTTTATGGGGTTTACCTCGTTTTTATATGTTTTGTGAATTGTTAGTGAGTTAAGATCGTCTCGCCATGGCTCGGAAAGCCAGTCGTGTGGCGACTCCCACAGGTGCTCTTTACTTAGCCGTTTTCCTGGGAGCGAACGGGGTCGGGTCGCCGAGTACCCGAGCGTGGTACTTGGCCGTTCTATTCGCAAGCCCAAGGTAAGTGAGGACTAAGCGCGTTATGTTAGACGTGTCACTCCTGCCTGAACCGTAAGATCAGTCGCATGGCGAGTCCTGGGTGTGCTCTCATACTTGGCGTTTTTCCCTAGCCTCTCGCCTTTGGTCTGGTGTCAGTCCCCGAGCGTGGTACTTTGCCGTTCGAGTCGCTGTGCCGAGGATGCGGAGGACTTGATCGCTGTGAGGAGCGAGTGTAGTTGTCTTGGCTTGGGGAGCCAGTCGAGCTAGGCGACTCCAATGGGGCTCCGGGTTAGCTTTTTTCGTGGACGGTACGAGGCCTGAGTTTTCCTAGTTCCCTCGTACCACACTACTTGGCCGTGCCGGTCGCTTTACCAAAGGTTGACTTCTGTGAATAGCGTAACGCTATTATTACGAGTGCGAGTGGCACAAGACATGGAGAGTAGACGCGATTTGTGGTAACCAATCTGTTTTATTTCATAGCGGGTAGGGGGTACATGTCTGGAGTTCTAAGAGTAGAACTTCCGTAGGAGGTTTACATTCCATGGCCGCTTGACGTCGAGCTTTCCGTTGCCTCGGACGTCGGTGAGTTAGTAGGCGTCGTTTCCCAGGACTCGCCAGATGGCGAATAGTCCCTCCCAAGGGGGTGAGAGCTTGTGCATGCCTTTCTGTTGGAATTATGCCCTAGAGGCAATAATAAAGATGTTATTATTATAATTCTTGTTCATGATAATGTTTATATTCCATGCTAGAATTGTATTAAGCGGAAACTTTAATACTGATGTGGTTTGTGAACAACACCGTGTCCCTAGTACGCCTCTAAGGACTAGCTCATTGATTAATGATGGTTAAGGTTTCCTAACCATGGACATGAGTTGTCAATTAATAATGAGATCATATCATTGGGAGAATGATATGGTGGACAGACCCAAACTAAGCGAAGCAATTAGATCGTGTCATCGTGTTCGTCTTAGCGAAGCTTTTCTTATGTCAAATATTGTATTCCTTAGACGATGAGATAATACAACTTCCTGGTATCGGAAGAAAGCTTTGAGGTCATCAAACGTCATCCTATGAGAGGGTGATCATAAAGGTGTCTCTCAGGTGATCAGAAAGTATCTGTTGGGTTGTATGTATAGAGATGGGATTTGTCCCTCCCAAGTCGGAGAGATATACTTCGTGTTAGACCCCTCCTTTATAAAGGAAAGGATCCCTGTGATTGCAATGCTAGTACCTGGATCAATGATAGCATCCACAGTTTAAGATGAAGTACACAAATACAAAGGTCGTTTATTACATTCATTCCAGAGATAAAACATAGTCTTTTACAACTCAGGGCCATAGGCCTAATACAAGAGTTTAAGGAATAAGTAAATAAACACAAGTCTTCATCTTCATGTGCCACAGGCAAGCATGTTGAGTGTAGACTCATGACTCCTATTCATCATCGGAGTAACCTGCAACATCACAAGTTACAGCCACAGAGGGTCAATACTTTGGAATAGTATTGGCAAGTGATACCTTAGTATATTTTAAGTGGACTATATTACTATATGCATTTTGGCTAAGTGTAGCTTGGCTTGCTTTGCTTAAAAATAGGTTTTACCTATTAGTTGAAATCACTAAGTTTTCTTTGTCAAAACATTCCCAAGGAACCACCAATAGACATTGGGGTCCTTCACCCTTGTTCACCCACAAATTTTTACTTAGAAGTTGGAGTGATGAGATTCTTGTAGCTTCCATGTCTTGATGCTCAAATTGTCCATTTCCTTGGACAAGGCTAAGTACTTAGGTTTTCCATCTGCAGAGGTTGTGCACTTTCCCCACCAGACTTGGTTTCCCAAGACAGGACCTTTCAGAAGCCTTTCCTTAGTCAAATGGACGCGCTCCAACCTATCATTCCCACTACCACCAACTGTCCAAGTGACTAAGTTCTAGCAACCTATATGATCAAGGCAGAGCCCATATTGCCAAGTGGTTGCACTGCAAGCTTTCTCAACACTTGGCCTCCAAATCCCTTTGTGCCTGGGTGGCATACCACAAGTGAGATACACAACCCAAGTCCATGGCCTTGTGTAACCACTCAACATAACCCAATCCTTCCATTCCACCCAGGAGGTTCATTTGATTTAGTTGTTTTATTAGAAAAGCATAAGTCTCATGACTTAGAATATTTTCATCATAGTATGTATAGATTTTCACCAACCCTTGTTTGCTAAATAGCTAGACTAAGCATGGTAAGATAACTTATCTTAGGAAAATTCCCTAGCAATTCTACCAATCTACACTACTTAGGATTTCCCAACTTAGCATTAGTCAAAATATAGCATGCAAGACTTAGCAAAATATCTAATGCTAGTACAAAACATAGGATAGAAATATTCATGAAAATATCACTTGCCTTGGTAGTGGGGAGAGTAGCACTCTTCACAATCACAATCACTAGAAAAATCTACACAAAGTTATAGCATACAATTACACACAATAATATTCAATCAAAAATAATATGAATGCATGCATGCAAGGATTTACCAAGTGGTGATTTTGAAAATTCTACTAAGCATGCACATGTTTCACAGAAACTTATCAAATCACAAGTTTACCAACTGAACTTATTTGGCACCAATACAATTTCCCAAAATATAACTATACTTAAAATAGCCTTAAACTTGTTCAACAAATAAAATCATTTTAAGTGTTACTATTTGTTAAACAAATTGGATATTCAGAAAGGTCTTGTTTCACTGAATCCAACGGTATAAAGTTTGTAAAATTCTAACGTGGCATTCAAAAGTTATAGCAGTTTGAAGTTTGGATCTAAATCAGGTTTAAATTCTGTTTTTGAATTCATCCTAGCCACGCGTCGCAACCTCACTGGCGCGTACCGCTTCGCGCGGATCGGCAATCGCAGGCCGTAGGATCTAACTTAGATCTGGCGGCTCAGACGCGCGCGTACCTCTTCGATTAAGGTCTATCCTAGCCCTACGATGCAGATCCAACGGACCAAATCATCAAGCCAAATTATGGTGGCGCTTAGCGGCTGTGCGCTGCGGCGACGGCCAGACGGTGGCGGCGCCGGCGATATTGGTCGCTAGGAGGATAGGGAAATTACTCACCGAGACCGTAAGGACGTGGGGATGCTCAACTTGTGGACAGCTTGGCAAGGGGCGCTCGGGGTTGCGGTGAATTCCTCGCCGGAGTTGGATCTGGCAACGGTGGCTCTGCTCGAGGTCGAAGGCGACGTTGTGGATCACTAGGAGGCAAACGGAGGATGCGGTCAGATGCAGGAGACCATGGCGAAGATGTGTGCGTGAAAGACAAGGTTCGGGGCGGTCTGGACTTACCGCTGGAGCTCGCCGGAGTTGGTGCCGAAGACGGTGGCGGCCAGTCGTCGATGTTGCTGGAGCTACAGGTCATGCAAAGGTAAGCGGGGTGTGTCAGTAGATGCGCCAAGACTCACTGGACAAGATAGTATGAATGAGAGGCAGAGGGGAACACTAGACTCACCGGAATTCGCCGGCGCAGTCGTCGGAGACGGCGGGGTTGCAGAGAGCAATGCGCGCAGCCTAGGGGCGTTCTGTGCTTGGGGTTTGGGGGAAAAGGGAGAGGGTGCAGAGGGGGTTTATGTAGCCTGCTCGCGAGCGAGAATCACTCGTGCCATAACTCGAATTTAAGTTGCGTAATCAACAGGAAACTGCCGCGTCAATTTTGGGGACGAACACGTCGTGGGGAGGGGGGGTGGAGACGACGATGCTCGGGTGGGCCGCGGTTGTCAGCGAGAGAGGGAAAACGAAGCGGGTCCCTTCTGTCAGTGGGCAGGAGGGTGCGGGACCGGGTGAAAGAAAACGATTCGCGGGGGTGGGAGCTGCTGGGCTAGCTGGGCCGTGTTGGGCTGGGTCGGCCAGATTGGCTGGTTTGGTTATTTTTTTCTTTTTAATTCCTTTTCTTTTTCAGATTAATTTTCCAGAAATGGTTTTTAAACTTAAATTCAAATCTGTTTGAATCCAAAACCTTATAGGACTTTTGTAAAATGAAACTTGCTCCTAAATGAGTGTCAAACCCATCTAAACATTTCAGAACACTTGGGTCCTTTTGCAAATAAATTAAACTATGCCTTTATGAGAGATGATAATAGGTATATGATTTGTTTTAATTCATATTTTGCTTTTGATATTATGTTCAGGCTTTTGAGACCACTTGAGTTTGAATTCAAAACATTCTGAATGAATAACAGCATCGTTCCCAAAAGCATGTAGCACAAAGTCTAGGGTTTTCATACATAAAATAATGAGCCACAAATGCTCCTGTTTTTGAAATGATTTTGAGAAAACCCTAAATGATGATGAATGCAAGGATGATATGAATGAGTTTTGGAATATGAATTTAGGGATGTTACAAATCTAACCCCCTTAAGATGAATCTTGCCCTCGAGATTCGGATTGGCTAGCAAATAGGTGAGGGTGGTCTTTCCGAAGATCATCTTCTCTTTCCCATGTCGCTTCCTCTTCGGAGTGATGGTTCCATTGCACCTTGCAAAACTTGATAGTTTTTGTCCTCGTGACTCTTTCTGCGGTCTCAAGAATCTTGACAGGCTTTTCTTCATAGGTGAGGTCACTTTCTAGTTGAAGTTCTTCCAATGGTATAGTATCCTTCAGAGAAGATTCTTCCATTTCAGGGTGACATTTCTTAAGCTGACTCACATGAAACACATTATGGACAGCTGACAGAGACTCTGGCAATTCCACTTCATATGCAACTTCTCCCTTGCGACTTAGAATCTTGAATGGCCCAACATATCTTGGTGCCAACTTTCCTTTGACTCCAAATCTTTTCACTCCACGAAGTGGCGATACTCTAAGATAAGCTCTATCCCCAACTTCGTAGGTGACTTCTCTACGCTTAGAATCCGCGTAGCTTTTTTGTCGGGACTGTGCTATCTTCAATCTGTCCTTAACCGATTTGACTTTCTCTTCGGCGTCTTTGATAAGATCAGGTCCAAATAAGCTTCTTTCTCCCACACCATTCCATAACAATGGGGTGGTACACTTCCTTCCGTAGAGTAACTCAAACGGTGCCATTCCAATACTAGATTGATGACTGTTATTGTAAGAGAACTCGGCGTAAGGCAAGCTTTCATCCCAACTTGCTCCATAATCTAAAGCACATGCCCTCAACATGTCTTCAAGAATCTGGTTAGTCCTTTCTGTTTGTCCATAAGTTTGAGGATGAAAAGCAGTGCTGAATTCCAATCTCGTTCCTAAGGATTCATGAAGCTGTCTCCAAAAGTGAGAAGTGAACTGATTTCCTCTATCTGATACAATACTCTTATGCACACCGTGAAGGCATACAATCCTGCTCATGTAGATTTTAGCTAACTTGGCACTCGTATATGTTGTCTTCACGGGTATAAAATGAGCCACTTTAGTTAGGCGATCCACTACTACCCATATGGAATCATACCCTGACCTTGTCCTTGGTAATCCGGTAATGAAATCCATACCAATATTTTCCCACTTCCATTCAGGAATAGGCAGTGGTTGAAGTAAACCTGCTAGTTTCTGATGCTCCGCCTTCACTCTACTACACACATCACACAAAGCAATATGCTCGGCGATGTCCCTTTTGAGATTGTTCCACCAAAATCTTTCTTTCATGTCCATGTACATCTTGGTGTTTCCCGGGTGAATAGAATACGGAGAGTTGTGACCTTCTTGTAAGATCAGTTTTCGCAACTCCGGGTCTTGTGGAACACATATACGTTTCCCGTGCCATAAAGTGCCTTGTTCGTGTATATGGAAACTCTTAGCTTTCCCTAGACTTATATTTTCCTTAATCTTTTCAATTTCCTTATCGGTCTTCTGAGCTTCTTGGATCTTGTCCAATAAAGTGGGTTGAACATCCAAAGACATGAGATGTCCTTCAGGCACAATCTCCAATCTGAGTTCTTTGAATTGCTTACACAAGTCATCTGGCAATTCTCCTTTGGTAAGGCCATTTACAAACGTCTTACGACTTAGAGCATCTGCTACTTCATTTGCTTTACCGGGGTGATATTGCAAACTTAAGTCGTAATCCTTGATAAGATCTAGCCATCTTCTTTGTCTCATATTGATTTCCTTCTGGGTGAAGATATACTTCAAACTTTTATGATCGGCGAATACTTCACAACGCTTTCCCAAAAGGTAATGTCTCCATGTTTTGAGTGCATGGACGATAGAGGCCAACTCCAAATCATGAGTAGGATAGTTTACTTCATGAGTTTTGAGTTGTCTCGAAGCATAGGCTACGACTTTACCGTCTTGCATAAGTACGACACCTAAACCTTGATGAGAAGCATCACAATATACTTGGAAATCCTTTTCCAAATCTGGCAGACATAAAACTGGTGCTGTTACAAGTCTCTTCTTCAATTCTTGGAAGCTGACTTCACAACCTTCAGACCAAATAAATTTCTTGTCCTTCTTTAATAATTCCGTCATTGGCTTAGCAACCTTCGAGAAATTTTCAATGAACCTTCTGTAGTAACCTGCTAAGCCGAGGAAACTACGAACTTCTTTCACATTCTTGGGAGATTCCCATTCTGTCACAGCTGAAACTTTAGCAGGATCAACTGCCACACCATCCTTTGTCATAACATGACCAAGAAAACCAACTTCCTCTAACCAGAACTCACACTTGCTGAATTTGGCATAAAGTTTATGCTCTCTTAACTTTTCTAATATCAAGCGTAAGTGTCTTTCATGTTCTTCCTTGCTCTTGGAGTAGACTAAGATGTCATCGATGAATACGACAACAAACTTGTCGAGAAATTCCATGAATACCTTGTTCATCATATTCATGAAGTATGCCGGAGCGTTGGTTAAACCAAAAGGCATCACAGTATACTCATACAATCCATACCTTGTGGTGAATGCTGTTTTTGGTATGTCTTGTTCTCTTATCTTGAGTTGAAAATATCCTGACCGAAGATCAATCTTCGAGAACACACATGCTCCTTCTAACTGATCAAACAAGTCGTTGGTTCTTGGTAAAGGATATTTGTTCTTGATGGTTACCTCGTTGAGAGAACGGTAGTCAATACATAATCTTTGTGTTCTATCTTTCTTTTCCACGAATAAAACTGGAGCTCCCCAAGATGAAGAACTTGGTTGAATAAACCCTTTCTGCAACTGTTCTCCTAGTTGCTTCTTGAGTTCTTTCAGTTCATCAACTGACATTTTGTATGGTCTCTTAGCTATTGGTCCAGAACCTGGTACCAAATCTATCAGAAATTCCACATCTCTATCTGGTGGCATTCCTGGCAACTCTTCCGGAAACACATCCGGATACTCACATACAATTGGCACACTGTCCATGCTAACCCCCTTAAGATAATTCAGCTTACTTCCTTTGGATTCAAAGTTTGACTTGAATTTTATTCTTTTTCCTTCTGGGGTTGTGAGTGTAACTGTACGATTGGCACAATCTAGTATTCCTTCATACTTAGCCATCCAATCCATTCCCAAAATTACGTCTAGTCCTTGGGAATCTAGGATTATCAGGCTTACTGGAAACTTATGCTTTCCAAACTCTATGACGAGATCCCGGCATCCAAGGCTTACTATCATATCTCCCCCCGGAGAACTAACCTTTATTGGACACCCAATGTTTTCTGATGCAAACCCATTTCTATCAACAAATGCCTTTGATATAAATGAATGAGATGCACCGGTATCAAAGAGTACAAATGCTGAAATTGAATTGAGTCTGAACTTACCAGCAACGGCATCAGGCTCCTCATAGACCTCCTCCACATTGATGTGGTTAACCTGTCCTTTCTGAAAAGGATTTGGCTTGTTAGGTCCTTCAACTTTCTTCTCAGGGCACTCATTAGCATAATGCCCCAGCTTCTTGTATTTGAAGTACTCAACCTGACTGATGTCCTTTTTAGGAGGTTGGCTTCCACTTCCACTACCATTTCCACTATAGTGGCTCTTATGTCCACCCTTGTGGTTCTTGTACTTGTCCTTGTCATGATTGCGGTGATGCTTGTTGTCATGACGGTTGTGGTTGTGGTGCTTGCTGAATTTCCCATGCTTATGGGATCCTGAGTTGCCACTTTCATCATAGTGAGATCGTTTGTGGGACGATCCAGAGCTGTGCTTGTCGGAGTGTTTCCTCTTTCTACTCTCGACTTGCTTCATTTTACTCTCCAAAATAGCAGCCTTGTCACACAAAGACTGGTAAGTTGGAACATATGCCACAGACAGCTGCAGATTCAGCTCATCATTCAAGCCTTCCAGAAATTTTTCCTTTCTTTTGGCATCTGTGTCAACCTCATCCGGTGCATAGCGCGCCAGATTGTTGAACTCTTCTATGTATTCTGCCACACTGCGGTGGCGCTGCTTCAGGTTGTGAAACTCCTTCTTTTTCAGACTCATCATACCTGATGAGATATGAGCAGTGCGAAAGCCATCTTCAAAGATAGCCCAAGTCACCTCATCAATAGGAGTGGTGATTTGGAAGTTATCCCACCATGTGGCGGCTGGTCCTTCCAACAGATGTACTGCGAACCTGACTTTTTCAGCATCCGTGCAGCCCACGGTCACTAAGTCCTTGTTCACGGAACGTAGCCAGTCATTGGCCACCATGGGATCAGTCGTTCCCGAAAACTTTGCTCGCCTCAATCGCAGAAATCTGGTGAGCATATCAAAACCCGGTGGGTTATTGTTGTTGTTGTTGTTATTGGGGTTGTTGTTGTTGTTGGGGTTGTTGTTGTTGTTATTCTGGTTTTGAATGAATGTCGTCATCATTTGCATAAGCTGTGTTTGCGCGTTCATCATTTGTTGCATTTCCGGGGTGAAGTTGTTGGGGTTGGGGTTTGCGCGACGGGGAGGCATCTGTGGTTTGTTCAAATAGATAAGAATGAGATACCCATAGATGTTTTATGCACAATACATCACAAGCAAACACATAACATGCAACATAAGAATAAAACTCAACATCCAGATGATAAGTTCATGAAATAAAACACACAAGTGGCAAGCCATCCACATGTCGGATGGTCCAATAACAAGTTCACAATAACAAGTATGAATATGAAAGGTAAACGAGTAGTCAAGTCTACTCATCAATATCAATCTCCTCCTCGACCAAGGTAAGACCTGCGTTCTCCATCGCGGTCTTGTTCTCCTCAATCGTAGTGGTCAAGGAATCGACCTTGGCCTTGAGATCTCTCTTCTGGGAGCGAAGCCTCTCAATAACCATCTGTTGCTGCTCTAGCTCGAAATCCTTGGACTTCAGTTCCTCGGTCATGTCCCGGATCTTCTTGTTCCTATCCTGGACACGTTTCTCCTGACTCTTGAACTTGCGGTCCTGGGCCTCGAACTTTGTCTCCATTTCCTTGATCATCTCATCCTGCTGCGCAAAAAGCTTGTCCTTCTCGCGAAGCTGCACCTGAAGCTCGTCATTTCCGAGCATGACGTTCGTCCTGTCCGTGTCTACGTGCCTGAGAAGAGTCTCTAAGTCCTGGAGGTAGAGACGTATCGGCTCTGCCGTGTCCCTCGAGTCGTCCTCAAAGTCGATGGACTCTCCATCAACATCATGTCTTCCGAAGACGTGGAAGTGGGTGCCCCTAACCTGTCGGGAGTGACGGCCTAACAGTCGTCCTATCAGGTCCTGCATGACTACCTCCATGCCTCTCTCTCTGTCGTCGTGCATCAGCTTGAAGACGATGGCCTCTGTAGTAGGCTCAGTCTAGCGTCCGGGCTGGTTCACCTTGAAGCCCCAGAGGTCCTTCCTCTCGAACTTGGTGAGTGGGTACACCGTGATGGTGGTAAGAGGGAGATCGAGCAAAGTGGTAAGCTAAATGATACGGGGACCAAAACGAGTAACCTGGAACTCCTCAACAGTGCTGATGGCAATAGGCATCTATTTATAAGAATGAAAAGGTTAGAACAACACAATTTAAGAAAAATAAAGACAACATCACATGCACATCCTTGGAATCACAATTCACACAAGTCATGCATACATGAAACCATTACATCAATCAAGGTCCATACTTATTTAAGGTATCATTTTTTTGGAAAATACGGTGATAAGTGGTGGTCCAACTAACGAAGTGCCCTTACAATCCTATCTCACTGGATCTATTAGCAAACACAATGTTCCTAGAGGCAATCCACCAATCTTGTTCTCTTGACTCCATCACTAAGTCTATAACATCTCCCCTTAACTCTTGGTTGGTGGCTTCCAACTCTTGAGTAAGTTCCTTCTCTTTCTCTAAGTCTTTTTGGAGGTTGAGCATTCTGCACTTGACTCTAGCACTTAGTTCTTTGATAGTCCTCCAAGCTACATCTCTGGCTGACTCAAAGAATGTGGTGTGCATTGTAGTGTTGGTGTACATGCAGAATCCCCTTTCTTTGTGGTTGTCTTCCTTGTTCTTGTACAAGTGAAGTTGCACCCACCAATACTCCACTCCTTCATCCATCACTGGAAAGCCCTTGTACACAGCTGCACCATGTGCTTCCATTGCCACCATAAGGTCCTTGAGAATATTGGGAAACTCAGTTTCACACTCCAAGGTCATGGTCATGAGTGGTAATTTCTTCACGGCTTCGTTGATGGAGTTCATCTACAAAGGGAGTTGAGAATGAAAAGATTAGAAAAGTTGTACGAGAAGAATAGACAAGTGTAGAAGTAGTTGAAAACTTTTCCTTAGTGGTTTTCCAATCCTAGGGTCATAATCCTACAGGCAACACAGTGCTCTGATAACAATTATTAGACCCCTCCTTTATAAAGGAAAGGATCCCTATGATTGCAATGCTAGTCCCTGGATCAATGCTAGCATCCATAGTTTAAGATGAAGTACACAGATACAAAGGTCGTTTATTACATTCATTCCAGAGATAAAACATAGTCTTTTACAACTCAGGGCCATAGGCCTAATACAAGAGTTTAAGGAATAAGTAAATAAACACAAGTCTTCATCTTCATGTGCCACAGACAAGCATATTGAGTGTAGACTCATGACTCCTATTCATCATCGGAGTAACCTGCAACATCACAAGTTACAGCCACAGAGGGTCAATACTTTGGAATAGTATTGGCAAGTGATACCTTAGTATATTTTAAGTGGACTATATTACTATATGCATTTTGGCTAAGTGTAGCTTGGCTTGCTTTGCTTAATAATAGGTTTTACCTATTAGTTGAAATCACTAAGTTTTCTTTGTCAAAACATTCCCAAGGAACCACCAATAGACATTGGGGTCCTTCACCCTTGTTCACCCACAAATTTTTACTTAGAAGTTGGAGTGATGAGATTCTTGTAGCTTCCATGTCTTGATGCTCAAATTGTCCATTTCCTTGGACAAGGCTAAGTACTTAGGTTTTCCATCTGCAGAGGTTGTGCACTTTCCCCACCAGACTTGGTTTCCCAAGACAGGACCTTTCAGAAGCCTTTCCTTAGTCAAATGGACGCGCTCCAACCTATCATTCCCACTACCACCAACTGTCCAAGTGACTAAGTTCTAGCAACCTATATGATCAAGGCAGAGCCCATATTGCCAAGTGGTTGCACTGCAAGCTTTCTCAACACTTGGCCTCCAAATCCCTTTGTGCCTGGGTGGCATACCACAAGTGAGATACACAACCCAAGTCCATGGCCTTGTGTAACCACTCAACATAACCCAATCCTTCCATTCCACCCAGGAGGTTCATTTGATTTAGTTGTTTTATTAGAAAAGCATAAGTCTCATGACTTAGAATATTTTCATCATAGTATGTATAGATTTTCACCAACCCTTGTTTGCTAAATAGCTAGACTAAGCATGGTAAGATAACTTATCTTAGGAAAATTCCCTAGCAATTCTACCAATCTACACTACTTAGGATTTCCCAACTTAGCATTAGTCAAAATATAGCATGCAAGACTTAGCAAAATATCTAATGCTAGTACAAAACATAGGATAGAAATATTCATGAAAATATCACTTGCCTTGGTAGTGGGGAGAGTAGCACTCTTCACAATCACAATCACTAGCAAAATCTACACAAAGTTATAGCATACAATTACACACAATAATATTCAATCAAAAATAATATGAATGCATGCATGCAAGGATTTACCGAGTGGTGATTTTGAAAATTCTACTAAGCATGCACATGTTTCATAGAAACTTATCAAATCACAAGTTTACCAACTGAACTTATTTGGCACCAATACAATTTCCCAAAATATAACTATACTTAAAATAGCCTTAAACTTGTTCTACAAATAAAATCATTTTAACTGTTACTATTTGTTAAACAAATTGGATATTCATAAAGGTCTTGTTTCACTGAATCCAACTGTATAAAGTTTGTAAAATTCTAACGTGGCATTCAAAAGTTATAGCAGTTTGAAGTTTGGATCTAAATCAGGTTTAAATTCTGTTTTTGAATTCATCCTAGCCACGCGTCGCAACCTCACTGACACGTACCGCTTCGCGCGGATCGGCAGTCGCAGGCCGTAGGATCTAACTTCGATCTGGCGGCTCAGACGCACGCGTACCTCTTCGATTAAGGTCTATCCTAGCCCTACGATGCAGATCCAACGGACCAAATCATCAAGCCAAATTCTGGCGGCGCTTAGCGGCTGTGCGCGGCGGCGACGGCCAAACGGTGGCGGCGCCGGCGATATTGGTCGCTAGGAGGATAGGGAAAGTACTCACCGAGACCGTAAGGACGTGGGGATGCTCAACTTGTGGACAACTTGGCAAGGGGCGCTCGGGGTTGCGGTGAATTCCTCGCCGGAATTGGATCTGGCAACGGTGGCTCTGCTCGAGGTCGAAGGCGACGTTGTGGATCACTAGGAGGCAAACGGAGGATGCGGTTAGATGCAGGAGACCATGGCGAAGATGTGTGCGTGAAAGACAAGGTTCGGGGCGGTCTGGACTTACCGCTGGAGCTCGCCGGAGTTGGTGCCGAAGACGGTGGCGGCCAGTCGTCGACGTTGCTGGAGCTACAGGTCATGCGAAGGTAAGCGGGGTGTGTTAGTAGATGCGCCAAGACTCACTGGACAAGACAGTATGAATGAGAGGCAGAGGGGAACACTAGACTCACCGGAATTCGCCGGCGCAGTCGTCGGAGACGGCGGGGTTGCAGAGAGCAATGCGCGCAGCCTGGGGGCGTTCTGTGCTTGGGGTTTGGGGGGAAAGAGAGAGGGGGCAGAGGGGGTTTATGTAGCCTGCTCGCGAGCGAGAATCACTCGTGCCATAGCTCGAATTTAAGCTGCGTAATCAACAGGAAACGACCGCGTCAATTTTGGGGACGAACAGGTCGTGGGGGGGGGGGGGTGGAGACGACGATGCTCGGGTGGGCCGCGGTTGTCAGCGAGAGAGGGAAAACGAAGTGGGTCCCTTCTGTCAGTGGGCTAGAGGGTGCGGGAGAGGGTGAAAGAAAACGATTCGCGGGGGTGGGAGCTGCTGGGCTAGCTGGGCCGTGTTGGGCTGGGTCGGCCAGATTGGCTGGTTTGGTTATTTTTTTTCTTTTTAATCCCTTTTCTTTTTCAGATTGATTTTCTAGAAATGGTTTTTAAACTTAAATTCAAATCTGTTTGAATCCAAAACCTTACAGGACTTTTGTAAAATGAAACTTGCTCCTAAATGAGTGTCAAACCCATCTAAACATTTCAGAACACTTGGGTCCTTTTGCAAATAAATTAAACTATGCCTTTATGAGAGATGATAATAGGTATAGGATTTGTTTTAATTCATATTTTGCTTTTGATATTATGTTCAGGCATTTGAGACCACTTGAGTTTGAATTCAAAACATTCTGAATGAATACCAGCATCGTTCCCAAAAGCATGTAGCACAAAGGCTAGGGTTTTCATACATAAAATAATGAGCCACAAATGCTCCTGTTTTTGAAATGATTTTGAGAAAACCCTAAATGATGATGAATGCAAGGATGATATGAATGAGTTTTGGAATATGAATTTAGGGATGTTACACTTCGGGCCCACTCGGTAATCGATATCAACACCGCTTGCAAGCATGTGGTTAAGGAGTTGATCACAAAGTGATATCGGATTACAGAACGAGTAAAGTACTTGCTGTGAACGAGATTGAACTAGGTATGACGGTACCGATGATCGAATCTCGGGCAAGTAAAATATCGTGAGACGAAGGGAATATATATATGGGATTGATTGAATCCTGTCATCGTGGTTCATCCGATATGATCATCGATGAATGTGTGGGAGTCAATATGGGTTTCCAGACCCCGCTGTTGATTATTGATAGAAGATCATGTCTGCATATTCTCGAACCCGCAGCGTCACACACTTAACGTGTCTCGACGCTAGGATAGATTGGATAATTGGTTTATGAGTTTTTGTTCGTAGTCTCGGATGGGATCCGGGACATCATGAGAGGTTCCGGAGTGGTCCGGATAATAAGGTTCATATAAGGCAGTGCAATTTTTGGAGTTCGGAATTGTTCCGGATTAATCGGTATTATACCGGAAGCTTCTAGAACCTTCCGGAAGGGGACCAACGTGGCCCCACCTTCCGGGAGGGGGCATGGGCCTATGAGGGAGTGCCCTGGCTGCATTGGTCCAGGGGCACAAGGCCCCATAGGGCCCAGCCGGCCAAGAGAGTTTAAACTCGAGATAGGGCTTCTAGAAGAGGGGGTTTCCTTGCCCCCCACTCCTCCTCCTTGGCCGCCGGTTTGGCTTGGGGGAGGGGGCTAGGGTTGCAGCCGCCCACCCCTCTATATAAAGAGGGCTGGGGGCGCACCACCCCCTTACACCTTCCCCTCCAAGAACTAGCCGTCCTGCTGCCCTCCTCTCTCCCTCCCGACTGTTTGTAGGCGAAGCCCTGCTGCAGAAATTCTCCACCATATACACCACGCCGTCGTGTTGTAGATCCAATCCGTCTCTCCACCATACTTGCTGGTCCGAGGAAGGAGGAGACGTCGAGGTGCTGCACCTGTGCATCTCACGGAGGCACTGCCACTTGTGGTGCTAGATCGGATCGGATCGCGAGGAGGAGAAGCGAGTACGACTACATCACCCACGTTCCGACAAACGTTCAGCTGTGCGAATCTTCAAGGGTATGAAGATCTAATCCAATCTCTCTCATTGTTTGCATCTCCTAGATTAGATCTTGGATTTCCCTCTGTTCGCATCCGTAGAAAATTTTGATTTACTATGCCGCGAAACCCTTCAGTGGTATCAGAGCTAGATCTATGCGTAGATGTGTTTCACGAGTAGAACGCAACATGGTTGTTGCGGGCGTTGATGTTTTCTGTTGCAAGCCTCTTGTTTGTGTTCTTCTTATGACACGGGATAGTGAGATTGAAGCGGTCCAGGCCAACCTTACGCGACGTCGTTCGCGAGACCGGCTCCGCACTTGACGTGTGGCTTGTTCCACACATGCGGCTGGTGGATGTCAGTTTCTCTCACTATAGTTGTCATGGGATTAATACCGGAGTTTGGCAACCATAATATCACCGTTGTGGCTTTCCGTAGGTAAGAATCGTTCTTAGCATCTACTCCCATAAGCCACGTAAAACATGCAACAACAAAGTAGAGGCGTCTAATTTGTTTTTGCATGGAGTGTTTTCTGTGATATGGTATGGCCCAAGATGTGATGTGTATAATGTATGCGATGATCATGTTTTGTAATGTTTCACGACTTGCATGTCGATGAATACACAACCGGCAGGAGCCATATGGTTGTCTTTATAATTGTGTATGACATGTGTGTCAACTTCTTATATGCCATGTAATAGTTTCACTTTATCGCTAAGTAGTTAGCAATAGTTGTAGTTGCTACTCGTGGTGGAGGAAATCATGGTGGAGTGATGGAGATCATGCAGGAACGCACAAGATGGAGATCATTGCGCGAAGATTGGCTATACCACGTCACATTAAAGTTATATGCATGTGATGTTTATCCTTTTATGTATCTTATTATGCTTAGATCGCGACGGTAGCATTATAAGATGATTCCTCACTTAAAGATCAAGATAAAAACTGTGTTCTCCCCAAGTATGCACCGTTGCGGAAGTTTGTCGTGTCCAAGCATCACGTGATGATCGGGTGCTATAGACTCTACGCTCACATACAACGGGTGCAAGCCAGTTTTGCACATGCGGAAATACTTGGGTCTAACTTGACGAGCCTAGCATGTACAGACATGGCCTCGGAACACATGAACCGAAAGGTTAAGCATGAGTCATATGAATGATATGATCGACACTTCGTTGTCCACCATTGAAACCACATCTCTTCTCGTGAAGATCGGATTAGGTGTGGTGAATTTGGATTGTGTTCACTAAACAACTTGAGGGATGTTGAATTTAGTGGGAGTTCATCTAGTAATTTGATTAAGTTGAACTTGTTATCATGAACATAGTCTAATTTGTACTTGCAAATACTGTAGATCAAATGGCTAAGTCCAACTTCAACTTCAATGTTTTTGCTGAGAAGGAAAAGCTTAGAAACAATGGGTCTAACTTCACCAATTGGTTCCGCAATCTAAGAATCATTCTCTCTGGCAGTCAAAAGGACTATGTCCTTGGGAAAGCGTTAGGTGACCCCCCTGCTGCAACTGCGCCGGCTGATGAGAAAGCTGTCTATCAGTCGCGCAAAGATGATTATGGTGTGGTTAAGAGCACCATGTTGTTTGCTATGGAACCGGAACTTCAAAATCGTTTTGAAGACTATCCCGGGCCCTTTGAGATTCTCGAAGAGCTGAAAACCATGTTTCAGACTCAGGCCCGTTCTGAGAGATATGAGATCTCTGAGAAGTTCTTTAACTTCAAGATGGAGGAAGGGAGTTCCGTTAGTGAGCACGCCATTAAGATGACGGGCTACACTCAATGTCTTGAGCAACTGGAATGCACGATTCCAGAGGAGGTCAAGATTGATAGGGTTCTACAATCACTCCCTCCCAGCTACAAAAGTTTTGTAGTGATTCATAATCAGATTGGTTCCACTGATACGATCACCGAGCTGTTCGCAAAGCTGAAGGCCGCGGAAGTGGACATCAAAAAGGATAATCATGTGTTGATGGTCAACAATCCCACCTTTAAGAAAGGTAAGGGAGCAAAGAAGCCCTTCAAGAAGGGCGGCGGCAAGCGCACTGCCCCTGCTGAGAAGAAGCTCAAGTCTGGTACTAAGTCGGACACTGAGTGCTTCTATTGCAAGGACAAGGGTCACTAGAAGTGCAACTGTACGAAGTACTTAGCGGACAAGAAGGCTGGCACCATCAAAGGTATATTTGATATACATGTTATTGATGTTTTCCTTACTAGCCCTCGTTGTAGTGCCTGGGTATTTGATACCGGTTCAGTTTCTAATATTTGTAACTCGAAACAGGAGCTACGGAATAGACGGCGGCTTACAAGGGATGAGGTGACGATGAGCGTTGGGAACGGATCAAGAGTTGATGTGATGTCCGTCGGCACGCTCTCCTTAGTTTTACCTTCGGGATTAGTTTTAAACCTTAATAAGTGTTATTATGTGCCTGCGTTGAGCATGAACATTATTTCTGGATCTTGTTTATTGCAAGACGGTTATTCATTTAAATCGGAGAATAATGGTTGTTCTATTTATATGAGTAACATCTTTTATGGTCATGCACCTATTGTGAATGGTTTATTTCTTCTAAATCTTGAAAGGGATGAAACACACATCCATAACATTGAGGCTAAGAGATGCAAAGTAGATAGTGATAATACTACTTATTTGTGGCACTGTCGTCTAGGTCATATTGGTGTAAAGCGCATGAAGAAACTCCATTCTGATGGACTTTTGGAGTCTCTTGATTTTGAATCATTTGACACATGCGAACCATGCCTCATGGGCAAGATGATCAAAACCCCGTTCTCCGGTATGATGGAGCGAGCAACGGACTTGTTGGAAATCATACATACCGATGTATGCGGACCGATGAGTGTTTCGACGCGTGGTGGATATCGCTATTTTCTCACTTTTACCGATGACTTAAGTAGATATGGGTATATCTATTTAATGAAACATAAATCTGAAACATTTGAAAAGTTCAAGGAATTTCAGACTGAAGTGGAGAACCATCGTAACAGAAAGATTAAGTTTCTACGATCCGATCGTGGGGGCGAATATTTGAGTTATGATTTTCTCACGCATCTTAAAGCGAGCGGAATTGTTTCGCAACTCACGCCACCCGGAACACCACAGCGTAATGGTGTGTCTGAACGCCGGAATCGAACCCTATTAGATATGGTCCGATCAATGATGGCTCTTACTGATTTGCCGTTATCATTTTGGGGTTATGCATTAGAAACCGCTGCATTCACTTTAAATAGGGCTCCATCTAAATCCGTTGAGACGACACCGTATGAACTGTGGTTTGGTGCTAAACCTAAGTTGTCGTTTCTTAAAGTTTGGGGATGCGAAGCATACGTCAAGAAGTTGATGCCGGACAAGCTCGAACCCAAAGCGGAGAAATGCGTCTTCATAGGATACCCTAAGGAAACTATTGGGTATACCTTCTATCACAGAACTGAAGGCAAAGTGTTTGTCGCAAAGAACGGTTCCTTTCTTGAGAAGGAGTTTCTCTCGAAAGAAGTGAGTGGGAGGAAAGTAGAGCTTGACGAGGTTATTGAACCTTCTCTTGAATTGGAGAGTAGCGCAGCACCTGAAATTGTTCCAGTGCCGCCTGCACCAACAATAGAGGAAGCTAATGACAAGGATCATGAAGCTTCGGACGATGCTGCTACTGAACGTCGCAGGTCGACAAGGTCGCGTGCCCCTCCTAAGTGGTACGGCAACCCTGTCTTGACTGTCTTATTAGTAGAAGACAGTGAACCTACGAACTATGAGGAAGCGATGATGAGCCCAGACTCTGAGAAATGGCTAGAAGCCATGAAATCCGAATTGGGATACATGAGCGAAAACCAAGTATGGACTTTGGTGGACCCTCCTAGCGACCGAAAGGCCGTTGAGTGGAAATGGATCTTCAAGAAGAAAACGGACGCGGATGGTAATGTTACCGTCTATAAAGCACGGCTTGTCGCAAAAGGTTTTCGACATGTTCAAGGTGTTGACTACGATGAGACTTTCTCTCCCGTAGCGATGTTTAAGTCCATTCGGATTTTATTAGCAATTGCTGCGTTTCATGATTATGAAATATGGCAGATGGATGTCAAGACTGCGTTCCTCAATGGCAACATTGATGAAGAGTTGTATATGATGCAACCCGAAGGTTTTGTCGATCCTAAGGATGCTAGTAAAGTATGCAAACTTCAGCGTTCCATTTATGGACTGAAGCAAGCATCTCGGAGTTGGAACCTTCGTTTTGATCAAGTGATCAAGAGCTTTGGATTTGTTCCAAATTTCTACGAAGCTTGCATCTACAAGAAAGTGAGTGGGAGCTCGGTGACGTTTCTGGTACTATATGTGGATGACATATTGATTATCGGAAATGACATCAACATGCTTAACGATGTGAAGAGTTATTTGAACAAGTGTTTTTCAATGAAAGACCTAGGTGAAGCTGCTTATATATTGGGCATCAAAATCTATAGAGATAGACAAAGACGCCTTATAGCTTTAAGCCAGAGTACATACTTAGACAAAGTTCTGAAAAGGTAAAGAATGGATAAGGCAAAGAAAGGTTCAGTGCCTATGTTGTCAGGTAAGGTATTGAGCAAGGCTCAGTGTCCAGCTACGGTAAATGATAGGGAAGCTATGAGCAAAGTGCCTTATGCCTCGGTGATGGGGATATGCCTACTGGGGTATACCCAGCAGGACGTTTCCGACTGGCCCGTGAGCTGGCGAGTGGGCCTGTAGAACGGCGAGTTGATTGAAGCCCAGCAAGGCACCGAGCGACTGGAAGCTGAAGGCCCAGGCGAGTAGATAGGCCCAGTCGGATTAGGTTAAACGACTACCGAAGCTTTAACTGAATTGGTTGAGATATGTAAACCCTAGGGGAGGTGAGCCTATATAAACCTCCCTATAAGGCGAGTAGACGTACGTTCCCTCATACACCCAAGCGACTCGCTGCCTTGCCGCCGAGCTTGCCCATTGTAACACTTCCATAATACAATCTAGCAGGAGTAGGTCTTTACCCTCCAGGGGGCCGAACCTGGGTAAAACCCTGTGTCTTTTCCCTCATCTCGCACCGCAGATGGCTGTCCGCCCTTGCCCCTCGTTCTACTACTCGCTGCCGATTGTAGCATCTGCCGTGACTATTCCCACGACACTCGGCCATAGGTTCTATCATGTATGCCATGCTGTGTACTAGACCAGATGTGTCCAATGCTCTTAGTTTGACGAGCAAATATCAAAGTGATCCAGGAGTGGAACACTGGACAGCCGTGAAGAACATCCTAAAATACCTAAATAGGACTAAAGAAATGTTCTTAGTCTATGGGGGTGATGAACAACTCGTTGTAAAAGGTTACGTCGACGCTATTTTCGACAACGACAAGGATGATTCTAAATCTCAGACAGGGTACGTGTATATTTTGAATGGAGGAGCTGTGAGCTGGAGAAGCTGCAAGCAAAGCGTGATCGCGGGATCTACAGTAGAAGCGGAATACATGGCTGCTGCAGAAGCGTCAAGTGAAGGAGTTTGGATCAGAAACTTCATCACTGAGCTTGGCGTGGTTCCAAGTGCATTGGACCCACTGGAGATATTGTGTGACAACACTGGCGCCATAGCAGTCGCTAAGGAACCAAGATATCATCCAAAGACCAAGCATATCAACCGCAAGTTTCATATAATCCGAGATTATATAGCAGATGGAGATCTGAAGATTAGAAAAGTACATACAGATCTGAATGTCGCATATCCATTGACTAAACCTCTTCCATGTGTAAAACATGATCAGCACATCAGTGCCATGGGTGTGAGATTGTTGCCAAATGTAAACTAGATTATTGACTCTAGTGCAAGTGGGAGACTGTTGGAATTATGCCCTAGAGGCAATAATAAAGATGTTATTATTATAATTCTTGTTCATGATAATGTTTATATTCCATGCTAGAATTGTATTAAGCGGAAACTTTAATACTTGTGTGGTTTGTGAACAACACTGTGTCCCTAGTACGCCTCTAAGGACTAGCTCATTGATTAATGATGGTTAAGGTTTCCTAACCATGGACATGAGTTGTCAATTAATAATGAGATCATATCATTGGGAGAATGATATGGTGGACAGACCCAAACTAAGCGAAGCAATTAGATCGTGTCATCGTGTTCGTCTTTGCGAAGCTTTTCTTATGTCAAATATTGTATTCCTTAGACCATGAGATAATACAACTTCCTGGTATCGTAAGAAAGATTTGAGGTCATCAAACGTCATCCTATGAGAGGGTGATCATAAAGGTGTCTCTCAGGTGATCGGAAAGTATCAGTTGGGTTGTATGTATCGAGATGGGATTTGTCCCTCCCAAGTCAGATTGATATACTTCGGGCCCACTCGGTAATCGATATCAACACCGCTTGCAAGCATGTGGTTAAAGAGTTGATCACAAAGTGATATCGGATTACGGAACAAGTAAAGTACTTGCTGTGAACGAGATTGAACTAGGTATGACGGTACCGACGATCGAATCTCGGGCAAGTAAAATATCGCGAGACAAAGGGAATATATATGTGGGATTGATTGAATCATGTCATTCTGGTTCATCTGATATGATCATCGATGAATGTGTGGGAGTCAATATGGGTTTCCAGACCCTGCTGTTGATTATTGATAGAAGATCATGTCTGCATATTCTCGAACCCGCAGGATCACACACTTAACGTGTCTCGACGCTAGGATATTTTGGATAATTGGTTTATGAGTTTTTGTTCGGAGTCTCGGATGGGATCCGGGACATCACGAGATGTTCCGGAGTGGTCCGGAGAATAAGATTCATATAAGGCAGTGCAGTTTTTGGAGTTCGGAATTGTTCCGGGTTAATCGGTATTGTACCGGAAGCTTCTAGAACCTTCCGGAAGGGGACCAACGTGGCCCCACCTTCCGGGAGGGGGAATGGGCCTATGAGGGAGTGCCCTGGCTGCATTGGGCTAGGGGCACAAGGCCCCATAGGGCCCAGCCGGCCAAGAAAGTTTAAACTCGAGATAGGGCTTCTAGAAGGGGGGGTTTCCTTGCCCCCCACTCCTCCTCCTTGGCCGCCGGTTTGGCTTGGGGGAGGGGCTAGGGTTGCAGCCGCCCACCCCTCTATATAAAGAGGGCTGGGGGCGCACCACCCCCTCACACCTTCCCCTCCAAGAGCTAGCCGTCCTGCTGCCCTCCTCTCTCCCTCCCGACTGTTTGTAGGCGAAGCCCTGCTGCAGAAATTCTCCACCATATACACCACGCTGTCGTGTTGTAGATCCAATCCGTCTCTCCACCATACTTTCTGGTCCGAGGAAGGAGGAGACGTCGAGGTGCTGCACGTGTGCATCTCATGGAGGCACTGCCACTTGTGGTGCTAGATCGGATCGGATCGCGAGGAGGAGAAGCGAGTACGACTACATCACCCACGTTCCGACAAACGTTCCGCTGTGCGAATCTTCAAGGGTATGAAGATTTAATCCAATCTCTCTCGTTGTTTGCATCTCCTAGATTAGATCTTGGCTTTCCCTCTGTTCGCATCCGTAGAAAATTTTGATTTACTATGCTGCAAAACCCTTCACTTTCTTGTCCTAGATTAGGCACAGTACCAGGTCGCCTTCCTCGAAAGTGCGAGTCCGTACTCGTCTGCTGTGGTAACGGCGTAGCCCTTGCTGGTAGATGGCGGTGCGGGAGCGAGCCAGGCGCATGCTTCGTCGAGCTGATCGACTCCGTCTTGTCGTGCGAGCTCATTGTCGGCCTCCGTGTAGTTGACCACCCTAGGTGAATCGTGCTCGAGTTCGGTTGGCATGACTTCTTCGGCACCGTACACCATGGAGAAGGGGATGAACCCTGTTGACAGAGGTGCGGATGCCCCAGATGAAATAGGGGAGTTCTTCGACCCAGCACCCGGCGGTACGCTCGAGTGGGACCTGTAGTCGTGGCTTCAGGCCGTGGAGGATGCTCTGATTGGCGCGTTCTGCCTAGCCATTGGACTCCGGGTGGGCGACTGAGGCGAGGTCAAGTCGGATGTTATGCTCTCGCAGAACTCGGCCATGGCTCCTTTGGCAAAGTTGGTGCCGTTGTCCGTGATGATGCTGTTTGGGAACCCGTAGCGATATATGAGCTCGCGTAGGAACTTTGTAGCGGTCTTCCTGTCACACTTGCGGACTGGCTTGGCCTCCACCAATTTTGTGAACTTGTCGACTGTGACTAGGAGGTGGGTGTAGCTAGAGGGGGCCTTCTTGAAGGGGCCTACCATGTCCATGCCCCACACGGCGAACGGCAAGGTGATGGGGATTGTCTTGAGCGCCGAGCTCGGCACGTGAGTTTGGTTGGCGTATTTCTGGCATCCGACGCACCACTGGACAATGTCGACAGTGTCTGCATGTGCGGTGAGCCAGTAGAAGCCGTGTCGCATGGCCTTTGCAACCAGAGAGCGGGCGTCGGCGTGATGTCCGCAGTCACCGGAGTGGATGTCTTGGAGGATTTTGTGTCCTTCAGCAGGTTGGACGCAGCGTTGGAACACGCCGGTCACGCTGCGCTTGTGGAGCCAGCCGTTGATGATGACGAAGGATTTGCAGCGGCATGCTATCATCCGGGCTTCCGTTTCGTCTGCGGGTAGGGTGCCTCCCTCCAGGTAAGCGACGTACGGCGCGGTATAGTCGCTTGGCTCAGCGATTAGTGCGACCAGGGCTGCTTCTGGTTATAGCGGAATTCCGATGTCGATCTCCCTTGGGGGAGAGACGGAGGGCTTGGTGATAGTGTCGAGGAAGACACTGGCGGGTGGTGCGAGTCGAGCCGAACCGATGCAGAGAGTGCGTCGGCCTCCTCGTTCTTCCACATGTCGATCCACTCGATGGAGTAGCCTGCGAAGTGTCCTCCCAGCTGGTCCACTTCTTGGCGGTATACCACCATGGTGGGGGAGACAGCGTCGCAGGTGCCGGCGACTTGCCCGGCGACGAGGTCGGAGTCTCTCTAGTAGCGCAGGCGATTTATGTTCATCTCCTTGGTTGCCCTCATGCCGTGGAGTAGCGCCTCGTACTCGGCCATGTTGTTGGTGCAGGGGTGAAGTCGAGGTAGAGGACGTAGCGGAGCTTGTCGCCCTTCGGAGATGTTAGCACGATCCCCACTCCTGCACCATCCGTGTTCTTGGAGCCGTCGAAGTGTAGGCTCCAGTAATAGAGGTATGGAAGCTTCTCTGGCTGCTGGGCCTCCTCCCAATCGGCGAGGAAGTCTGCGAGAGCCTGTGACTTGATCGCCTTGCACGGCTCGTACTTGATGTTGTGGACGCCGATCTCGACAGCCCACTTGGCGACTCGCCCAGTCGCCTCGCGGTTGCGGATGATGTTCTGCAACGGTGCTGAGGAGACGACCGTTATTGGGTGCTCCTGGAAGTAGTGCGGCAGTCGCCGCTGTGCTCTGAAGACCGCGTACACCAACTTCTGGTACTGCGGGTAGCGCTGGTGCGACTCGGTAAGGACTTCGCTGATGTAGTATACGGGTCGCTGCACCGGGCGTTCCTTTCCTTCCTCTGGCCGTTCGACGACCATGACGGCGGTGACGACGCGCTCGGAAGCCGTGACGTAGACCAGCATGGGCTCCTTGTCGACGGGGGCGGCGAGTAGTGGTGCTGCAAGCAACACCTCCTTGAGAGCGTGGAGCGCGTCGTCTGCCTCCTTGTCCCACTGGATGGTGGGGTTCTTGCGCATTAAGCGATAGAGGGGCATTTCCTTCTCGCCTAGCCGGGGGATGAAGCGACTAAGAGCCGCGACTCGCCCGGCCAGCTTCTGGACATCGTGCAGGCACTCGGGTCTGCCGAGTCGGACGATCGTCTTGATCTTGGCGGGGTTCGCCTCGATCCCGCGCTTGGAGACGACGTATTCCAGTAGTTGTCCAGTAGGTACACCGAAGGTGCACTTTCCTGGGTTTAGCTTTATCTTGTACCGTCGCAGGTTGGCGAAGGCTTCCGCCAGGTCGGCGAGTAGATCGCCCTGGCGAGTGGATTTCACCACCATGTCGTCGATGTAGACGTGGATATTCCGGCCAATTTGGCTCGCAAGGCACTCCTGCATGCACCTCTGGTAGGTCGCCCTGGTGTTTTTCAGGCCAAAGGTCATGGCAGTGTAGCCGAATGGCATGATGAACGCCGTCTTCTCTTCGTCCTCAACGACCATTTTGATCTGGTTGTACCCAGAATAGGCGTCGAGGAAGCATAGCGACTCCGAGCCCGCGGTTGAATCGATGATTTGGTCGATTCGCGGGAGGACGAATTGTTCCTTCGGGCAGGCGCTGTTTAAGTTTGTGTAATCGATACACATTCTCCAGGTCCCGTTCTTCTTCTCGACTAGGACTGGGTTTGCCAGCCACTTGGAGTATTTGATTGGCCGAATGAAGCCTGCAGCGAGTAGACGCTGCACCTCCTCGGCGATTGCTCGGCGACACTCTTCATCGAAGGGCCGCAGCGACTACTTGACGGTCGCGCTTTGGGGTAGGCGTTGAGTTTGTGCTCAGCGAGTTCCCTCGGGACACCAGGCATGTCGGATGGCTTCCATGCGAAGATGTCCCGATTCTCACATAGGAACTCGATGAGCGCAGCTTCCTATGCTGGGCTCATACCCGTCCCGATTGTCACCGTCTGACTGGAGTCGCCTGGGACCAGCTCGACGGTGCGGGTGTGTGTCGTTGCCTCGAAGGCGGCGGAGTTGCCACCCTCCGAATTAGGCTTCTTGAGTATGGTGGGGTCGTCATTGTTAACCTCGCTCGCGTATTTGGCGATCTCCTCAGCGTGGTTGGCCTCCGCCGCGATGACGGCGTCCGCGAGTTTGGTGCCTTTGGCCTCGCATTCTGTGGCCATGTCGGGGTCGCCATGGGCAGTGATGATGCCACATGGCCCGGGTAGCTTCGTCGCGTTGTACGCGTAGTGGGGCGCTGCCATGAATTTGGCGAACGCCTGGCGTCCCAGGACGCAGTGGTAGGGGCTGTTGAACGGCACCAGCTCGAAGACGATCCGCTCGGTGCGGAAGTTTGCTGGTGTGCCGAAGGTGACTGGCAGCGTCACCTTGCCGGTCGTGTACGGCTTCCGACCGGGGACGATGTCGTGGAAGGTGGTGTAGGTCATCTCGATCATCGACTGCGGGAGCCACAGTCGCCTGAAGGTGTCCAGGTACATGATGTTGATGGAGCTGCCGCCGTCCATTAGAGTTTTGGGGAGCCAGTAGTCTCCCACCTTGGGATTTACCACTAAGGAGACTCGGCCCTGATATTCGATCTGTGGCGAGTGGTCCTCGCGGCTCCAGGTGATTGGTTGCTCAGACCAGTTGAGGAACTGGGGGATGTATATCTGGGACACCGCGTTGATGGCGACGGCGCGGGCGATGACCTTCTTCTCGCGCTTCGTGTTGAAGCCTGTGAAGGTGTGGAGCGAGCCGGCGATGCTGTCAAATTTTCTGTAGTTTGGCGGGTTGTTGTCGGGGTCTTTCCGCGCGCGCCGTGCCTTCTCGATCTCTTTGAGAGAGTGGCAGTCGGCGGTCGTGTGCGTGGCGGGCTTTCCTTCCCTGCTATGAAACACACAGGGTTGGTTGAGGAGAGCCGTGGGATCGAACCTCGGCTTTGCCTTGAAGTTTCCACCGTTGCGGCACTGGCCTCCGTCCCGGCGGAAGCTCTTGGGTTCGCGCGGCACATATCCGGCGTTGGCGACGAAGTCGGCTCGCCCGTCACCGTGGCGTTTGCCGATGAGGTGAGTGTTGCTATAGCGTAGCTCGGGTCGCCTCCCGTTGTCGTGGCCGCTCATGCGGCGATTTCCTCCCGACTCGTCGTCGGTTTCTTGGTTTGGGTCCTCCTCCGCGTACCTCTTTGCGATCTCCAGGAGGTCCGGTATGTTTTCGAGTGTTTTGTACACTCGCTTGAGCTTGGCGACCAGGGGCTCGTAGCGGCACGAGGTCTTGAAGCAGTGGATCGCGGTGTCCGGGTGGATTCCGGCGGCGTTGTACCACAGGTCTTGCCACCGTTGGACCCAACTGCGGGTCAACTCGCGGGGTCCCTGGACGCATTGCTCCAGGTCGTCGATGGTGGTGGTGCGGGTGTATGAACCCCTGCCTGACGAAGGCGTCGCGCATTTCCTCCCAGGAGTCGATGGTATCCGCAGGGAGGGTGTTAATCCACTGCATGCATGCTCCTTCCATCATCAGGGGAAGGTAGCAGGCGGCGAGTAGGTCGGTGTGGCCGGCGATCCCCATCGTCATGAGGTAAGTGTCCAGCCACACGGACAGATCGTACGAGGGGTCGTACTTTTCGATCTCCTTCGGCGCTTTGAAGTTTGCCGGGTATCTTTCGCCTCGGATCATCAGTCCGAAGCACTAGGGTCCGACTCGGCTCAGCGATCCCCTTGGTTCGCCGTCGCGGCGGTTGGTGAGGGTATGCCTCAGGTCTTCAGGCTGGCGTGCGCGCCAGCTATGGTTGTTGATGATGTGGGTGCGTGCGTCGATGGGCTTCCCGTTGGCGGCGACGAAGTTGTTCGTCGGTCGTGGGTCGTTGGTGGAGAGTGCCGCATTCGCGGGTCAGTGTTGGAGCTGCAGGGGCTCGGGTGGTGGGCAGTTGAGGGTATTCGTTGCCATTGGGCGGCCGCTCGAGGCCGCCCTGCTGCCTGATGAACGCGAGTACATCCGACCCTATGAGTCGGGGCCCGCGTTTTGTTGCTCAACTACTTTGGCGAGCAGAGCCTTGGCGTACTGGATCTGCAGGGCACCTTCCCCGGCGACTTGGATGTTGTCGACTGCTTCTCGGCTCGCGACGACTTTGTCCATTGGGGTGGAGAACAGCGGGAGTCCGTACGTATCTCTCTCTCGTGAGGAGACCACGATCCTTGGTTGGTCCCTGGGGGGCACGCGGTTGGGTGGTGGTGGGGCGTCGTTGGCCGTCGCCCCTGGTGGGGGTCGAGCGCTTCGTCCTGGCGGCGCGTTCTCACAGATCACGTGCTCGGCCACGCGAGCCGGGTCATTTTCATCGTCGAAGTTCAGGGCGCGCCCCTGAACGGTAGGGTTCGGGCGCGACCTGTTTCGGAGTTGGTGATAGCGCGACAGCTCCTGCGCTGTCACCTGCTCGAGGCGAAATTTTTCGCGCTCGGCTTGTTCCTTGCGGACCGCCTCCGCCAGCCGCAGGCGGAGTTCCTCGACCTCTGTTGCCGTCGCATTTGGTGGGATCGGCATGGAGAAGGGATCTTCCGGGGGGTCGGCACCAGTCGCCATGTAGGTCACGGCGTGGCGACCGGTTCTGTCGTGGAGGTCGGCGGAGTTCTCCGACCCAGAGTCGAAGTCGAAGATCCCAAGGATGGTGGGGTCCTCGAAGTCTCCGACGTTGGAGACCTGGGTGATGGAGCCCGCGGGCAATGCGGCGACGATAGATCCGGGGGCCGACGCCAGGGTCACCGAATCGGCGTCGTCGTTGAGGGTTGTGTCGTCCGCGGCCGCGGTGGTTTCGGCCACGTTGCTATGGGCCGAGTCGTACTCGGAGGCGAGGCGGTGAATCGTGCGGACCTGGCTCTCAGAGAGACGGTCGCGTGGCGGTGACTCGTGGATGCGAGCCGAGTCCTCCGAGACGATGACGTCGGTGAGACCAACGAAGAGGCTGATCGTGTCGACCGGCAGAATCACGCTATGTGTGACGGGTCGTGCCGCCGGGGTGTAGCTTCTCGGCAATATCTGGAGCATCTCGCCGATCGCGATCATGCGGCCGATGGCGATCGACTCGTTGATGGGCAGATTGGATCTCGCCGTAGAACACCGGCCTGACCGGCCAGGCCCCACGGTGGGCGCCACTGTCGTGGGAATGACCACGGCAGATGCTGCAATCCGCAGCGAGTAGTAGAACAAGGGGCAAGGGCGGCCAACCATCTGCGGAGCGAGATGAGGGCGGAGACACAAGGCTTTACCCAGGTTCATCCCTCGGAGGGTGAAGACCTACTCCTACTAGATTGTATTATGGATAGAGTACAAAGGGGTGAGCTCGACGACTAGGCGGCGAGGCGCTTGGGTGTATGATGGAACGTCTGCTCTATGCACCCTAGGGAGGTTTATATAGGCTCACCTCGATAGGGTTTACAGATTACAACCGAATTAGTTAAGGATTCGGAGGTCTTTGATCTAGTCTGACTAGGCCTAGCTACGCTTCTGGACCTCCAGCTTCCAGTCGCCTGAGTCCTCTCCAAGTCTTGATCCAATCTCCGTCCTGCAAGCCCACTCGGTGGCGGCTTGGGCCAATAGGAAATGTCCTGCTGGGCATACCCCGGTAGGCATATCCCCATCAAGTACCCTCGGATACCCGGTATAGTGAATGCCATAGCTTGCAGTGCCTTTTAGATAGCGCATGACTCTTTCAAGAGCTTGCCAATGATCGTCTTCATGATTTGAAACAAATCGACTGAGCTTGCTAACATCAAACGCGATGTCAGGCCTTGTAGCGCTAGCCAAGTACATAAGCGAGCCAATTATTTGAGAGTATGTCAATTGATCTCTAACGGTGCCTCGATTCTTTTGAAGTAGCACACTAGGATCATACGGTGTTGGAGAAGAATTGCAGTCGCTATACCCAAAGCAACTCAAAATTTTGTCCACATAGTGAGACTGAAGCAGTGTGATCCCACTATCATCATCTCTCAATAGTTCGATGTTCGAGGTAACATCAGCTACTCCTAGATCCTTCATCTCAAAATACTGAGATAAGAAATCCTTGACCTCCTCAATTACAGTAAGGTTGGTCCCAAAGATCAGTATGTCATCAACATACAAACATAGAATAACTCCTTCGCCCCCACCATGGAGATAGTATACACACTTGTCAGCTTTGTTTACAACAAAGCCTGCAGAAGTTAAGGTTTTGTCAAACTTCTCGTGCCACTACTTAGGTGCTTGTTTAAGACCATATAAAGACTTCAGCAGCTTGCACACTTTTCCTTCTTGAACATTTACTACAAAACCATCTGGTTGATCCATATAAATTTCCTCATCCAACTCTCTATTTAGGAAAGACGTCTTAACATCCATTTGATGAACGAGAAGACCGTGTGAGGCAGCCAGAGAAAGTAGTACTCGAATGGTGGTCAACCTTGCTACAGGTGAGTAAGTGTCAAAGAAGTCTTCACCTTCCTTTTGGGTATAACCCTTGGCCACAAGCCTTGCCTTGTACTTCTCAATAGTACCATCGCCTTAGTTTCTTCTTAAACACCCATTTACATCCTACAGGTTTTCACCCATAAGGACGATCAGTGATCTCCCATGTTTCATTAGCTAAAATGGAGTCCATCTCACTATGGACAGCTTCATTCTAGTCCACATGTTCCATAACCAAGAGACCGTTGTTTTCTCCCTAGTGGCAACACATTCTACAACCGAAGATATTTCTGTCACTTCCCTTGGAAACTAGAGGCATGAACCCACTATCGAGCATATATACTCCCTCTTGGAGTCACTAGCAACTACTTGGCCAAGATAGCCACCAACAACAGAGAGCATGCAAGATCACAAACAACACAGAAATGATAGAATCATAAAGACAAAACCATTAATCAAACCAACATAATAATCTCAATGTCCATCGGATCCCCGCAAACACAACATGCATGATTACAAATAGATTAGATATTGATTGAACGGAGCTCACAAGATCTATACATGAAAGCACAAAGGAGGAGATACAACCATCTAGCTACTACATGGACCCATAGTCCAAGGTGGAACTACTCACGCATCATACCGGAGAAGAAGGCCTCCGGGATGATCTCCCTTTCGGCAGGGTGCCGGGAAGAACTTCAGATCCCTCCCGATCTAGGGACGATGGTGGCGGCTGCTATAGACGGTTTCGTGGAGATTTGATTGGGTGCTTAGGCATCAGAAGCTTCTTATAGGAGAAGAGGGAGGTCGAGGAGGCGGCCAGGGGCCCCACACCCTGCACCTAGGGAGGGTCAGGGCGCCCTGGCCCGCTTCTCTGTCTCCCCTCTGGACTTCTTGTTCCCCACGGAAAGTTATTGACTTTGATGTTTGTCCCGTCCAATTCTGAGAATATGTCTTTACTAGCTTTTCTGAAACCAAAAACAGCATAAAACAGGCTACTGGCACTATGGCAACTTGTTAATAGGTTAGTACCAGAAAAAATGTAAAAATCACCTCAAAGTGTAGATAAAGCAAAGCAAAGTAGATACTAATAAGCATGGAACATCAAAAATTATAGATATGTTTCCGACGTATCAAGCATCCCCAAGCTTAACTCCTGCTCGTCCTCGAGTAGGTAAGTGATAAAAAGAATAATTTTTGAGGTGAGATGCACCCTCACAATAAAGATCTAACCATTTGCAAGCATTGAAAGCTGGGCTCAAAGAATTCTAAACATGAACATGAAAGAATGGAGTTCTAACTGTAAGACAGAGCAACTATTGTTGCAACATGACAAGATACAAATAAAGATCATGAATAACATGCATTGAAAAATGTTTGTTTGTTTCACATACAGAAAACATAGCATAGTGGTAAACAGCTTGTCCCTCATGGAGTAGCAAATAGATGCATAGGACACCTTCAAAGTTCACAAGGGTGACTAGAAACAAGTAGCACAAGAACAAGTAATATCACAATATGCATCAATCAAGAAGCTTTGGGACAATGCACACAGAACTAAGAATGGAAACTATGCTCTCTTAATGGTGCCTAAAGGTAGAAGGTGGAGACTCAATAGTGGTGGAAGAATGGCCTTTTATAAAGGAAGCAGGGATTTCAAGTTTCAAAAAGAGCTTCCAAAACTTATGGTACTTGTTAGCTTTCAGCCCTCATTGCCTATATCATAAGCATCTTGAAGTGATTAAGGTTAAAGTGAACAAACTATGGAGTATATGCTTGACAAAGTATAAGTTGGCAATCTCAAGTCCCTTGAATATGAGGGCCACACCTCATGCTACTCAACTTTAGGCACAGGTAAGTTCTTGTCATTGTAAGTATTTGCATATCATTGAGAACCGCCAACGGGGTACCCCTTGCACATGGTACAGGAGCTTTCCCATAACCAAAATGACAAGGCAATCAGACAATGAGCATCTCAGTGATCTTTTTATTTACTATATGCATAGCTTTTTATTGAGGATGCTTCATAGATAGCTCACTATGGTGATACTGCAAGTTTCCACCATGATTAGGCATGGATTAGACTAGCGGCCCAGGCGTTTCTCTAACACAGAATACAACCTCCATGGACTTACAAGTTCCCTCTTTATTTCACACCGGTGACATCCATAGACAAAACAACATGATATCAACTGAGTATAGAGTACAAGTGTAATGTTGAAAACGTTCCCCATGACAGAATGGTTCTGCTAATTCCAACGTATAAGTGCTAGCATATACAACATAGAGACACAATGGTTCAAGTTTATTAGGGGCAAATAATATGAAGTGTGCCATCAAGTTTGTGAGGGCTTTAATCACTAAGTTTCCACATAACAAAATAGTTTTTAATTGGAAGATAGTTGAAAACAAAAATGTACTTGGAATGGTGTAACATACCATGCATAGGAGTTTATAGCAGATACTTTGGAAAAACTTGGTTTCTTGGGAGTTGGAAGCATGAGTAGAGCTTACTCATACAGGTGGAGGCTAGCAAAAGACTGGGAGCAACCAAATAAGAGAGCAATAGTGGCCATAATCATGTAGAGCAACAAAGCATTACTAATCAAAGCATAGAGTGGTACTACAAGTCAAGGTCTAAATGATCATAGAGGCTACGGAAACATGTGAGAGTCATAACATGGTGTAAGCATGTGCCAAGTCAACCCAAACAAACCTCAAAGGAGAATACCACAATACTAAACTTTTGCATGCTAAAACAACGCATAATTTCTTCAAGGCACACTAAGCAATCCCAATGACTTGGAGCAAGCCATGCTACAGAAATAACTACTAAGCATAAGGTCAAAACAACACCTAGCATGGCATGATAAAGTCTAAGGCACATTCAATGCAAGCTCCTCTTGCACTTCCAAGGAAGAACTTTCTACTCCTTTCCAACACCAAGCAAACTTATTTGTAACAACACAGTGAAAGCGGGGGTCCACACTACTCGAGCAAACTAAACAAACTACGCAAAGCCAACGAAAACTAAGACGCTCCAAGAACAACACAACTGTGCATGAAACATTAAAAACGAAGTGTCTAGACAGACCTGAGCTTTTTATTGATGAAGAAGGGGATGCCTTGGGCATCCCCAAGCTTTAACGCTTGTACCTCTTGGATATTTCTTGGGGTGACACCATGGTGGCATCCCTAAGCTTGAGCTTTTGTCCATTCTTCATCTCATTGTATCATTCTCTCTCTATACCTGAAAATTTTCCTTTATACAAAACTTCACACAATCTTCATTAGCAACATTAGTTTATTCAAAAGATATTAGACCTCTAGAAAAGCTTTGAAACAGCAAGACTTTTCACTAAAAACACAAGCTACTGTAGTAACTCCTTAAAAAATCTCAATTCCCCAAAAGAGAACTCAAAAAGGAATCAATAAGAAGCAAATGCAAATAATGACAGAAATTTGTCAAAACGGACCAGCAGGTAGAAACTTATTTTTCCTAAAATCTTCTGTTGCTCAAATAAAAAAGTGTTGAACTAACGAAAGTTATCTAACATACTGGGTGATTTATTCGTAAATTTTGAGCTCAATACGAGTAACAAAGACTCCTCACGAATTTTTATGGTGGAGGACAGAAATCTGTTTCGGGACAGCAACTCCCCAAATCTTACTTCCCTCTCATTAGAGGTCATTCTTGGCACAAAAAGCAAACAAAAAGGATAAGGAGAGGTCTTTAATGAAGTAATAACTTCCAAGATTCAAGTAAAATCTTGGGTTATCTTCCAACAAGTACTTTTCTTTAACGTCTTTAAGTTAGGCACAAGAAGCAAGAAGAATCAAGTATTTTCAAATGAAGAAGCATTAATATCAATACTTGTAAAGTCTTCAACTATGAAAGGTATCTCATCCAAATGAATTTTTGAGGATCCTTTCTCATCCCTCTTTGGTCTACTGCTTTCATCAAAAAGATTTTCAGGAGCAATCCAATAAAAATTCTTTTCAAAGGCTTCATGCATTCCAACAAGCTTAAAAGGTATGAGTATCTTAAATTCCTCTCTAGGCTTAGTCTTATCAGAAATACCCACAACATCTACGCTTGAAACTAGCATATTGGAACGCTCAAAGACCTTTTTGGCTTCCCTGGCAACATCATTGAATTCTTTTAGTAAAGTTTCAAGGATGAATTTCCTCTTTTCAGCATTCTTTTCTTCTTTTAGTTTTAGGAACAAGAATTGTATGAAGGGGTTAAGGCTAACAAACCTAGCCTCCAACATATGAACTAAATAAGATGCAACAATCTCATAATTAGGGGCAAGTTCAGCTATAGATTTTTCCTCAATATCTTCATGCTTCCCTAACATGATTAAATAATTCTTCAATATTATATTTCCCAATTATGGAGCCACTACCTATTGTAAGATCTTCCAGGGAGAACTTGGGGAGTAACATGGTGAGATAGATCAAGGTGGCAACTAAAGTAGGAACTAATTTTTTTTGTTTTTGAATAAAGAAAGCACACCAAACTAGACTAATTTTTTGGGGTTTTTTTGAAAAGAGGCAAACAAAACCAAGCAAAAGAAACAAAGCAATATAAAAACAAAGTAAAGAGAAAGGAAGTGGAGGAATACCCTTGTGAAGACGTCCTTAGCCTCCCCGGCAACGGCGCCAGAAAACTTGTTGATGGTGCTTGACGTGGAGAACTTCGTTGGAAACCCCAAGAGCAAGGTGTGATGAGCACAGCAGCAAGTATTCCCTCAGTAGAGACCGAGGTTATCGAACCAGAAGGAGGAAGGAAACTTCACACAGGTGTTGCAAGCAACATAGAGATCTGCACAACACAAACTCAAGACTTTGCCCCAACGAATCAGTGAGGTTGTCAAGCTCACCGGTTTGCTGTAACAAAGGATTAAACGTATGGTGTGGAAGGTAATGGTTTGCATCAAGTAAATAAGTAACAGTGGAAGGTGTATCAATGGTAAAGATTGGGGGTCCATAGTTCACTAGAGGTGCTCTACTTAGATAAACAACATGGCATGAAGGGTAAACAAATTACAGTAGGGCAATTGACAGGAACTGAGCAAGGCATAACAATGCAATACTAGTCAGAAGTCCAACTGAGCAGGGCAACTGACAGGAACTGGGCAATACAACAATATACATCGACCGCCATCCAACTTCATCTATGACTAGAAATCCACCTTCAGGTTATCATCCGAACCCCCTCCAGTATTAAGTTGCAAGCAACAGACAACTGCTTTAAGCAAAGTGTAAGGTAAACAGTCCACATGTTCCATGAACAAGAGACCGTTGTCCTAGTGGCAACAGAACATTCTACAACCGAAGAGATTTCTGCCACTTCCCTTGGAAACTAGAGGCATGAACCCACTATCGAGCATACATACTCCCTCTTGGAGTCACTAGCAACTACTTGGCCAAGATAGCCACCAACAACGGAGATCATGAAAGATCACAAACAACACAGACATGATAGAATCATAAAGACAAAACCATTAATCAAACCAACATAATAATCTCAATATCCGTCGGATCCCCGCAAACACAACAAGCATGATTACAAATAGATTAGATCTTGATCATGAACAGAGCTCACAAGGTCTATACATGAAAGCACAAAGGACGAGATACAACCACCTAGCTACTACATGGACCCATAGTCCAAGGTGGAACTACTCACGCATCATACCGGAGAAGAAGGCCTCCGGGATGATCTCCCCTCATGCAGGGTGCCGGGAAGAATTTCAGATCCCCCGATCTAGGGACGATGGTGGCGGCGGCTATAGACGGTTTATTGGAGATTTGATCGGGTGCTTAGGGTTTAGGCATTGGGGCTTCTTATAGGCGAAGGGGGAGGCCGAGGAGGCGGCCAGGGGCCCCACACCCTGCCTAGGCACAGGGCAGGGCGCACCCGCGCCTAGGGGGGTCTGGGCTCCCTGACCCGCTTCTCCATCTCCCCTCTAGACTTCTTGTTCCCCACGGAAAGTTATTGACTTTGACGTTTGTCCCGTCCAATTTCGAGAATATTTCTTTACTAGCTTTTCTGAAACCAAAAACAACAGAAAACGGGCAACTGGCACTGTGGCAACTTGTTAATAGGTTAGTACCATAAAACATGTAAAAAGCACCTCAATGTGTAGACAAAAAAAGCAAAGTAGATACTAACAAGCATGGAACATAAAAAATTATAGATACGTTTTCGACGTATCAGGTATTTATGCTAGATAGTGGGTTCATGCCTCTATTTAATCTAAGGGAAATAAATCTCTAAGGTTGTAGATATGTTGTTGCCACTAGGGAGAAAACAACGGTCTCTTGTTCATGGAACAAGTGGATTGTTTACCTTACACACTTTGCTTAAAGCAGTTATTTGTTGCTTGCAACTTAATACTGGAGGGGGTTCGGATGATAACCTGAAGATGGATTTCTAGTCCTAGATGCAGTTGGATGGCGTTCTATGTATCTTGTTGTATTGCCCAATCGAATCTCATAGGATCATGAATGTCTAGTATTGCATTGTTATGCCTTGCTCAGTCCTGCAAATTGTCCTGCTGTAATTTGTTTACCCAGCATGCCATGTTTGTTTATCTAAGGAGAACACCTCTAGTAAACTATGGACCCCGGTCCAATCTTGACAAGAGACACTTTATCAATACACTTCCTTTCCCTCCACCGACAAAGTCTTCTCGATCCAACCTTGAACACGTTTCCACCGACGAAAAAGAAAAGAGAACAAATGGAGATCATCTTCCACTTGTCCTTTTACCACCGCGGTGACTCTTAGCCCATAAACCCAAACAAAGCCATAGACCATTTAGTAGCGCATCGCGAAGGAAAAAAATCGCGCATCCTTACCTTTTTATATTTGTAACGAAAGTGGCGTTGATAGACCGAGGAAGACCGTATCCTGGTGTTAGGAGACCGGTCTTGCTGATCAAACATTGTACTTACTGTATTAGTATTTATGCAGCCGCTGTCCATCTGGTTGGAGCAAAAAAATGAGCAATGCATCACAAGGCGGAAAAACCTCATTGATACATCTTCCACTGTTACTGTTTACTTTCTGCAAACAACTATTACCTTTCACACCATACAGTTAATCCTTTGTTACAGCAAACCGGTGAGATTGACAACCTCACTGTTCGTTGGGGCAAAGTCTTGAGTTTGTGTTGTGCAGGTCTCCAAGTTGCTAGCAACACCTTTGAGTCGTTTCCTTCCTCCTACTGGTTCAATAACCTCGGTTTCTTACTGAGGGAAAACTTGCTTCTATGATCATTACACCTTGTTCTTGGGGTCTCCCAACAAGGCGTCAACAACACGCCCATCCGTAGCTATACGGTGGGAGCTATACGGCGGGAACTATACGGCCGGAGAAATATTCCTGCCGTATAGTTGCTCGTTAAAGCTTCAGTAAACTCCCCTCGATTGCTTCCAAAAAGAGACTTGCTTGTTTTCGTCTGAATATTGTGTTTTTGCTGTTAAATCCCTATGTTGATGTTTAGAACCTGAAACACACATTAAAAACCAAGTTTTCTTTGCTAGCAAAGTATTAGCGTTAGGTAAAACTAGAAAACCATCAAATCCAAACGAAAACGATCGATAGAAACCATAAAAAATGTGTCGAATCTCACAACTATCAGTTAGGGGGGGCATTGGGGAAACCAACCTAAGCCATGGAAATGCATCATGGTGGAAGTTTACAACATGGATAATCTATGAGGCACCTTCAATAAAAATCTATGAAATAGTAAATAAAATAAAGTGCTGAGAATGTTCATTTGTATGTTTGTCTTGTCATCTGAGTACGGATAACCCTCACAAAGGGACTCCTTATACAAAGGGGCAAGAGATACCTCAGTGTCAACTTTCTTGAGCATATAGAAAGTGTACAATGAAGAATTTCTTAGGATTTGGAGAAGCTAGTAATTATGGTCAAGGTGCATGAAACACTTAACTTGTAAAAGTTCAACACATAAACCGTGCCCACTTCATAGCTCACTTGCTTATTACTATTCTTTAAATATTGAACCTTGTAAACTTAGTGTAACAATGTATGACATGAAACATAGAAACAAACTCCAAATTCCATGTTTGGTTTTGTCACCTTCATGCTTAGGGACGAGCATAGGTTAAGCTTAGGGATGTTGATGCATGTAAAATGCATACTTGAACTTTGTAGTTTATTGAAACATATTACCACATATCTACAACATTTATAATGCAATAACCATGTTTTATATTTATTTTTGGGGATTTGCCAATGATCCCCTTTATTTTTGTTATAACTCTGCAGGACAGGAAAATCCTAAGCTAAACAAAGTTCAATGAAGGTCAGATCCTCGGAAAGCCAATATTTTGGCAAGACAATGATATGGAGTGCTTGGAACTCACAAGGGAGGCCCGAAGGCCCAAAATAGGTGTGTTGGCGCGGCCTACCCAGCTACACGCGACACCCACCCTATTTCGGTCCTTGGTGTCTGATTTGCTTCAATATTTTTCCCACCGACTTGGTTTGACCTAAAAACTGCTATAGAAAGGGTCCCCCAGGGCATCCTCGAGGAGATCCCCGCAGAAACACAGAAACACCAAAAAGGAGTCCTACCTTCTCCAACATCATCACGATGATGGAGAGGGAGTAGTACACCTCTGGACTATGGGTTTGTGGCAGTAGCTTGATCTATTTCTCTCTTCTGCTATCATACATCTAGTACCATATGAGCTGCCCATCATGATTATGGTCATATATGTAATTCCTATGTGGTGGATCTTTATTCTATGATTTGATATATGATACTGTAACCTATTTATGTGTAAGATGTATTGATATATGCATATCATGTACCATGTTCTTAATTACTTGTTTTGATCCGACATGTATGCAAAAGCATGTGTGGGGAAAGTGTGTTTTAGATGGAGTAACATGGTGATAGTGATTGAATAGTGATAGCAAATTCAAGATCCACCATGGCTTTTACCTTTCTTTTATTACCTCACTAGGAATTAAGTGAATTCATGTGCTATAATTATCTTGTGACAGCTTGATAATATTGTTTGGTCAAGGTAGCATATTTGTTATTTAAATATCATGACAAAGTACTTAAGGCTATGCTCTGTTAATTCTTAATTCTATATTGCTTCGAGTTTTCCCTTTATAGAGGAGTATAAGAGAGATGTGTTGCATCATCTCTATGTTAGGAAGTGATGCCCATATGAATGCTTATCAAACACATAGTGATGTTCCACAAATATTATATTGATGATGAATTGTTTATGTCCACTACAACTTAAAAGAGAGTAGGCAAGTGAACCCATGTACCCAGGTCCAACTTTTATCATAATAAATAACCTTCAAACATTACTACTATCATTTACCTGGACCAGAATTTTTTATCTTAAAAACACAAAAAATACATTATTTTTTGTAAACACAAACAAAATACAAAAAGACCTTTTATTGTTTGCTTTTAATTTACTTGCATATTTTATTACTTCTTTACTTTACTTTGTTTTATTATTATTTCATATTACTAATACAAAACCTTGTTCTAGACAACCACATGGTGGAGTTGGGGACACAAGGCAAAAACTTTGTTTTGCAGGTGGCTTGAGAAGATAAGAAAAAGATACACTTTGCCAATTTTCAGAGAGTTCGATATAAACCCCCGAGTCACCCTTGTAGGGAAAAGACGCTTGCTACAACACTCTGCACTTGGAGTCATAACAAGTTGGTACACACAGAGTTGTTGCCACCATGTAGCCATTGAATCCCTCCATATTCGTCGTTACTGGAATGGAGGGTGTGATCGGGGACCGAACCAGATAGAAATCTCACCGTTCGCATGCATAAATGGGATCTATGGTATTGCCAACAAGATACAACTCTCCAACATACTAATGGATTTTCTTTTATGTTGTCTAAAGTGAAGTGCGAACTGATTCTTGATTTTTTGACCCCATTTCCTTTGTTGAGAGAAAATATATGTATAATAGGAAAATGAATAACTATTGGATGTATGTGTGAGCAAAAATATGAGCAACCTACCGACATAGGAAAGTCCCATCTGGTGGTAAATGACGCTTAGGGATAAGACACACACGTAGGCAGCACTACTCATTTACCTCCACTTCGACCATCATCCTTATCTCCACATGTAAGGCACATGAAGATAAAGATTGAAGGGTACACAGACAAGAAAATAAATGGGAGTAGATAGATTGAGATAACCTCTTTATTATTATATAGAATGCGAACACAACAAGAGAAGAAGTAGAAAAGGCATCACATGGTGAGCCCACAAGATGATCGCTCCTCCACCGCAAAACATGTGGTTATCCTGGAAAACGTGTCACACAAAAAAGGAAGACGTGTACATCACCGCACATCATCAGTAGTAACTGTTTTGACGGTTACTTGCTATAGGAAATTATTATGTATATATGACATAATTGGGAAGTATGTGAATGTATCCACTAGGGAGTGGCTTTATAAATATCGACACAACTTGCATCTCGGGCATAGTAAAAGGGTGTCCAATTTTTATAACAATACAAGAAATAACTTTGCGAACTTATCTTCCTAGAAGTAAAATTGAGAGCTATTAAAGAGGATCAGAATCTCCCATGAGAACAACCATCTTCCTCTCGGTCCTCTCTTGTTATATCTCTCACACACACACTATCCTCTTCGTGACTACCAACCTCCACCACCAACCGTCGCCTTGTCTTTCTCCTCACATGGATGAATCTGGGCCTCAAGAATGGAAGGACATCCCTATTGACCTCCTCGCCGAGATCGCCCGCCACTTACCATGCTTCGTCGATCGCTTCTACATGTCATGGTCATGCCATGATTGGTGGTTTGTAGTCCAACGCCCTCCAAATCCACGCCAACTCCCATGGCTCCTCCTCCCAGATCCCACCACCGTGCCTCTCCATCTCCTTCCCGGGCCAGGAAACACACGAAGGGTATCCTTCTATTGTCTTCTCTGCAATAGAGACAACCACAACATCCATATAAGGCACGAAATTGGCGATGCACGCTTCTTTGGCTCCTACGATGGTGGTTGGATCTTGCTTGCTCATGGACAGACCAACCGCCACACGCTCCTCAACCTCCATACCGATCGGCGCTTATTCCTCCCCGACTATGTCATATGTGTGCAGGAACCCATGGGAGGGGTTGTACGGCCTCCCGTGGTGGTTCCCATAGCCATCCTTGCTGCCACCTTCTCGTCCACGCCAAGGCCGACTGCCCGGTGCTTCGGTGCTGCCATCGTTGACACACTGGATAAGATCAATCGCCCACAACTTGCCTTCTGGCGCATGGAGGGGGCAAGTGATCGACATCCAGTGGCCATGGGTTTCATGGAAAATTTCCGTGGCCGATTTGAGGATGTCATATATCACCAAGGAGCCTTCCGTTTCCTCACTGATGATGAAGATATATTCGTGTATGACATATTCAAGTTCCAAGAAGATGAAGAAGGTATATGGTCTGAAGTAGGTGTGAACCGACAATACTTCTCGCAGGGATCACCTCGTAGATCAAATGGGCAAGTCACCGCTCGCTACCTCGTGCTGTCCCGTGGTGAGATTCTGATGGTTCGGAGGTTAATAAGATGGGTCCGTCGGACATGGGCGTTCGAGGTGTATAGGGTTACACAACACCTTAATAGCACCGGCGTAGTTCAGCTTACCTGGACCGAGTTGTCTTCGCTAGATGGAAGGATATTGTTCGTCGCACGGGGTTTCTCTAGGGCCTATGAGGTCGCGGATTTCCCTGGATTTCGCTATGGAGAGGGCATTTACTTCTTGGATGACCGGAACTCCAATGATGTGGTCGCAATGTCCCGCCATGGAATTGTTGGGCGGCACACCTCCAGTGGCAACAGGTGCGTGGAGCAGGAGACGTTCAGGGGGTACACCTGCAATGATAACGGGAGGTGCCGGTGGGTGGAGGGGAAGCCGGGTATGAATCTCTTCACATGCTGGTTCCCAAACAAGGAACGGTCTGACTACTCATCTCCAATTTGGTTCATCCCCTGAGGTCACATGCAGGTTTTAGGTATTGTGCTCCGGTTAATTCATTTTAGTTCACTGAATTGTGGTGTCGTGTGCTAATACATTAGTTCCTTAATAAAGGATGTTTTTATGGTTCAAATTAAACTGCAAAAACGTCATATAATTGGGAATAGAGGGAGTAAATTTTAGTAATATGTTGTTTCACCTCTGGAGCTTAAAGACTTGCGGTTTTTAATTGTTGTATAATTCTGGCACTCTATTTCTGGCAATGTACTTTCCAGATTTAGTTGAGAATATATTGTATTCAGATTTAGTTGGTGATCATGAGTTTGAACCACACCACATCTTATTTCTATCACCAGATAAAATAGCAAGTGTTGTTATGTTTTTTGTTAGAGTAACAAGTGTTCATCATGTGTAAAATGTGTAGTCCATCCCCATGTTAATAAGAGTATGTGAAATATGATTTTCCTATCGTGTAACTAAGTTATATATTTCGACAAAAAGTACTCCTATGGTACAAATTAATGGACTCAGATTTGTCTAGATTCGGATATATCTAGTACTAAAACATGACTAGATAGATCCAAAACTACACGAATCCGAGTCCATTAATTTGAACCTGTGGAGTATGTGCGTTAAATGAGCTCGGCAACTCATTATAAAATAAATTGTTGCTCTCTTTAACCAAACACCATTGATTTATTAGGACTATTCACAATGCCATTCAATTTATTGTGAATTAGACATAAATAAAATTATTTATTATCACAAGACATAGAATATTTAATAGTTGTGGAAGAATCTCTAGTTGTGTTCCGTCCGAGTTCCCCCTAATGTAGGTTATGATGCAGTTTTCCTTCCGCTCCTCCTTCTAGGGTCTTGATGGATTCGTCCCACAAAACGCCAAAATCTATATCCTAGAACTTTGTCGCATGTCCATGCTAATCACTCCACTCTAGGTGGATGTATAAAAATATGTTGACAAGTTCGTGTGGTCATCCTAGAACCTCGAGGGTATCAGTGGTTAGAATCTTGCATCCATATCTTCATGGCCAGAAAGGTGGACTGTAGCCTGAATTAGCAACTATATGAGGAAGTTGTGGTGTAGGGCTCATGATGTTGTCCTCCTTTAGGTCATGATATCGCACATGATGGTTGCAAAGCCACCCTTGTACGCAAGGCAAAATATTAGAAATTGTGACATATGTGTTGCAATAGAGATGTTCGATAATGATGAGGAAATATCCAACCAGTTAGGCCTAGGAAACGAGTCAGTGGACTGGACCCGGGTAGCCCACGACCTGCCTACGGTCACTTGCAAAAGATAGTGAACCAGACCCGGATGCCCAGTGAAGTCTTCTTAAAAGACACGACAAATCCCACCGCCGCGCACATATATTGGAGTCCCCAAACCGACTCAGACTTAACCTGTAAACCGTAACCGAGTTGGATATATAAAGCTCAACTAAAGAGATTTTAGACTTACATTCTCACACACCCCAAAGCTCTAGTTTGTTGCACCTTCATCGGACGCCATTGTAATTAGATATGAGCTCATAATAGAGTAGGTCTTTACCGTTGATGTCCCACAAGTGTAGGGGTGTATCATAGTACTTTTGATAAATAAGAGTGTCAATCCCAACGAGGAGCAGAAGGTGTTGACTAGTGAAACTGGCTTAAGAGTTCTCTGTAAATACTAGCAAACGGATTTTTAGGAGTTTTTTGATAAAGCAACAAAATAAAGTGCAAGTAAATAAAGACCACAAATAAATGCAGCAAGTGGCCCAATCCTTTCTTAGCAAAGTACAAGCCGGTGATAATACTTATTAGGACCAAACGTTTTCAAGAACACATGGGAATTATGTCAAGTGATTTCGCTTCATATAACTGAGTAGTATTCATTGGTTGGGTAAGTGTTGTGTGGGTGAGCATGTGCTAATGTACTGACCTTACTTGGACTAATACATACTTGTGATTAAACCCCTTGCAAGCATCCGCAACTACAAGAAAGCAATTAATATATAAACCTAATCACATCCTTAAACTCTGAGATCCTACACTCCCTTGTGCAATGGTTTCCTAACGGGGTTTTAGATTTCTGTCACTCCGGCAACCCCACAATTAGTAGCCAAATACACAATGCATTCCCCTAGGCCCATAAATGGTGAAGTATCTTGTAGTCGATGTTCACATGACACCACTAGAAGAATAGCACCACAACTTAAATATCAAACCATTGAATAATATCTCAACACAACTCCACTACTAACATCATGACTTCTCCCATGTCCTCAAGAACTAAACGAACTACTCACGAGACATCATATGGATCAAGATCAGAGAAGATATAATGATGGATAACAATCTAAACATAAACAATAATCCAATGGTTCCACTCATAAGCATCAACTACAATAGTAATCAACACCGGAAAAGTTTCCCTAAGAACTATGCAAGATTCAACACAATTGTACAGCGGGATGGAGTGGTAATGATGGTGCTGGTGGATATGGTGGTGTGGATGATGATGATATTCCAGATGAAGTCTATCTTGATGATGGTGTTGATGGCGACGATCTCCCCTCTCCGGGAAGGAATTTCCCTGGCAGAAATCTGTCTGCCAGAGAGCTCTTTCTCTCTCGGTGTTTTCCGCCCCGCAGAGGCGGGGGAATATTTCTCTGGTCGCCCCCCCATGTTAGGGTTTCGAGGAGAAGATATAGGCCAGAGGGCGGAGCCAGGGTATCCCACACCTGGGTGGTGTGGGCCCCCTGTGGCCCCATCTCCGCCTCCCCTTCTGGCATTATCCGTCTTCCAGGAAAATATGATTTTCTGTAGTTTTTATGGTATTTTTCAGATCTTCGCGAAATTGCATTAGAACAACGCTTTTTCCATCAGAATCCTGACTCCGGCAGTCCATACTCCAAGAATCATCCAACATGCAAAAATAGAAGAAAGTAACATAAGTAACACCTCTTAATACGAAATATATCAATGAATAGAGGCAAATTATAATATATAATGGTGATGCAAATTGGACGTATCAACTCCCCGCAAGCTTAGACCTCGCTTGTCCCCAAGCAAAGACCGAGCTCAGTAAATATGTCCACAGTTTTATGGAGTGAGTTGTCGATAAAAAGAATACGGACAAGAAGCATCACACTTACCAATACACAACTCATAGAAGAAAGCAACACACCGTTATATAACTTAGCTTGCAACAAGTATGTGAGTCACAATAAAGATGCTTAAAGACAAATCATAATTGGGATTGGCAAACTTTGTTCTTGGTCAGAGAACAGTTGGCAAACAGTTTTCAAGTAAAGCTTTTACAATAGGAGTACTCTTTGCTTAAACATAAAAGGTTTTTCACAATGATGGCTTTCAAAGTAATACTCATTTAGATAAGAGTCTTGTGCAAATAAGGAAGATAAAGAACATGATTGAATAAATCATCATATGAATGCTTGAAACACAACAACTCAAATGCTAGCTAGAGATAGAGAGGAATAGGTTTACTGACCTAGCTTAGAAGTAGAAGAAAGGCCCTTCATAGAGGGAAGGAGGGATTTCAAGTTCATAAAGAGCTTTCAAAATATTATGGTACTTACTAGCTTTGAGCTCTCATTGCCCCTATCATAAGCATCTTGAAGTGGTTAAGGTTAAAGTGAACAAAGATGGAGTATATGCTTGAAAAAATATAAATTGGCAATCTCATGTCCCTTGAGTATGAGGGCCGCTCCTCATGCTACTCAACTTTAGTTAATTGCAAGTTCTTGTCATAGTAAGTACATGTGTATCATAGAGAACCCCCAACGGGGTACCCCTTGCACATGTGTCAACACCCGGATTTTTCAATCCTAGATGCCTGTTATGCCATACATCGCAATCCCAGGATTACCATTTTTGCGAGACATAACAGAATTGGATACCATAGTACATCATCCATTACAAACGGTACATAAGTTCTTACACAAATAGGGATCTCATGATCCAGTTGTTAATACAACTTCAAGCAGCGGAATACGTAATAATAACGGTAGCGTAGGCGAAGCTCCATCTTCGGGGTCACAGGCAATGCTTACGATGGGAGATGATCCTAGTTGTCGTAACCTTCCTGGGGTCCATCTTCCAGGTACTCCTCTTCATATTCTGGCCATGGGAATAGCCAGGGACAAAGCCATGAGTACTCTTTAAGTACTCGCAAACTAATACTAACAGGTAAAGGGGTTTTTGGATAATAGGACACTAGGCTCTAGGGTTGTTTTGCAAAAGCAAGATTTATCTCTACTAGGTTCCAAAGCTAGTCACAATTTTATAACTCCTAAGTGGGAACTTGTATTTCATATCACAACTCTGTTGTGGTCAAGTCAAAGTCTCAATTTATTTCACAAGTCATTTTGAAAAGTCTGACGGGGGAACAATATGGCCACTCCAACTGTCCATAACCGCGGAAGCGGCTATTCGAATAGTTTGACACTCTGCAGAGATTGTACACTTTCACCACAACATTCGATACATCCGTCAGGAACAAATCCTGAATTCACCATACTCGGTATGCGGATAATCAATCCTAACCTTTCAATTACATGCCCTAGTATAAGCACCTCTCCTGTGAGTTTGGCCTCCCAACCATGACCAACTATCATCTTGGGTACTGCACAGGTGGACAATCTTCACAAGGTAGCCTTAGCTCAGACCTTGGCCGTGAGGGAACTAATACCAAGGGATATAAGTTTCCAGTCAAGACCTACCTAATATTCGGGTATTGTGGTTGTACGATAAAATTGGAATGGTATAGCATCCAGACAACCATCCGTTTTATAAAGGGCTAAGGCTCATGCCTCAACATTTTTATCACCAAAATCATCAAGTGTTCGAAAACACATGTCCAAAACATTTCAATAGAGTGATTCATCATTCCAAGGTTTTCATAACCATTTTTCCACCAAGTATTCCCATCTAAAGTTGATCAAGTTTTATGCTTAGCACTAGCATCTACAGGTGGGGGTAGTACTGATGAGGGGTGGTAAACTAGTGGAGTTCCAACTACGTACAACCTTATATCTTAGGCTGATATCAAGGTTTCTAACTTAGGCCAAATTTTATGCTCTTTATGCAACCTTCAGAATCTTTCTAGTATCTACAAGTCACTTAAGTCAACTCTAAGTTGAAGCTTTGATAAAGAAATAAAGTAGAAGCTTGCGAATAAAACTAGGATTGGTTTATCAAGTGGGTATGATCACATATGCTTAAGGCATATAGTAATCATAGTAACAAGCAGGGGTTTGTTGCATCAGTAGGGTATCTTGCAAGTGTTAGCTTACATCAATGTCAATATAATCTTGCATAGGTATAGCATCAGCTTGCATAGGTAAAGTATCTTGCAAGTGTTAGCTTGCCTTGTGCAGAGCAGTGGTTGAAGTTCTCCTCGGCTTCTTCTTCGTAGTATCATCCTTCCTCCTCGCATCCTTGGTTGGTACTAGCGTCTATGAATAAATACGAGGTACACAATCACCAAACAATATTTAACTAATTGAAATCACCACACACAAGGGTCCTATAGATGATCTAGCATCATCTCTAACATTACAAGGTTAAGGCTTGATTTAATTCCTTTTATTTTTAGAAAAGTAATTTCTACTCATTGAAAAACTACTTAAGATTTAATATTCTCCAAACCAAACATGGGATCATGTTGACACATGTCATCACCACATATTGTAGTCCATGGGAATGTGATTTAAAGTAGTGTCACAATTTAATAAGGTTTTACCCTTTTATTTTAATTAATTAAAGTGGCTAGTAATGCCTATGGGGCATTCTTTTATTACTTGAACATTATTTCTGCAAATAAACCTATATATTTTTATATATTCTGAAAGGTATGGTTAAATGTGATTTTTGAGAGTTGGAATCAACTCAAAAGCTATTATGGTTTAAATTTGAAAAATGCTTGAATGCAGAAAAGCTTCTGCCTTGTTATTTTTACCATGGGTGATCTATAGATCCAAATGACTTGAATCCAAAGGGCTTGGATTCACCATTCACAGACCTTTCCAACAAAATAGGTTTCATTCAATTTGGTGCACTGAATCGATCTGGGTTGATTTTTGAAGTTTGGTACAGAAGTGTGTTTGAATTGAAATGGAAAAAGTTTAATTTGAATAACTGGGCTGCGCGGGAAAAGTTAACGAGCCGGCCTGCTAAGCGCAGTGCTCCCGCGGGCTTCTTAAGTGGGTGTCCCCACTCGTCAGTGACACGGGGCTGGGCGAAGCGGTATGGGGCAACGTGGGTCGTTCGATCTAGTTCTAATCCAACGGCTGGGAGTCATCGTCGACGCGAGACAACGCCGACGAGAACGAAACCTAACGCGGCCAGTGGGGGCTGCTGGGGGCTCACCGGGGTACTGGCGAGGGTCGGCGAGGCGGGCGAACGACGAAGTCAACGACGGCGAACTCAGGGATGGTCGCGGCAGCTCCTGGAGTGGACGAAATCGATGGCTCCCTTCTTCTCCAGAGGCGGCGGGCTCCGGTGAAATTCCGGCGGGGTGGTGCTCGCCTTGCTCTGAGAACGGTGTGGCACGATCAGTGAGGAGAGGGGAGTGAGATGGTGTGAAGAAATTGAGCGGGGGTGGCCTCTATTTATAGTCGAGCGAGGGGACCGTCGGGGCGCACGGTGAGCTCGTCGGGGGCGATGTTACAGGCGGCTAATGGCATGGGCAAGGGTAGGGACAGTGCGGTGTCTCCTGGCGATGCTCAACGACATGGTTTTGAGGCGTGGGGCGGTGCGGTTTGGTCTGGAATGGGCGATGCTCTGCGCGACAGAGGCGGCGTCTTCGACGGCGGGCGGTGGCTGTGCGTCACGGGGCGGCAAACGGGGATGTCTGGTGGTCTCCTGGGTCGATGGGGATTGCATATGTACGCGGCGAGGGCGGTGCGCGGTCTGTGGGCGCTGGTCGAGGGTGGTGCTCTGGCGCACGCTCGGCATGGTCTCTGGCGGTCTGGGCGTGGTTCGTGCGCGTGGTCCAGGGCTTGGCAACGCTCGTGGATGGGACAGTGAGTGGCGGTGGACAGTGGGCTGCCTCCCAGACATGCTGGCTAGGCTTGCTGCTGCTCCTAGCTTGCTGTCGACTATGGGGTGGCAAGGGTGTGCTCAGCTTTTCACCATTGATGGCAATGGCAAGCTCAAAGTGGTGCTAGTGCTTGGCTAATCTTCCTAGATGATCTACTGAGCTGGTTGTGAGCTAACTAGGGAACAAGTTAGGCAAGAATCACTGCTCACAATAATGTTTGATGTTTGTTTGATTTGTGTCTCCAACCTGTTTGATGAAATGGCCACATGAAATCAAGTTTTCAATTTTGAAAATATTTTTGGTGGGTTTGCTAGATTGGTGCTGGTGAGTCTGCAGATGCTTGGGTTTTGAAAATTGAGCTTATTTGAGTGGTTTTTGAAAAAGTGGGATCTTCCTATATGATAAAGATTCAATTTTGAATTGTCATTTAAACTATGCATTTGAAAGTTTATGGATGATCACAAAGTGGGAATTGATACTTTGTTATGAGTACATTCAAGGGGTGCAAAGATCAAGAAAAGTTTCTGTTAGGTTCTGAAAGTTTGAGACAGCCAAAGTAGGCATGAGAGTTAAATTGGTCAAAGTGACCATTCATTTAATATATGTGTTTTGATTTACTTGTCTTTAGGAAGAGTGTGGGAAATGTTTTAGATGATGTTTATTTCACCTAAGAAACATTCTACAAGCAATGAAACAAACAAACAAGGTGGTTTTAAAAGAATTCAAAATCAATGCATACACATATGCATGCATTCATAAATTTATTTAGAAAAGTTTTTGTTAACCCTAAGTTTGATGATTAGAGTTTGATGTGAAGTGAATATGCTCGAGAGGCAATAATAAAGTGGTTATTATCGTATTACTTGTTTATGATAAATGTTTATTTTGCATGCTATAATTGTATTAATATGGAAACGTTAATACATGTGTGTTTAATAAATAAAAAGGAAGTTCCTAGTTATGCCTCTCTCATAAACTAGCTCGTTGATTAACAAGATGATCAAGGTTTCCTGATCATGAACATTGGATGTTGTTAATAACGGGATCACAACATTAGTGTAATGGTGTGATGAACATTCATCCGAAGTATAGCATTACGATCAAAGTCATTGAGTTTATATTGCTATAATAACTTACGAAGTGATCCTAATCCTTAGACCATGAGATCATGTCAATCACTAACACCGGAAGAGTTTCTTGATAACATCAAACGTCACACCGTAACAGGGTGATTATAAAGATGGGTTTAGAACTACTAAAGTGTTATGTTGAGGCCCATGGATCGAGAGTGGAATTTGTTCATCCCGATGACGGATAGATATGCTCTGGGCCCTCTCGGTGATATCACATTGATTAGCTTGCAAGCAAGTGATTTGATCACTAGAATGTTATATCACGGGAACGAGAAAAGAGTGCATGTCAGTAACGAGATCAAACTAGGTATGGAGATACCGATGATCGAATCTCGGACATGTAATATATCGTGAAACAAAGGGATTAAGATACTAGCGTAAAAGGTTCCGACGATCACAAGAAAGTCATCGTTGAATGTGTGGGAGTCAGTATGGGTCTCCAGATCCCGCTTCTAATTATTGATCCGAGAGGGGTCTCGATCATGTCCGCATTATTCACGAACCGTAGGGTGACACACTTAAGAGACACCGACATCCAATTGGAGCAAAAGTTTCATGCCGAAAAGAATAACAAGCGCAGGAATTTATTTCACTAGATACTGTTGCCTGTCAAAACCCACCGGCGAGCAGCGACGAACAACACGAAGAGCCGGGAGGCTCCCAGAACTGCTGGTGGGCCCTGGTACCTCGGGCAACGGCCCGCAAAACTCCGGCACACGTCCTGGCGGATGCGAGGGCGTGCCACCTGACCTATACCTGGTCAGGAAGGTGATGGGTTGCTTCGAGTGGTTTCCTGCATGGCAAACAAACACACGTAAAATTCAAGCCGCAACCGGCTCCCAGGTTTCCCTATGAATCGGCTCCTAGAGCCGATTATCCCATGGTTCTGCATTAGATCTACGATAACATGGGGTTTTGCTTCATCAATACAAGTTAAATCGATCTACGACAGTTTAACGTTTTCACCACATAATTGGAACATCCTACACGTAATTGAGCCTGGTAGATACAAAAGATGATAGAAAACTAACCCTAGAGAAGGCCTAAAAACCAACGTAAAGTCAATTCCCGGAACAACTCCTCTCGGATTGGCAAACCATATCTTACATATTACTGGATCGTTCAACCCGTTTGCAAGTCCTGATCATGTGGATATCAAACTAAACCTTGGAGAACAAGGCACAACTATAACAGATCAAATCGACTTAAATAAAGATCAAGCAAGATGCCACCCTTACACCCGGGCAAAGGTGCAAAGGCAGCGAGATAACTAGAGGTAGCATAACTAAACGATCATAGCAAAAAGGTACCGATGCTAGCCTAAACAAATCTATGATAATAGTGTTACTCGCCATCAACAAGGCTTCAGTACGAGTAACACCAAATAACGCATAAGTAGATACTGCCTAGATCGCAAGATGCGATCTAGGCAGCATGGCACTTACCCGAGAAAAACCCTAGAAACAAGGGGTGGCGATGCGCCGAGATTGTGTTTGTCGTGAACGTGATCGTCCTCCTTTTCTCAATAACCTTAGGTACATATTTATAGTCCGGAGACTTTCTATCTTTGGAATAATTCTAACAACTCTATCTCTTACCTAAACCGAAACGTAACCTATTACAATATAAGATACACGGGCAATTTAGCCCAAATCAACGCACGAGGCCGATTCAACAACACGTTGCATATACGTATCTTCTAAGCCCATCTTGATTACGGCCCATCTCCTCCTTTGGCCAAAATGTGGCGATAACACATGCCCCCCTGGTTTTGGCAATAATAATTCCAAAACCACTCTGTTTTTTCCCTCTCCTCTTTTTTTTTTGTATCGGGTTACGCGTTGCCAGAATGCGTTGCAGAGCAGAATCGTCACGCCACCCCCTCATCATGATGCCCTGTCTTCTCCACTTCTCCGCAGTGCATGATTTGACAATTTCGGCAGCACATTCTGGGAAACCGCTATAGCATTGAACCACCTCCCACTATTCCCCTTATTTAAATTCATCTGAGCAGTTTGCAGCCCCATATTCCTCCAGCAGCCAAAAAACCCTCTTCCTCCGCCGAAAAAACTCTCTTCCTCCGCCGAAAAAACCCTCTTCCTCCGCCATGGCCTCCTCCTCTTCCGCCCTTTCCTCCCAATCTTCCAACACGATTAGCGACCGGGAGCCGACGCCGGAGCACCCGCCAACGGCGGCGTACGAGACTCTCGCCCCGCAATGGTGGGACGAGAGGGATTGGAACTTCGCCGCCTGGTCGGAGGACGACGAGTCCTTGACCGACGGAGAGGAGGGCCTGCAGTTCCTTGTTGACGGGGAACTGGAGGCGGAGAGCACCGACGACGCCTGGTCCTGGGATGGCGTCGAATCCTCCGACGAGGAGGAGGAAGCGGAGGAGGAAACCTCCTCCGACGAGTAACCGTCGGTGAAGCGCTTCCGCGCCGGGTACAGCGAGGACACCGAAGACAACGACGAGGACGAGGAGGCCCCCGCTGGCATCTTCATCAGCAGCAGCGAAGACGACGCCGGCAGCAGCGCTGAAGACAGCGAACAAGACAGCGGCGACGACACCTGCCTCTAGATTAGGAACTAGTAGTAGTAGTAGTACTAGTAGTAGATTCCCTTTTGTAAGCAATCAGCTCCATTGTAAACAATCGTCTTTTGAATGAACAAAGATTGCTTTTTTCAACTCGAAGATTGCTTTTCCAACTTAATTTTGCCGATAGTCAAAATAGGTCGATGTTCCAGAAGCCGATAGTAATGTATCGGCTTTCACCATGCTACGCTCATACAGTCAACCAAGTCACAGCCCAAAGAGCCGATGGTAAAACATCGGCTTTCCCAAAAACGTTGACAAGGTCAAATTTGGTCGCATACTTAGACAAATCTGAGCGGCCACTTTCCAGTTTCAAACGGTAGCCTGCGACCCTCTTCAAAAAAGGGCGACCCAGATCTCCAATTGCTCACCGACCAAATCGAGCTCACAGCGACAAGAACCCTCGATCCCCAATTGCATAGATCCATCTCCGCCGGCAAACTAGATGGCGGAATCGTCCAACACCAACCCAGCGGTCTCTGGTTTGAAGGTACGCCTACTCCTCGCAGTCTGAACACGATGCTAGAATTAATGGCAAACACCTGAATTAATGCTTTATTCCACCATTAAAATTTCTTAGGTTTCAGACGTTCTGCTGCCGCATCCTTCTCTCCCAAATTCTCTCTGTCTTGGCCCCCGTACAGAATCTAGTCCTGCCCATCTGATTTATTGCGAAGCAAACAGAATCCCCTTCGTAAGCCAAGACCTAGATTTGAACTCTTGGGCCGACTGCTTGCGAGCCTGGCCTAATCCCCCTGAACATTGGGTCTCTTGGTTCAGCAGGGTAGCTAGAGCTTACCAATCCCAATGGGAAACCACGGGAATAGCCGATGCCTTGCATTTGTCATTGTCTCCCCTTGAAAAACACGAAAATCTTCTAAAAACCATCGGCTATTTCTGGTCCGATGCTCTGAACTGCTTTATGTTCGGTCATGGCCCCATGACACCAACTCTGTTAGACGTGGTGATGATTACTGGTCTGGATGTTACATCACCCAGCCCCTCTGCTTTCAAGCTGACCAAGGTCCCCTACAAGCTGTCTTCCAAAACAGACTGCACGAACTGGGGTGCCTCCCTCCAACGCCATATGAAAACTAAAGGACCTGTCACAGAGAAAGAACACACAGCTTTTCTCAACTTCTGGCTGGAATATTTCATATTCTGTGGCCCTTCCCTTGCTCCAACCAAGAATTATCTCTCCTTAGCCTACGAGGTTGCCAAAGGTACTCAACTTGGCATCGGCAAACTGTTCCTTGGAGAGGTCTATCGATATCTCCAGTTGATGTCTATCAAACTATTCTCTGGCATAGCAGTCAAAACAGGAGGTCCTTGGTGGTTCATTCAGCTATGGGCTCAGCTGTATTTTCAAAACCACGTCCCAAACTTCCCCCTTTTGGCGAGTTGCACCTTTCCAGATGTTAAAGGGAAGCAGATCCGATGCACCAGCTACGGCCAAGCTTTGTATAGACTGCCAGGTAGTAAACTGATCCCTCAGGAAGCATCCAAGTGGTTCAGCACTTTCTTTCAAGGCCTGGACAATCCTATCTTCTTTCCTTATATGGAAGAATCGGAACATTTTGAAAATCCAATCTCCTTCAGGCTAGACAACTTTGCCGATGACACCAGCACTCGGCAGCTATTTTCCACTGTGATCCGTCCCTGTTTCCTTCCAGTTGGCATGAGCACATCCAACAGAATAATCAAGCCTGGATATGAATTCTACCAGCCGGTCCTAGTGGCTCGGCAATTTGGCCTTGGACAAGTACCTCCCCATTTCTTTCTCCACCATCTTACAGAGAGCAGAGCCGACCTGCCCGATCCTCTCACCAGTCAAAGGTGTTATTCCTTCTTCGATGCTCTGACCATCCCAATTCCTAACGACCTCACCTTCGCTTCATCAACCGATGGCTTTGAAAACTGGTGGTCGATGTGGAAGACTCATGCCTTCAGGAGAGCTCTGGGACCGTTGCTGAAACAGCTCGATGCTGAATATGATATCCCTGTAGAATAGGTACTATTACTTGTAAATTTTCTTGATGCAGCTCATAAATGACTCTTCTAATAACCCGCTCTGTCTCCTTGCAGCAACAAGATGGTCCTGAACCTACACACGATGATGGCTCCCCCTTCGAATTCTTCCCACCAGCTCCAGTGGTCCTTTTCTGCAAAAACTCGCCACCTTTGAAAAAGGTCGTGATGCAGAACCAGCCGATATCACCACAATCGGCTTCTAAGAACCAAGTAACTTCAAGGTCAGCTGCCCCTCGAGTCCCAACTAAAACAAGAACGGTGGTGAGGAAGGTAGCTGCCAGGAAGACTTTGAGGCGCCGGAGCCCTTCTCCAGGAAGTTCGCATGTACGCTGATCCATGCCTTGGTTGATCTCTCTCATTCTTTCATCCTCGCAGACATGCTCGTGTTTACTAGCTCTCCTTCTCTTGCAGGCTTCCGTCGAAGACACCTCCCATGAGGACACACAACCCAATCGAGGAGAATCGAGCCCAACAGACTCTGAGAGGACTGCCACACCAAACCAGCCAGATTTGCCACCATCGGCTCCCAGGAAAAGGCCGGTTCCTGAACCTACTGCCCCCCGAGCATCAGTCGAGGCGGGGCCACCTGTGAGCCCCAAGCGGGCTCGCAAGGGACTGCAAAATTCTTCGTCGAGCCAAGAGGTTTCGAAAGTCATCACCCTTCCTGCTCTTACTACTTGTTTCTCCATCTGCCGATTCGTCACCACTTGCATCGGCTAAGCACCTTTCATGCAGACGACCGACGCTTCTAGTGGGAAGGCCGGGGCCGTGCCGATGCCTTTAGCCAAGCCGGACCTAGCAATCCCCGAAGGTGCAGATGAAACAGCTACCACTTTGGCCAAGCCCCCAGCAACCACACACAAGCCGATTGCCTCGTCATCTGCTATCCCCTCGGTCTTAGGAGAGGTACGTTAGCTTCTTTCGGCTCATCCTTCCATGTTGGACGCACACTGACGCCTTTTCGGGCTGCCAGGGTTGCGATATTTCAGGCTTGCTGACGTTCGACCCTGAATCCATCGAACCAACTCCCTCTGTTGCCAACGATGAACCACGAGCCAGGGCAGTTCTACCTCAATTCCATCATCTTAAAGCCTTGTTGTCCTCCCCGATCGAGGAGTTGATCGAGGGTTCTGAGGAGGTGAAGAGCGTTCTCGCCGAAATCAAGGACCAACTCCCAGTAGCATTGCAGGTGAAGCTTTGTCCAGTTGTAACTCTGTCTTTCTACGGGTCAAGGGTGAAGTTAGCTCGTGAAAGGATCAATCTGCGCTGCGCCCAACTTCCGCTGAAGGCCAATATTGCAGACAGATGTCAGCAGCTCAACGAGAAAAAGGCGTCTCTGGATGCCAAAACTGACACCTCTGTCAGTACCGCCGAGCTCGCATCCTTAAAAAGGGAGTTGGAAGATCTTGAAGAAAAGGTCCGGGCGACTAAACAGCTCATTCGTGACAAGGAAGCATCCATCGCCCGCTCCCAAGACGAAGCAGAAGGCCTCAAAGCTCAACTGAAGACTGATCTGGCAGAAATACGTGCCCTGAACAAGCAACTAGTGACGGGCAAGGACGAGGATGACGAAGCCGAGATCGCCGAGGTGGATCGTGTCCGTGCTGACGCCCTCCACGCCTTCGAGGCATTCCTTGAGTAGCTCGTTCATGTAAACTGGCACCTGCTTGTAACAGTTTGAACCTCTAGAGTCGATGGCTGTGCATCGACTGTATATTTTTTATTGGCCGCTTTCATGTATCGGCCCCCATATCTCACTATCCATCATCCCACATGATTGGGAAATATTTTTTTATTGGCCGATTTCATGTATCGGCCCCCATATCTCACTGTCCATCATCCCACATGCTTGGGAAATATTTCTTGAGATGCTGACCGTTGACAGCCACTGGGAATTTCACGCCATCCAGCTCCTCCAGCATGTACGCGTTCCCCCTTAAAACCTGATCGACCCTGTATGGCCCGTGCCAATTTGGAGACCATTTACCGTATGCTGCATCCTTGGTTCCTAATGGCAATACAGCTTCCCATACGAGATCGCCAACGTGGAACTCCTTTGGTCTCACTTTCTTATTATATGCACGAGCTACCTTGTCCTTGTTCTCTTTGATTTTCTCAAGCGACCACAGCCTAAGCTTAGTCAAATCCTCAACACTGTCACTCATCAGGGCCGCATATTCTTCAGTTGTTAGATCGTTCTGAAAAGTGACACGTCTCGATCCAGCCGTAATTTCCCAGGGCAATACGGCTTCTTGTCCATAGACTAGATGGTATGGCGAGGTTTTTATCGCTCCATGACATGACATGCGGTAAGCCCATAAAGCCTCTGACAAAACCTCGTCCCAACACCTAGGGTGCTCGTCGACTTTCCTCTTGATCAGCTTGATAAGGCTCTGGTTGGACGCTTCAGCTTGCCCATTTGCTTGAGCATAGTATGGAGATGATCGAATCAGCTTAATCCCTGTGTCCTCACAGAACTTTCCAAACTCATGAGAAATGAAGACCGAACCTCCATCGGTCGTGATAGTTTGGGGAATCCCGAATCTATGAATGACATGTTCTTTCACAAAATTGATAACATCCTTTGAGTTCACTGACTTCATAGGGACAGCTTCCACCCATTTAGTGAAATAATCCGTAATGGCCAAAATCCACATGTGGCCTTTGCTTGATGGAGGATTGATCTTGCCAATCATATCCATGCCCCAACCTCGGAATGGCCAAGGCTTGATGATGGGGTTCATTGCTGACGCGGGTACCATCTGAATTTTCCCAAATTTCTGACATGCTTGACACCCTTTGTAGTACTTGAAACAGTACTCAAGCATGGTGGGCCAATAAAACCCTGATCGCCTGACCAACCATTTCATCTTGTGAGCCGATTGGTGAGTTCCACAGGCGCCCTCGTGTACCTCGTGTAGGAGCCGATTGGCCTCGGTTGGCCCCAGACATTTGAGCAGTAACCCTTCCAGAGTCCTGTAGAACATGTCGTCCCCAATAAGCACATATTTCATGGCCTTGTACCTTATCCGTTTGGGTGCCCCCCGAGCCGAATTCTTCAAGTAATTGAAGATATCGGCTCTCCAGTCGTCCGCCTCCAGGAACTGTACCTGAACATCAGCTCCCTCTGCTACGTCCTTGTATCCTGAAGCCATTTGTGCGAGATCATTTGCCTCGATATTCTGCGATCGCGGGATCTAGTTCAAGTTTATGTACCGGAACTGTGCCATCAGCTCACGGCATTGCAACCATAACGGGAAGAGCGACTCGCTCTCGCACTTGTATTCCTCCGTGAGTTGGGAAATCACCAATTTGGAGTCTCCAAAAATTTCCACTGCTTCTGCTCTAGCTTCGATGAGTAGCTCCATTCCCTTGCGTATCGCCTCATACTCAGTGATATTGTTGGTGCAAGGGGTAGATAGTCTGATGGAGAAGGAATATGTTGCCCCCGGGGCGACACGAGTAGAATGCCGATGCCGCAACCATCATCACAAACCGATCCATCGAAAAACATAGCCCACGCTCGTATAGACAGCGCTGCTATATTGGTGTTGATTCTTTCAGCAATAAGATCGGCCAACGCCTGACCCTTAACCGCTTTCGCGGGTTGATACCGGATGTCAAATTCCGATAATGCAAACATCCATTTGCCGAGTCAGCCTTTCAACATAGGAGCCGATAGCATGTGCTTTATGACATCTGATTTGCATATAATGATAATCTCTGCTGAGAGCAAGATGTGGCGCAGCTTGGTGCAGGTGAAAAACAGGCAGAGGCACAACTTATCAACCTCAGGATACCTTGTCTCTGCATCCAGCATCCTTCTGCTGATGTAAAGCACAACTCGCTCCAGGCCATCGTAAACTTGCACCACCACCGAGGTGATGGACGTGTCAGCTACTGACAAGTAAATGTAGAATGGCTTATCTGGCTGGGGTGGAACCAACACTGGCGGCTTCGTTAAATATTCTTTGATTTCGTCGAAGGCTCGTTGTTGTTCTGTTCCCCAGCGGAACTCCTCATCAGATTTAATTTTTACCAGTCCCATGAACGGCTCTATTCTTCCTGACAGATTGGAGATGAATCTTCTGACGAAGTTGATCTTGCCGATGAGAGACTGCAGTTCTTTCTTCGTGGTAGGTGGCTTCATTGTTCACACTGCCTCTTGACTTTTCAGGCCGATCTCAATTCCTCGTTCATGGACCAAGAAACCTAAGAACTGACCGGCCGTCACCCCGAAGGCACACTTCTTTGGATTCATTCGTAGCCCGAATTTTCTTGTTCGGTCTAGGACGCGTTGCAGATCGCCCAAGTTTCCTTCTACTGAGGCAGACTTAACCACCACGTCATCGATATAAATTTCCACCAGCTTGCCGATCAGATCATGGAAAATGTAATTCATGGCTCTTTGGTACGTGGCGCCGGCATTCTTCAGCCCAAACGTCATGACTACGTATTCAAACAACCCCACCGAGCCTGGGACTCTGAATGCAGTCTTGTGAATATCTTCCGGAGCCATAAAAATTTGGTTGTAACCGGCATTGCCATCCATGAAGCTCAAGACTTTATGACCAGCAGCTGCGTTGATTAATGTCTCTGCTACCGGCATCGGATACTCATCCTTTGGAGTGGCTCTATTGAGATCCCGAAAATCTATGGCAACACGCCAGCGGCCATCTTTTTTCTCTTACGATACTAGAAATCCACTCAGCATACCTGCATGGCCTGATCAACTTAGCTGTCAACATTTAGGCCTTCTTGACTTCTTCCAAAATTTCGGCCTTCATCTGTCGTGCTCGCTGCTGGAACGGCCGAAACCCTTTTTTAAGCGGGAGTCTATGCTCGATGATGCTCCTGTCTAGCCCGGGCATTTCTGTATAGTCCCAGGCAAAGCAATCTGGATATTCTTTCAACAAAGCTATCATCGGACCCCGCAGATGCGGATCTAACTTCTTGCTGATAAATGTCGGTCGTGGCTTATCCCCAGGACCGATGTCAATTTCTTCTAGCTCATCAGCGGAGGTGAACCCATACCCTAGCTTTCCGTCACCTGTTAAATCGATGCTAAAGACGGGGCAAACAGTTGGTGAGGGTAACAAAAATAATTTGGGCCGATTGCCTGAATCGGCCCCCTTTTTAATTGCATTAATCAAGGAAGGTTTACAACTTATTTGTGCTCCACAATGGCAGGGCATCTCCCTACTACGACTGCATGACCTGCTTGTCGCAAGATTACTGCTTTTTTATTTTTTGCGGCCGATCGCGGGGATCGGCCATACCACGTACGATCGTGGACTTTGCTACTCTGTCAGGCCGGTGGATAAGACCAGCCTCACCCTGTTTTTTGTAACTTCAATGCGCTCACAGCCGTCTAGACTGATTCCAGAGATCGGCTCTTGGTTGTCTGCTTCCCAGACGTTCATGCCAGCTATGGAGATCTCGATCGAATCATCTGCATGAATGACCTCCACTTCATCTCCATCCCACTGTATTAGGCACTAGTGCATCGTGGATGGAATGCAGCAGTTGGCGTGAATCCAATCTCTCCCCAGCAAGACAGCGTAGGTGCTTTTGCTGTCCACGACGAAGCATGACGTAGGGATGGTTTTTCTGCCCACGGTCAGATCCACGTTCAGTACGCCTTGCGTTTCTGAAGTTTGGCCGTTGAAGTCGCTTAACGTGACGTTGGTTTTGATCAGATCTGCAGTGGAGCGTCCCAAACGCCGTAGCATGGAGTATGGCATTATATTGACTGCCGCTCCGGTGTCAACCAGCATCTTGCTGACAGGCTGCCCATTGATATAACCTCGCAGGTACAGGGCTTCCAGATGTTTGTAGCTCTTCTCTTGTGGCTTTTCAAAGATAACCGGCCGTGGGCCGCAGTCAAACTGTGCCACTGGTAGTTCTTTGGTTCTTGGAGCACAAAACTCTGGCGGAAGTGTGAACACCATGTTTGTGCCAGCCGATATCTTTGCATCGGCTTTTACTGGTTTGGGGCGCCACTCCTTCCTTTTCGGACGAGCCTCCGTTTCCAAGGTTTGCCGAACTTTCACGGCCAGATCGGGCCGTGCTTTCCTTAAAGCGTGGAGGTACTGTGCATCGGCCTCCTCCAAGCTACGCAGTCGCTGAACTCTACGCTTTTGGGTGTGTCTGAGCCCATCGGGACACCACCTTGGCCGGTGATATCTGTCTTCTTCTTTTTCACCCTTTAGCTCCTTGAGACCTTGTGCTCGAGATGACTCCTCTTGCCTGTTCTGAGGTGGGAGGGGTCCTAGACGCTTGAACACTGAGACTGGACCTGTGTCATCCTTCTGCTGTCCACACTCCGGGAAGTTGTCGATCGTAGGCAATCGGCTCATTCCCGCGTCCCAGCAATACTTGAAGAAAGGACAATCCCAATGTTTATCCACGCCTTCTTTTTCCTTCGACTTTTTCCTAGCGAGGTGCTCATATCCTTCATCGTCCCTATCGTGCCGACGACGTCGGTCATACTGACGCTCATACTTGTTAAGGAGATGCGTGGAGTGTGGCTTCTGATATCGCACGCTTCTTACTTGCTCCTCGGTTAAATACCGCCTGTCATCATAACGGGGACGGTCACGTGGACCAGCCTCCTCTCTTACTCTGCCCCGAGAGCGACTGCCTTCCTCCTTATATGTGTCACGGTGGTACACAGGTCCTGCCATATTGACATCGAACGAGAAATCCAACTGGCGCCTCGTGGAGTGGCTGTGTTCTACCATGTTGACGCCGGGAAATGGGTTGGTGTCTACTTTCATGGCGAATTGCCCAAGGATCAGACGGCCCTGTTCTATGGCCGTTTGGATCTGGCGACATAGCTCTTTGCAATCATTGGTGGTGTGGGTGAACGAGTGATGCCACTTGCAGTATGGTCTCCCGTTCATCTCTTGAGCCGTAGGGATTTTATGGCCTTCGGGTAACTTCAGCTGCTTTTCTTTCAGCAGTAAATCGAATATCTGCTCAGCTTTGCTCACATCGAAGTCGAACCCTTTTGCAGGCCCTTGCTGCTTTACCCATTTGCAGGACACAGGATCTGCCCCCCGAGCCCATTCAGCCACGGCCACCTCCTGGTCTTGTACAGGATCCTCTTCTTCTGTATCGACCAGGCCTATCGGAAGTTTGAACTTGTCTTGGTACAACTCAGGGTGGCGCTGTTCGTACATTGTCAGTTTCTGGGCCATGTGCGCCAATGAATTGTACTCTACTTGGAAAGCCAGATCCTTGATAGGTGCTGAGAGACCCAATACTGCCAGCTCGACTGATTCTTTCTAAGTTAAACGAGCCGAATAACATCGGTTCTTGACAGTCCTGAAGCGCTGAATGTACTCGGCTACCGTTTCTCCCCGCTTTTGCCGCACCTGCGCCAGATCTGCAATGCCAGCCTCGGTAGCTTCTGAATGATACTGAATGTGGAACTGCTCTTCCAGTTGTTTCCAGGTCTGGATCGAATCAGGTGGCAACGAGGTGTACCACCCAAAAGCTGGTCCTGTCAGAGATTGCGCAAAGAACCCTACGCGTAACTGATCTGATGCTGAAATCATGCCTAACTGTGCCAGGTATCGGCTCACATGCTCGATCGAGCTAGACCCTTCTGATCCGCTAAACCTTGAGAACTCAGGAAGCCGATACTTGGGTGGCAGCGGAATCAGATCAAACTCGTTGGGGTACGGCTTGGAATAGCCGATTGTCCTTCTCTTCGGCACGAAGCCGAACTGGTCTCTCAGGATAGTACGGATTTGCTCCACCGTTTGAGCTGCAGGGGCTAAACTCTCATGACTCGTTCCGGTGGCATAGTTGGCTAGCCATGCCTGTTTATCAGCGTCCATCCCAGAGATCCCTGCTCCAGAAACACCTGCTCCCGAAGCTCCTGCTCCAGAAACTCCTGCCCCAGCAATCCCTGCGGTTGCAATCTGGTTCGTGCGCGTCAAGCTGTTGCAGTCCGGCACGTAGGTGCACACATATCCATGTGGGATTTCTTTAGGTGGTTCACACAGGAATTGGCAATCGCCAGGGTCACCTCCGACCTTGTAGACGACGTACGCCGGTGCCCCTGGTGGCTCCGGAGCTGCAAGCGTGAATGGCAGTTGTGGCCTGGTCTGGAGCGGTCTTTCTCCCTGGTGAGACCCTAGGGTAGGCCCCGACGGAGAGTATTGATGTTTCATGATCTCCTGAACTACGCGAACCGCGACGCGCTCGAAAGCGTTCACTAGGCTCTCTGAATGGCGGTGAAGAGAATGAGCCACCATGTAATTGACTTCCTGTCGCAGGGCTCTGGTGCGCTCCTCTAAAGGAACAGACAGATCCACCTCATCAAGAGCACCTTCGGGTGAGAACCCTTTCCACCTGATGCCATGCTTACGGGTCCTCTCAAAAGAGCCGATGAGATCGGCTTCGAAGAGAGCTTTGATATCATCGTACTTTGCCTTGTGCTCCTCAGGCAAATCGTCGTACGTGACCGGTCTGCCCTCCATCGCAGTGTCGGATGTTGATGCAGATGTTGTTGAATGTCCCACCGGGCGTGCCAGAATGTGTTGCCTGTCAAAACCCACCGGCGAGCAGCGACGAACAACACGAAGAGCCGGGAGGCTCCCAGAACTGCTGGTGAGTCCTGGTCCCTCGGGCAACGGCCCGCAAAACTCCGGCACACGTCCTGGCGGATGCGAGGGCGTGCCACCTGACCTATACCTGGTCAGGAAGGTGATGGGTTGCTTCGAGTGGTTTCCTGCATGGCAAACAAACACACGTAAAATTCAAGCCGCAACCGGCTCCCAGGTTTCCCTGTGAATCGGCTCCTGGAGCCGATTATCCCATGGTTCTGCATTAGATCTACGATAACATGGGGTTTTGCTTCATCAATACAAGTTAAATCGATCTACGACAGTTTAACGTTTTCACCACATAATTGGAACATCCTACACGTAATTGAGCCTGGTAGATACAAAAGATGATAGAAAACTAACCCTAGAGAAGGCCTAAAAACCAACGTAAAGTCAATTCCCGGAACAACTCCTCTCGGATTGGCAAACCATATCTTACATATTACTGGATCGTTCAACCCGTTTGCAAGGCCTGATCATGTGGATATCAAACTAAACCTTGGAGAACAAGGCACAACTATAACAGATCAAATCGACTTAAATAAAGATCAAGCAAGATGCCACCCTTACACCCAGGAAAAGGTGCAAAGGCGGCGAGATAACTAGAGGTAGCATAACTAAACGATCATAGCAAAAAGGTACCGATGCTAGCCTAAACAAATCTATGATAATAGTGTTACTCGCCATCAACAAGGCTTCAGTACGAGTAACACCAAATAACGCATAAGTAGATACTGCCTAGATCGCAAGATGCGATCTAGGCAGCATGGCACTTACCCGAGAAAAACCCTAGAAACAAGGGGTGGCGATGCGCCGAGATTGTGTTTGTCGTGAACGTGATCGTCCTCCTTTTCTCAATAACCTTAGGTACATATTTATAGTCCGGAGACTTTCTATCTTTGGAATAATTCTAACAACTCTATCTCTTACCTAAACCGAAACGTAACCTATTACAATATAAGATACACGGGCAATTTAGCCCAAATCAATGCACGAGGCCGATTCAACAACACGTTGCATATACGTATCTTCTAAGCCCATCTTGATTACGGTCCATCTCCTCCTTTGGCCAAAATGTGGCGATAACAGATACCGAAACGGGTTTTCGGGTGAAATTGCAGAAAGTGTTTCTGCATGTGAAATGAAATACTAGCAAGGGGTTATATGTGAATGTTTGTCATTAAAGTAATTGACAAAATTCTGAATAAATAAAAGGAGTTTTATTTAATGAGAGTTTGCATTAAATTTGGTGGAAATTTAATGGGAATTTGAGTGGGTTTTTTAGTGGAGGGAATTGAAAGGCTTTTTATGTGAGTGGAGTGTCCACCCACATGAATGAAAGGAGGGGAAGGGGCAGCCCCATGGCTGGGCGCATGGCCCCTTGGGTGCGCCCCCTCTCCCTATAAAAGGAGCCCCCTCCCTCTCTCTCTCACTCACACCTCCTCGTGAAGGATCTCTCTCCCCCTCTAGAATTTATCCCCCATGGTCTCGGACTAGAGAGATACATGTTCCCGGTGGCTATTCGGCAAGAAAGAGTTGTGCTTCCGCTGCATCGCTGGAGCGAGGAGGCGGAGGTTGCTCGGTGCCTCGAACGTGTGTGCGAGCACGGATGCGCTGCTATTTTGCGGCGCTAGGACTTCCTCTCGATCTTGAGATCGGCAAGAGATCGTCTACATCAACCACGAGTTTGGACTCGTTAAGCTTTGTCGGTCTTCAAGGGTATGTTCTCTACGGATATACATCCGCTCGTTGTTTGTATCTAGTAGATAGATCTTGGTACATAGTTGTTCCCATCAGACGAAAATTTTTGTTTTCTATGCTGCGAACCCTACAGTGGTATCAGAGCCGGATCTATGCATAGATACTTTGCACGAGTAGTACACATATGAGTATGTGGGCGATGATGATCATTTTATTGCTTCTTAGTTGTACTTTGGATATTGCTGGCATAGTGGGATGAAGCGGCCCGGACAAACTTTACATGTCCTCGCACATGAGACCTGTTCCACGCTTGACATGCAACTAGTTTGCATAAGTGGCTAGTGGGTGTCTGTCTCTCCTACTATAGTCAATATCTAATTTGCAACGAGTGGTCAACAATTTGGTTATCCTCGTTGTGGTTCATGTTCGTAGGTAAGAATGGTTCTATCTTCGAAAGCCCTAAGCCACGTAAAATTTGCAATGGATAAATTAGAGGTGTCTAGTTTAGATTGTTGCTGGGCTAGGGTTATGATATGGTAGTGTTGTAAGTAGAAGTATGAGATGATACTCTTACAACACACATAGCGTGTAAACTCCATAGACCTTGGATTTACACATATAGGTATGATAGTGATCATACCACGGTGCACATGATAGAGATCATCTGCGGGAACCATATCATTTCACTAATAAACATATGATGTTTGATAGCATCTTATATTGCTTGTTTAGCGCTTTGTTAGCATAATAAGGTGATCCCTCTTTTAGATATCAAGATAAAAATGTGTTCTTCCTTAAGTATGCACCGACAATGTTTCGTCGCTTCAAGACATCACGTGATGATCGGGTGTACTTGAATCCATGAGCATATCTCGGGTGTAAGACAGTTACAAACGCGAATACTAAGGTTCTTACTTTGAGAGCCTAGCATGTACAGACATGGCCTCGAAACAAGGACCGAAAGGTTAAGCATGAGTCATATGTTTTGATATGATGACCATATGGATGCTCGCCTTTGAAGCTACACCGACTCACGTGATGATCGGACTTGGTGTAGTGGATTTGGTTCATGTAATCACCAAAAAGACACGAGGGATGTCGTTTTTGAGTGGGAGTTCATTTCTAATTTGGATTAGTAGAACTCAATTTATCATAAATTAAATCAAAGTGAATTTGCATAATTTCTTGTAGTTATTGGCTTTCGTTCACCACCTTATGCTTAGTTGTAATTGAGATAATAGAACTATAGAATTCTGGATATATACTTTACAAACTGGTAACGTATTGTGTTGAGTGTCAATCTAAAGTTTAAGTCCTATTGCAAACTTTCAGCAAACTCTATTTACTCCGTGAAATTTAATAGTTGGTATTAAATCGAGAGTAACAATTCCAGTGTTAGTATCTTAAGTATCATGTTTGCCTTCATGATACTTGAATTTTTTAATATCAAGTTTATCTAGGAGCTGAAAGAATTGTTTCAGAAACCATCATGTGTGGCAGATATAACGATATCTGAAACAATGTTTTGGTTGCAATATGATAGAGTATAATATATGTTCTCATATTGGATGAGAATTTACAAAGGTTGGAGATGCTAGACATCCTAATCATCCAAAAGGGTTATGGAAAGTAATGTTACACTCACGATCCGCCTTTATAAGCTACAGTAGCTTGATCATGAAAGTCGTCATGATAAGGATGAATAGAAGATGTATGTAAAGTGTTTACTACACTAAAAGATTACTAAAGAATGGATTTTGAAAGAATACCGATCATTTTGATGATGGTGATCTACTTCAAAGTACAAGTCCAAAGGTATTATTATTTGAATATACACGCTTTGGACTATGTGTCATGTATATGGCGCCACTTTTGATGTTGATAAATTCTTTTAAAAAGGAAAAGGAAATGCTGAAAGAGAATCTATAAAATATACTTGGCAGAAAAGAAAAGATTGGAAATATCCAATTTAGGTATATATATGATATACATGTTATGGTTGTATTCTTTGCTTGTTAAACAATGTTGTTCTTGGGTATTGGATACCGAATTGTTTGGTATGAAATTTCATACGGAACGATGCAATTCATGAACCACAATGGCCTAAGTAACTAGCACGAGAATATGTGATGATGTTCATCAAAAACAAACAAACCGATGTTTGTATTTCTCGTTGACATCAAGGCTTGACTTCAACATTTGTTTTAATAATTATTATTTGAATCAGGTATTATGAGAACAAAGGTTGTTCAAATAATTACCGTATTCCATATAAGATGGATGATTTACAAATTTAGTTGAAGAAATCACATCCATAAAACCTAATGCTAAAATGTCGCAAGACAAATGATTGAAAGATCACTTATGAAGTGACATCGCTGTTTAAATTATATTGGAAAGAAAACATGAAGAATCTCCATATTCATGGATTTTTGGAGTCTTTGATTTGATCAAGTGACGCTTGTGAGACTTTCCACGTGATAATTAAAACTTCGTTCAAAGGCCAAAGAAGAACGAACGACTAAATTATTGGAATTTATACATATCGATGTATGTAGTCCATTATGTGTAGTCGTAAGCGATGGGTTTCAACTTCATATGCTTTCTCCGAAATTTTGAGTGAATGTTCACTTAATGAGAAAGAAGTATGAAATATTTGAAAATGTTTCAAAGACTTTCAAGATGAAGTGGAAAATCATTGTAACAATAAAAATAAATGAATTATGATTTGATCATAAAGGGATTTATTTGAGTTACAAGTGTAACAAGAAAATAAATGAATTATGATTTTTATCATAAAGGGATTTATTTTAGTTGCAAGTTTAGCAAAACACCTAGATTTACATCTCCCGAAACACCATAGGAGTATGGAGTGTTTGAGATTTGTAATGAAACCTTGTGAGACATGGTTGGATCAAAGGTGTTATTTATAAAACTGCCATTATGTTTTAAAAGATTAAAGCTTTAGAGACTACCGCTTTTACACTGCAAAGAGCTCCATCTAGATCCGTTGAAATGACACCATGGAAGTTATGGTTTTGGGTAAAACCCAAGTTGTCATTTCTTAAATTTTGGTATGCTAAACATAAGTAAGATGTTTACAACCGAAGTCGGATGAGCATGTATTTGTAGGTTATTTCGAATAACAATTGGTTATTCCTCCATAACACCAAGGACAAAAGGGTTTGTCGCTTGAAACGTGAAGTTTCTTGAAGAAGGAATTTTTCGTAAAAGTTAAGTGGGAGGACAATAGAACTTTGATAAGGCTAACGAACCTTAGCTAAATGTGCTGAGTTGCGCAGCGCCGGAAATTGTTCCGGAGGCTGCCATAATGCTCATAGCTTATGTGCCTCAAAGGTTGTGGTCACGGAGATCTAAGTTCTTATTGAACCAAGTCGGTCGATTAAACAATCAAATGCTAAGATTTGAGAGTAAATCATTATTGTCTGATAATGATGAACCGACTACATGCAAATAAGCGATGATGGGCCCTGACTCCGTCAAATGGCTTGAAGCCATAAAATCCGTGATAGTTCCATACACGAGAAATCAAGTTTTGAACTTGGAAGACCCTCCGGAAAGGTGTAAAAACCTATCGGTCGTATTTGGATCTATAAAGAAACAGACATGGATGTTTCACATCTATGAAATAGTCGACATGTCGTAAAGTATTTTACGACAATGTTCAAGGAGTTGACTATGACAAGATTTGATCTTTCATAGCGATATTTAGTATGGACAGATTAAAGTAGCAACCACTACATATAATTTGTTATATGGTAGATGAATAAATAAAACAAAGTTCTTCTAATAGAATGGTTACCTAGGACGTGTACATGACACGATACAAAGGGTTTTGTTAATTCAAAGGATGCTAAAAAGGGCATGCAAACTTCAATGGTTGAAGTAAGCACCGCGGAGTTGGAATCTTCACCGTGATGAAAAAGAGTTTTCATCAGGAGACGATGAAGATTCTTGCATTTGCAAGAAATTAAGTGGGAGCGCTGAGATATATTTCTAATACATTATGTGGATGACATCTTATTGATTAGAAATGATGTATCTTTTATTGACAAAGGTTAAGAATTTCATTTCGATGAAATACTTAGGCAAAACCCGAATATTTAGCGTGAATGTCTATAGTGGATAGACTGTGACGCCAATATGGTTGTGCCAAACGTATATATATCAGATATTGAAGGAGTTCAATATAGAAACGACAAGAAACAGTTCTTGTTGCATGGAAAATAATTGAATCAAGATTCAAGTGTATCGACACTTGATAAGTGAAACAAGATTCAAGTGCTTTGACACTCGATGAGTGAAATCACAAGAATATTTTGATCAATCATACCATGATATGTACACATCCAGATATGTCCTATGCTCTAAGTGTTATGAGCATATACCAGAATGAATCATAAAATGATCATTGGACGATAGTGAGGATATTCTTATGATCTTTTTGAAAGAACTAAGAATATATTTGTGTAGAGGTGACAGACAATTACAAATAGTTCATTGCAAGGCGTTACATTGATACTAGGTTTGTCACAAGATACAAAGACATGCAAATACACACAGACCTGAAAGTGTCAGATCCGTATATTATGTTAACCACTTGCAGTTGCGTATATGGAACACCAGAAAGCCATATGTGTTTAATACGCAAAGTTTTCAAACTAGATTATTGTCTCTAGTGCAAGTGGGAGACTGAAGGGAATATGCCCGAGAGGCAATAATAAAGTGGTTATTATCGTATTCCTTGTTTATGATAAATGTTTATTTTGCATGCTATAATTGTATTAATACGGAAACGTTAATACATGTGTGTTTAATAAATAAAAACGAAGTTCCTAGTTATGCCTCTCTCATAAACTAGCTCGTTGATTAACAAGATGATCAAGGTTTCCTGATCATGGACATTGGATGTTGTTAATAACGGGATCACAACATTAGTGTAATGGTGTGATGAACATTCATCCGAAGTATAGCATTACGATCAAATTCATTGAGTTTATATTGCTATAACAACTTACGAAGTGATCCTAATCCTTAGACCATGAGATCATGTCAATCACTAACACCGGAAGAGTTTCTTGATAACATCAAACGTCACACCGTAACAGGGTGATTATAAAGATGGGTTAAAAACTACTAAAGTGTTATGTTGAGGCCCATGGATCGAGAGTGGAATTTGTTCATCCCGATGACGGATAGATATGCTCTGGGCCCTCTCGGTTATATCACATTGATTAGCTTGCAAGCAAGTGATTTGATCACTAGAATGTTATATCACGGGAACGAGAAAAGAGTGCATGTCAGTAACAAGATCAAACTAGGTATGGAGATACCGATGATCGAATCTCGGACATGTAATATATCGTGAAACAAAGGGATTAATATACTAGCGTAAAAGGTTCCGACGATCACAAGAAAGTCATCGTTGAATGTGTGGTAGTCAGTATGGGTCTCCAGATCCCGCTTATGATTATTGATCTGAGAGGGGTCTCGATCATGTCCGCATTATTCACGAACCGTAGGGTGACACACTTAAGAGACACTGACATCCAATTGGAGCAAAAGTTTCATGCCGAAAAGAATAACAAGCGCAGGAATTTATTTCACTAGATACCGTAACGGGTTTTCGGGTGAAATTGCAGAAAGTGTTTCTGCATGTGAAATGAAATACTAGCAAGGGGTTATATGTGAATGTTTGTCATTAAAGTAATTGACAAAATTCTGAATAAATAAAATGAGTTTTATTTAATGAGAGTTTGCATTAAATTTGGTGGAAATTTAATGGGAATTTGAGTGGGTTTTTTAGTGGAGGGAATTGAAAGGCTTTTTATGTGAGTGGAGTGTCCACCCACATGAATGAAAGGAGGGGAAGGGGCAGCCCCATGGCTGGGAGCATGGCCCCTTGGGTGCCCCCCTCTCCCTATAAAAGGAGCCCCCTCCCTCTCTCTCACTCACACCTCCTCGTGAAGGATCTCTCTCCCCCTCTAGAATTTATCCCCCATGGTCTTGGACTAGCGAGATACATGTCCCGGTGGCTATTCGGCAAGAAAGAGTTGTGCTTCCGCTGCATCGCTGGAGCGAGGAGGCGGAGGTTGCTCGGTGCCTCGAACGTGTGTGCGAGCACGGATGCGCTGCTGTTTTGCGGCGCTAGGACTTCCTCTCGATCTTGAGATCGACAAGAGATCGTCTACATAAACCATGAGTTTGGACTCGTTAAGCTTTGTCGGTCTTCAAGGGTATGTTCTCTACGGATATACATCCGCCCGTTGTTTGTATCTAGTAGATAGATCTTGGTACATAGTTGTTCCCATCGTAGGAAAATTTTTGTTTTCTATGCTGCGAACCCTACATGATGATCCAAGCTTAGTATTTTTGGGATGTTACAAACCTTCCCCCCTTAAACAAAATATCGTCCCGAGATTTGAAAAAGGACGAAAAGATTACCTAGGATTTGAAGAGATCGGGAAACTCCGTCCTGATGTGATCTTCGCGTTCCCAGGTAGCTTCCTCTTCTGTGTGGTTGCTCCACTGAATCTTGAGAAACTTGATGCTTCGGGTTCGGGTAGTTCGAAAAGCTTCTTCCAAAATGCGGATGGGTACTTCAGGATAGGTCAGGTCATCGTTTATCTCTATGGTCCGGTGGTCGATATTCTTGAACACTTCGGTCTTCTCGGGAACTTCGAGACACTTGCGAAGTAACGAGATATGGAACACATTGTGCACGGCGGACATCTCTTCAGGTATATCCAATTGATACGACACTTCTCCTTGATGGTTCAGAATCTTGAAAGGTCTGATATATCTAGGGGCTAACTTTCCTTTGAGTTGGAAACGCTGCATTCCCTTCAATGGTGACACTTTCAGATAAACAAAATCTCCTATGTTGAAGGCGAGGTCTCTACGTCTCTTGTCGGCGTAACTCTTCTATCGGGATTGGGCGGTCTTGAGGTGCTCACGAATCTTGTGAACCTTCTCTTCTGCTTGTCGTAGGATGTCGGGTCCAAAAATCTGACTCTCTCCTACTTCCGACCAGTTCAAAGGGGTGCGACACTTTCTTCCGTACATGAATTCAAATGCGGCCATTTGCAAACTGGCTTGATAACTATTGTTGTAAGAAAATTCTGCAAACGGCAGACAGTCTTCCCACTTGGATCCATATTCTAACACGCATGCTCTCAGCATATCTTCGAGTATTTGATTTACTCGCTCCGTTTGTCCATCGGTCTGAGGGTGATACGCGGTACTGAAATCTAGGCGGGTTCCTAAACCTTCTTGAACTTTCTTCCAGAATTTCGAGGTAAACTGAGTTCCTCGATCCGATACTATGTTCTTGGGGACTCCATGCAAACTAATGATTCTAGCGATGTACAGCTCCGCTAGCTTCGAACTCTGATAGGTGGTTTTGATGGGCAAGAAATGGGCGACTTTGGACAATCTGTCCACTATGACCCAGATAGAGTCATTTCCGGTACTTGAAGTAGGCAGTCCAGTGATAAAGTCCATTCCTACAGAATCTCATTTCCATTCCGGAATCTGCAAGGGTTGCAACAATCCAGCGGGTCTTTGATGTCCTGCCTTGACTCGCTGACAAATATCACACTTGGCGATATAGCTTCCGATTTCTCTCTTCATCTTATGCCAACAAAATTGCTCTTTAAAATCTTGATACATCTTAGTTCCTCCAGGGATGGATAGAATAAAGAGTATCATGAGCCTCCTTCAAAATAACTTCTTTCAATTCAGAATCTGCTGGTACACAAAGGCGTCCTTTGTACCACAACACTCCTTCTTCGTCCTCGGTGAATCCGGGTACTTTGCCTGTACCGATACGACGCTTGATTCCGTCGATACTAGCATTTTCCTTCTGCACCTCCTTAATCTGACTGATCAAAGTGGGCTGGAGTTCTATGCTAGACAAACATCCTTCACTTACTAACTCCATTCGAAAATCTTCCATCTCCTTGTGCAAACTTGGTTGCTCCTTCAAAATCATGGAGTTCAAGCGGCAGGGCAATCTTCTAAGGGCATCGGCTACCACGTTGTCTTTACCAGGGTGATAGTGAATGTGCAGGTCATAATCCTTGATTAGCTCAATCCATCTTCTCTGCCTCATATTCAGCTCCTTCTGAGTGAATATATACTTTAGGCTCTTGTGATCCGAATAAATTTCACAACGATTTCCCATCAGGTAATGTCTCCATGTCTTCAGGGCTAGAACTACGGCTGCGAGTTCGAGGTCATGGGTTGGGTAATTTTGCTCATGTTGCTTCAATTGTCGGGATAGATAAGATATAACTCTGCCTTCTTGCATTAGCACACATCCGTGACCAATCTTGGATGCGTCACAATACACATCGAAGGGCTTCGTGATATCCGGCATGATCAAGATTGGGGCTGAAATCAATCTCCTTTTGAGTTCTTGAAAACTCGCTTCACACTTGTCGGTCCATTCAAACTTCTTGTCCTTCTTCAGCAATTGGGTCATGGGTCTGGCGATACTCGAGAATACTTCTATGAATTTGCGGTAATATCCCGCCAATCCGAGAAAACCACGAACTTGGGTTTGAGTGGCTGGGGCTTGCCAATCTTCTACATCTTTCACTTTGACAGGGTCAACGGCAATTACTCCGGCTGATACAATGTGACCGAGGAATCCTACCTCCTGTAACCAGAATTCACATTTGCTAAACTTGGCATACAACTGATGCTCTCTAAGGGTTCCAAGAATGGTCCTTAGGTGTAGCTCATGTTCTTCTTCTGATTTGGAATAAATCGGAATGTCATCGATGAAAACAACGACAAACTTATCCAGGAAGTCCATAAAAATCTTATTCATGAGGTTCATGAAATAAGCGGGGGCATTGGTTAATCCGAAAGACATGACAGTATACTCATACAATCCATATCTGGTGGTAAAGGCAGTCTTTGGAATATCCTCTGCACGAATTTTGAGTTGATGATAGCCAGTTCTAAGACCAATCTTAGAAAACACTTTGGCACCGGTCAACTGATCAAACAAATCTTCTATCTTGGGCAAGGGGTACTTGTTCTTGATGGTGACATCATTCAACTTCCGATAATCCATACACAAACGGTTACCCTCCATCCTTCTTGTCCACAAACAAGACAGGTGATCTCCATGGGGACGCACTTGGTTGAATCAATCTGATTTCCAACATGGAATCTAGTTGCTTCTTCAGTTCTGCGAGCTCTGACGGGTTCATACTATAGGGTCTCTGGGCTATGGGTCCGGTTCCAGGGATTAGTTCAATGATAAACTCGATATCCCGATCTGGGGGCATACCGGGCAAAACATCTGGAAATACATCGGGGTATTCACAGAATATCCGGACTTGGTCAATGGTAGGTTGGGCTATACTCTTGTTAAATTTGAATTGGCAAGGTAAGGTTTCAGATATATGTTCGACTGATATTCCGGTGTACTTGTCATGGTGATGGCTTTCTTGGCACAGTCAATCAATCCTTTATGTTTGGACATCCAATCTATTCCTAGTACTACTTCCAAACCTTTAGTTCCGAGTACTATCAGATTAGCATAAAAATCTATGCCATGGATTCGGATAGGGACGGCTTTGCAAATTTGCCTAGCCTTGGTGGTTGATCCGAGAATTTGAACAATCATAACATGCTTTAGTTTGGTGGGTTTAATTTTACTAGTGCATGCAAATTCTTTGGTGAAAAATGAATGCGATGCACTAGAATCAAATAACACTCTTGCAAGTACTGAATTAACAGAAAACATACCCAACACGATGTCTGGCGCTTCCTGAGCTTCCTCAGCATGCATGAGAAAAAGACGGCCATTGCGGTTGAGTTAATTCCCTGGGGAAAATCTTCTTCCGGGCTGAACACGATGCTATTGCTGAGCTGGGGCATTGGCATTGGGGGCTGTAGCATTCTTCTTGTTGGGACACTCGTTAGAATAGTGGCCTTTATTTCCACAGTCATAAAAAGTCACTTGCGACTTGTCCTTGGCTGCTACAGGCACAGCATTGCTTCCAGTCCTCGAGGCAGTGTTGGGGTTGGCGGTAGCGTTGTTGGTGTTGAACTTGGGTGGGGCACGGGTGAAATTGCTAGAGTTGCCAGGGTTGTTGTGATTTCCTCCGGGTCTAGGGTTTCCACGGTTGGGATAGGTCGGACGGTTCATCGGGGGTTTGTTGGTTCTTGGGGCAAATCCTGGAGATGGGTTGGGGCGATACTTTGGGGTCTGATGGGTTCCTGGCTGATGCATCATACGACGCTTGCGGTTCTCATTGGCTTGGTTGATCTTTCCTTCCATCTGGATGGCAGAGTCGACAAGGGCTTCAATATCTGCAAAAGGGATATTGACTAACACCGTCTGCATCTCGTCATGCAGACCATTCATGAATCTTTCTTTCTTGTTGGCTTCGGTGTCTATCTCGTCTGGGGCATACCTAGCTAATGACAAAAATTTGTCACGGTATTCCACTACAGTCATCCTTCCTTGCTTCAACTCTCTGAACTCGTCTCTCATTCTCTTGATCAAACCTGGTGGTACATGGGTTCTGCTAAACTTGACCTTGAATTCCTCCCAGGTCATCATCTGGCCTCCGGTCATTGCGCGAACACTGTTCCACCATGCTCTGGCATCTCCGGCTAGATAATGGGTGGCGAACAGGACTTTCTCGCTGGCTTCCACTCCGGCGACTTCTAGGTTATTTTCCATGGTTTGCAGCCAATCATCGGCGTCTAGGGGCTCTTCCGACTTAGTGAAAACAGGTGGGTTGGTGTTCTGGAAATTCTTGAGCTTAGATCCATGGTTGTCCTGATTTCCGTGGACTTGGTTGTTGTGGGCTAGCTGGGCTATCTGTTGCAGAGTGGATAGGTTGGCTTGACGTTCCGCTCTTTCAGCTTCACGGTCAGAAGTCAACATTTGCAGAGTTTTCAACATCGGGTCCGGGGCTAAACCACTTCCTCTATGTGGCATCTGAAGATTTAGATAGATCATTAGAAAAGAGGGAAATTTCTAAGGTTTTGGGGACTTTGAAAAGTTTTAAAGGTTTGACTCAGATTTTTCTAGCAACTTGCTTTTTCATTCATTCATTCATAGCACACAGTACAACACACACCACAACAAAGAAAAACAGATGGTTTTAAGAACCATTCTGGAAACTACGATACAGTGGGACCAAATACTACTCACTACGCTAGTGCTCAAGTGCTACTACTCCTCGGAGTCTGTGGCTTCATCATCTTCATCATCATCGATGAAGGCGAAATCATCCTCATCGGTGAAGAAGTCCATGGCCTAATCCTCCAGAAAATCATCGTCATCGCTGAGATAGGAGTAAGGGTCTCCACGAAGATCCTCTCCAGCATTCTCCCTTTCCTCCAACTGCATGTCTCTCTCGTGGATGGTCTCCTCCGAAGATGAGATGCGGTGGCGAAGACGGGCAATAATGCGCTCCTTCTTGTCGAGCTGACGGCGGCGAGACTTGCGATCCTTTGCTAGCATGGCGATGGTCTGGTCCTTTGTCTTGATGATGGCAGACTTGTGGTTGCAGTAGTCACGACAGTTGTCCAACTCCTGCTGACGATCATACATCATGAAGCTAAGGTGGTACAATTGAGTCTTCAGCTCGGGGTGGTATGGGGCTTCCAGTGGTTGTCCGTTTGCATCACGCCTTGGGCAAAACTCAAAGCGAGTACCCTTGATCTGATTGATGCTCTGCCCACACAGACGGGAAAGAGCTTCCTCCATTGCTCTGGCAAGTCCATCGAGCCAGCTGTTTTCCCTCAAGGTAAACTGAATTCCCTCCGTAGTGGGAGGTTCAATCTTTTCTCGGAGACTTGCAAAAATTAGCCACTGCAGGTCTTCTCCTCCTTGATCATTGAGATGAGCTCTGAAGAACTCGGGGTGCGGATGCTCCAGAAGTTCCGAAAGCTGGTCCAAATCCCTCTCAAAGATAAGGTCTCCTCCATTACCAAGTTGGTAAAACTTGCTGTACTTCACATCCATCTATAAGAATAGAGGATGAGTAGATTAGCAGGGTGATCAAGTGTGTCAAAATTTTATATATTTTGCAAGAGTTTTTGAGGAACATGAATTTTTATGAAAGAATTAAAGAGATAAGAATGAGGATAAGTTTTTGTAAATATTTATTTTCTTTGGTTTTGAAACTAAGTTTTTGGTTCAAACGTCCAGTCTAACTAGGGTCTCCTATGGTCGGGATGGCTCTGATACCAACTTGTCAACACCCGGATTTTTCAATCCTAGATGCCTGTTATGCCAAACATCGCAATCCCAGGATTACCATTTTTGCGAGACATAACAGAATTGGATACCATAGTACATCATCCATTACAAACGGTACATAAGTTCTTACACAAATAGGGATCTCATGATCCAGTTCTTAATACAACTTCAAGCAGCGGAATACGTAATAATAACGGTAGTGTAGGCGAAGCTCCATCTTCGGGGTCACAGGCAATGCTGGCGATGGGAGATGATCCTAGTTGTCGTAACCTTCCTGGGGTCCATCTTCCAGGTACTCCTCTTCATATTCTGGCCATGGGAATAGCCAGGGACAAAGCCATGAGTACTCTTTAAGTACTCGCAAACTAATACTAACAGGTAAAGGGGTTTTTGGATAATAGGACACTAGGCTCTAGGGCTGTTTTGCAAAAGCCAGATTTATCTCTACTAGGTTCCAAAGCTAGTCACAATTTTATAACTCCTAAGTGGGAACTTGTATTTCATATCACAACTCTGTTGTGGTCAAGTCAAAGTCTCAATTTATTTCACAAGTCATTTTGAAAAGTCTGACGGGGGAACAGTATGGCCACTCCAACTGTCCATAACTGCGGAAGCGGCTATTCGAATAGTTTGACACTCTGCAGAGATTGTACACTTTCACCAAAACATTCGATACATCCGTCAGGAACAAATCCTGAATTCACCATACTCGGTATACGGATAATCAATCCTAACCTTTCAATTACACGCCCTAGTATAAGCACCTCTCCTGTGAGTTTGGCCTCCCAACCATGACCAACTGTCATCTTGGGTACTGCACAGGTGGACAATCTTCACAAGGTAGCCTTAGCTCAGACCTTGGCCGTGAGGGAACTAATACTAAGGGATATAAGTTTCCAGTCAAGCCCTACCCAATATTCGGGTATTGTGGTTGTACGATAAAATTGGAATGGTATCGCATCCAGAGAACTATCAGTTTTATAAAGGGATAATGCTCATGCCTCAACATTTTTTATCACCAAAATCATCAAGTGTTCGGAAACACATGTCCAAAACATTTCAATAGAATGATTCATCATTCCAAGGTTTTCATAACCATTTTTCCACCAAGTATTCCCATCTAAAGTTGATCAAGTTTTATGCTTAGCACTAGCATCTACATGTGGGGGTAGTACTGATGAGGGGTGGTAAACTAGTGGAGTTTCAACTAAGTACAACCTTGTATCTTAGGCTGATATCAAGGTTTCTAACTTAGGCCAAATTTTATGCTCTTTATGCAACCTTCAGAATCTTTCTAGTATCTACAAGTCACTTAAGTTAACTCTAAGTTGAATCTTTGATAAAGAAATAAAGTAAGAAGCTTGCGAATAAAACTAGGATTGGTTTACCAAGTGGGTATGATCACATATGCTTAAGGCATATAGTAATCATAGTAACAAGCAGGGGTTTGTTGCATCAGTAGGGTATCTTGCAAGTGTTAGCTTGCATCAATGTCAATATAAGATTGCATAGGTATAGCATCAGCTTGCATAGGTAAAGTATCTTGCAAGTGTTAGCTTGCCTTGTGCAGAGCAGTGGTTGAAGTTCTCCTCGGCTTCTTCATCGTAGTATCCTCCTTCCTCCTCGCATCCTTGGTCGGTACTAGCGTCTATGAATAAATACGAGGTACACAATCACCAAACAATACTTAACTACTTGCAATCATCACACACAAGGGTCCTATAGATGATCTAGCATCATCTCTAACATTACAAGGTTAAGGCTTGATTTAATTCCTTTTATTTTTAGAAAAGTAATTTCTACTCATTGAAAAACTACTTAAGATTTAATATTCTCCAAACCAAACATGGGATCATGTTGACACATGTCATCACCACATATTGTAGTCCATGGGAATGTGATTTAAAGTGGTGTCACAATTTAATAAGGTTTTACCCTTTTATTTTAATTCATTAAAGTGGCTAGTAATGCCTATGTGGCATTCTTTTATTACTTGAACATTATTTCTGAAAGTAAACCTATATATTTTTATATATTCTGAAATGTATGGTTAATTGTGATTTTTGAGAGTTGGAATCAACTCTAAAGCTATTATGGTTTAAATTTGAAAAATGCTTGAATGCAGAAAAGCTTCTGCCTTGTTATTTTTACCATGGGTGCTCTATAGATCCTAATGACTTGAATCCAACGGGCTTGGATTCAGCATTCACAGGCCATTCCAACAAAATTGGTTTCATTCAATTTGGTGCACTGAATCGATCTGGGTTGATTTTTGAAGTTGGGTATAGAAGTGTGTTTGAATTGAAATGGAAAAAGTTTAATTTGAATGACTGGGCTGCGCGGGAAAAGTTAACGGGCCGGCCTGCTAAGCGTAGTGCTCCCGCGGGCTGCTTAAGTGGGTGTACCCACTCGTCAGTGACATGGGGCTGGGCGAAGCGGTATGGGGCAACGTGGGTCGTTCGATCTAGTTCTAATCCAACGGCTAGGAGTCATCGTCGACGCGAGACAACGCCGGCGAGAACGAAACCTAACGCGGCCAGTGGGGGGTGCTGGGGGCTCACCGGGGTACTGGCGAGGGTCGGCGAGGCGGGCGAACGACGAAGTTGACGACGGCGAACTCAGGGGCGGTCGCGGCAGCTCCTGGGGTGGACGAAATCGATGGCTCCCTTCTTCTCCAGAGGCGGCGGGCTCCGGTGAAATTCCGGCGGGGTGGTGCTCGCCTTGCTCTGAGAACGGTGTGGCACGATTAGTGAGGAGAGGGGAGTGAGATGGTGTGAAGAAATCGAGCGGGGGTGGCCTCTATTTATAGTCGAGCGAGGGGACCGTCGGGGCGCACGGTGAGCTCGTCGGGGGCGATGTTACAGGCGGCTAATGGCATGGGCAAGGGTAGGGGACGGTGCGGTGTCTCCTGGCGATGCTCAACGACATGGTTTTGAGGCGTGGGGCGGTGCGGATTGGTCTGGAACGGGCGATGCTCTGCGCGATAGAGGCGGCGTCTTCGACGGCGGGCGGTGGCTGTGCGTCACGGGGCGGCAAACGGGGATGTCTGGCGGTCTCCTGGGTCGGTGGGGATTGTATATGCACGCGGCGAGGGCGGCGCGCGGTCTGTGGGCGCTGGTCGAGGGTGGTGCTCTGGCGCACGCTCGGCATGGTCTCTGGCGGTCTGGGTGCGGTTCGTGCGCGTGGTCCAGGGCTTGGCAACGCTCGCGGCTGGGACAGTGAGTGGCGGTGGACGGTGGGCTGCCTCCCAGACATGCTGGCTAGGCTTGCTGCTGCTCCTAGCTTGCTGTCGACAATGGGATGGCAAGGGTGTGCTCGGCTGTTCACCATTGATGGCAATGGCAAGCTCACAGTGGTGCTAGTGCTTGGCTAATCTTCCTAGATAATCTACTGAGCTGGTTGTGAGCTAACTAGGGAACAAGTTAGGCAAGAATCACTGCTCACAATAGTGTTTGATGTTTGTTTGATTTGTGTCTCCAACCTATTTGATGAAATGGCCGCATGAAATCAAGTTTTGAATTTTGAAAAGATTTTTGGTGGGTTAGCTAGATTGGTGCTGGTGAGTCTGCAGATGCTTGGGTTTTGAAAGTTGAGCTTGTTTGAGTGGTTTTTGAAAAAATGGGATCTTCCCATATGATAAAGATTCAATTTTGAATTGTCATTTAAACTATGCATTTGAAAGTTTCTGGATGATCACAAAGTGGGCCTTGATACTTTGTTATGAGTACATTCAAGGGGTGCAAAGATCCAGAAAAGTTTCTGTTAGGTTCTGAAAGTTTGAGACAGCCAAAGTAGGCATGAGAGTTAAATTGGTCAAAGTGACCATTCATTTAATATATGTGTTTTGATTTACTTGTCTTTAGGAAGAGTGTGGGAAATGTTTTAGATGATGTTTATTTCACCTAAGAAACATTTTACAAGCAATGAAACAAACAAACAAACAAACAAACAAACAAACAAGGTGGTTTTAAAAGAATTCAAAATCAATGCATACACATATGCATGCATTCATAAATTTTTTTAGAAAAGTTTTTGTTAACCCTAAGTTTGATGATTAGAGTTTGATGATCCAAGCTTAGTATTTTTGGGATGTTACAACATGACACAGGAGCTTTCCCATATCACAATGACAAGGCGAGCAGACAATGAGCATCTCAGCAATCTTCTTATTTACCATGGGAATATGGTGTTTTTTCTCTCTTTCCTCTTTTTCTGAATCTCGTATAATGCTTCATAGATGTCATTATGGTGATGCTGAAAGTTTCCACCATGATTAGGCATGCCTTAGGCTAGAGGCCCAGGCATTTCTCTAACACAATGTCCATAACCCCATGGACTTATAAGCTCCCCTTTTATTTCACACCGACGACATCCACAAACAAAAGAGCATGATATTATTTAGGTATGTAATTACAGGTGTTGAAAGCGTTCCCCATGACAGCACGGTTCTGCTAAATCCAAGGTATAGATGCAAGAATATACAACTTCGATGACACAATGGTTCAAGTTTAATAAGGACAGGAAAATAAGGTGTGCCACCAAGTTCGTGAGAGCTTTACTAACTAGTTTTATCATAACAAAATACTTTTTAATTCGAAAGGTAGATGAAGCTTGAGAATTTGCTTGGAATAGCAATAATGCTAATAGGTAGATATGATGTACACAAATGGCATAGGTTTTGGTTTAAAGGATTGGATGCATGAGAAGTATTCCCTCTCAAAACATGTTTTTGGCTAGCAAGGCTGGGTAGCAAGCAAAGGAGTTGAAGGAAATAAGCAAACATACAAGTGATAAATTCAAACATGCAATCTTCCTTGAAGACACAAAAGATCTTAAATAAATAATACTAAGCTTATAAGCCAATCAAGAAAGAAAATAAATGATACAAAATACCTGTAAGTGCTTTTCTCTTTTTCTTTCAAACCTCAAAAAGTGTTGCTACTGAACAGAGATCTGTTTGCCAAAACCAATTTAGATCTACTTGATGCTCCCAAAGTGATTACCAATACAGATCAACAAGATCAATCATATAATAGAGATTGCAAACTAAAATAAGAAGTGCAAAAAGTAAGAGATGGAACTTCTCATTAATATTCCAATAAAGGCACTCACACCAAGGGATACATAGATAACAAACTAAAGGGAGAGATACTTCCACAATGCAAACCAACCTATGAGATAACTTCTCTACCCAAGATATAACTCTACTAGAAAGGTAAAAAAAGATAAAAGATAATGATGTGATACCGCGGCACTCCCCCAATCTTAGAACAAGCCAAGGGGATGCCATACCTGATGATGAATTACTCCTCCGGTGGTGTTCCCGTGTCATTGTCAAACTTCCAAGGTAAAGGTTCCCCATCCACGAAGGATGTCTTGGTTTCCACAATCCTAAAACTAGCAATAGCGCTTATGCGATTAAACCTGACCTCATACTCACAGTTTTGATTTTTTATGTCGTAGAGTTGTGCTTGTAATTGGTTGGTGGTCTGATGGAGTGAGAGGATTTCATCCAGAAGCTCGGCAGTCTCCCTCTTGTGTTCGGCGATGAGTTCTGAACTTATCTTATGGATGACATCCACTTCACGGTTTGCCATCTTCTTATACCTGAAAACTTCCTGCTCCAATGCTTCCATCATGTCTTCCAGGATGCCTTCTCCTTTAGGGCCTTGAACTTCTTTAATCTGCACCTTCACTTCCTTGAGAATCAACTCCTTAGGATGAATATTCAACTCATACATCTAGGGGTTGATGATGTCCGCGAAGGAATCCTCCTTGAGTGGTGTAGAGGAAGACACTGAGGCTCCAAATCTGAGAATCTGCCTGACAAAGACATATCAAAACGAAAACACGACGAGAACACGATATACAGACCTCGGGGGGTCCGGGTGATTATATATTAAGAAGTTTTACCACATAAGGAAGAGTACAGAACAAAAACAGGGCGGAGACGGAGTCCAGGGGGCTCATACCCCTGGTGGCATGGCCAGCTAGGGCCCCCGCCACTTGTGGGTGTGGCCCACCCGAGCTCCTCTTCCTCCTCTGTTTCGTCTTGTAACCTTCTATATGTAATAAAAATAGCAAAAATATAAATAAAATAGTTTTTCGTGAACCTTTATTTTTTAGTACCTTTACCTATTTGCATACGGACTCTGCCTATTCCTTCTCTCCAACACCTGAAAATTCCTTTCATACAAAGCCTCACACAAACATCAATGACAACATTATTGTGCAAAAACAATAGACCTTTGGGTTAAAATTTGAACTGAAAACCATTAAGACAAAAACCACTAAAACAACTCCTTTTGAAATCCCCAAAAAGAATTCAAAAGGAAATCGACTTAAGAGGCAAATGCAAATAATGGCAGAAATATGTCAAAACAGACCAGCAGGTAAAGATTGATTTTTTCGAAAATCGTATGTTGCTCAAATCAAAAAGTGTTGAACTAATAAAAGTTAGCTAACAACTGGTATCACAAGAACAGAAAATTAAAGCTCCATACGATGTATTGAGACCTCTCACGAATTTTTACAATGCAGCACAAAAATCTTTCCCAGGACAGCAACTTCTCACAACTCACCTACTTCTCAAAAGTGGTTGATCTTGACTCAAAAACCAAAACAAAAAGGATGAGGAGCGACTATTACTGAGGTAATAACTTCCAAGACTCAACAAAATAAAAACCAGAAACAAACTAAAACGGGTTGTCTCCCAAAAGCTCTTTCTTTATAGCCTTTAAGATGGGCATGATAATTTCAAAGATGCTCACATAGGGGATATGGATTTGAATTGGAAAAGAGCATCAAGAATCAAATATCCAACACATTTGAGTCTAACCCACTTCCTATGCAAAGGAGTCTCATGAGAAAACAAACTATTGAAACAAAAGGACACTAGCATAGGAAGACAAAATAAATGCAACTTTAAAGCTTTCAGCATAAAGCGGGGAAACTTAATATTATTAAGATGCATATAATCATGTTTCCCTCTCTCATAATAACTTTTAGTAGCACTTTGAACAACGTTGACAACATAACTCTCACAAGAAACATTCTTAACATCAGAGTGAGAATACTTAAAATTATCAAAAGGAGGTTTAAGGTCATAAACAGGATCAATAGAAGCAAGTTGCTCAACTCTATCATTCTCAATAGGAAAATTATTTTCATAAGGAGCTTTAGCATATTTGGAAAAATTAAACTCATAATAATCTCCATCAAACTTGGTTAAAATTTTCTCCTTCCTACAATCTATAATAGCCCCACAAGTATTTAGAAAAGGTCTACCAAAAATGATAGGATAAGTTTTACTAGTTGCTGAACCAAGCACTAGAAAATCAGCAGGATTCTTGATCTTACCACAAAGAACTTCCACATCTCTTACAATTCCAATGGGACAACTGGTTTCCTTATTAGCAAGGTGAATGACCACATCAATGTCCTCAACCTCACAAGGAACAATTTCATGCATAATTTGTAAAGCTCATAAGGAATAGCACTAGAACTAGCACCAATATCACTTAAACCATAATAGCAATGATCACTAATTCTAACAGAAAGTATAGGGACACTAGTTTTTCTAGCTTTTCTAGGATGAGAGACAATATTAGAAGCATCTTCACAGAATACAATGTGCTCATCCTCTATATTTTTAGTGACAAGATCTTTCACAAAGGCTACCACAGGTTCAATATTTATTTGTTCATCGGGTTCTACAACTCTCTTCGTACTTTTGCTAATTGCACTAGCTATGATAGAATGTTCCTTTACCCTAGCAGGAAAAGGGATTTTCTCAATATAAGGTTTAGGAAAACTACGGTTAATAGTACAAACTTCAGTACTTCTAGCAAGAACATGATTAACAACATCTTTATAAGGTGCATGGTACTTATTCCACTTCTTTTTAGGAATTTCTATGTAAGAGTCAAAGGACTTAAAATAATTGGTAATACTATGAGAATCAAGACCATACTCAGTACTAATATCAGGGAAGTCATCCGTTCCCATAAAAGTTTTAATGCATTCATAATCACAGTTTATACCTGACTTTATTCCTTTGCCAATCTCTCATGCTTAAGTGTTCTATTGAAAACGGTCTAGGAGATCCCATTTATCTTCTTCCTTCATACGTGTGAATGATCCAACACAAGAAGCATCTAGTAAATCTTTATCATGAAGAGAAAGCCTAGTATAAAAGTAATTGATAATAATGTTGTTAGGGAGTTCATGAATAGGACATTTAAGCATTAGTAACTTCAATCTCCCCCAAGCTTGAGTTGTAATCTCTCCATCACGAGGCCAAAAGTTATATATTTGATTCCTATCTTTATGAATCTCACTAGGAGGATAGAATTTAGAGTAAAAGAGAGGTACTATTTCCTCCCATTCCATGGATTTTCCATTCTTCAGTAGCCTATACCATTCTTAAGCTCTTCCTTTCAATGATATAGAGAGTAACTTCTTCTTCACATGTTCAGTTGTGATACCTGCACATTTAAACAAACCGCATAATTCATGGATAAAAAGCAAGTGATCACCGGGATGGATAGTTCCACCCCCAAAATAATAATTATCCATAACATGATCAACAATACTTGTAGCTATCTTAAAAGGATATATCTCAACAGGCGGTGACTCATCTACTACACTGGTGGTAGTAGTTTTTCCAAATAGGAAACCAAGTGGGTTATCCATATTGGAAACAAAGTAACAAACATAAATAAAAAGCAATACTCACAGTAGAAGTTTCCTTTACCAATTCCACTCTTCAATAGCGCTTCACTCCCCGGCAACGGTGCCAGAAAATAGTCTTGATGACCCACAAGTATAAGGGGGTGTATCGTAGTACTTTCGATAAATAGGAGTGTCGATCCCAACGAGGAGCAGAAGGTGCTGACTAGTGAAACTGGCTCAAGAGTTCTCTGTAAAGTATCATGTAGTCGACGTTCACATGACATCACTAGAAGAATAGCACCACAACTTAAATATCAAACCATTCAATAATATCTCAACACAACTCCACTAATAACATCATGACTTCTCCCATGTCCTCAAGAACTAAACGGACTTCTCATGAGACATCATATGGATCAAGATCAGAGATGATATAATGATGGATAACAATCTGAACATAAACAATAATCCAATAGTTTCACTCACAAGCATCAACTAGAATAGTAATCAACACCGGGAAAGTTTCCCCTAATAACTATGCAAGATTCAACACAATTGTTATAGAGGGATGGAGTGGTAATGATGGTGCTGGTAGAGATGATGGTGTGGATGATGATGATCCTGATGAAGTCTAGCTTGATGGTGGTGTTGATGGCGATGATCTCCCCTCTTCGGAAAGGAATTTCCCTGGCAGAAATCTGTCTGACAGAGAGATCTTTCTCTCTCGGTGTTTTCCGCCCCGCAGAGGTGGCAGAATCTTTCTCTGGTCGCCCCCTCCCTCTCCCCCCCCGGTGTTAGGGTTTTGAGGAGAAGATATAGGCCAGAGGTCGGCCAGGGTGGCCACACCCCTGGTGGCGCGGCCAGGGGTGGCCCGTGCCTGGGGGGTGTGGGCCCCCTGTGGCCCATGTCCGCCTCCCCTTCTGGCATTATTCGTCTTCCGGGAAAATATGATTTTCCGTAGTTTTTCTCGTATTTTTCTGATCTTCGCGAAATTGCATCAAAACACCGCTTTTCCATCAAAATCCTGACTCTGGCAGTCCATCCTCCAAAAATCATCCAACATGCAAAAATATAAGAAAGTAACATAAGTAATACCTCTCAATACGAAATATATCAATGAATAGAGGCAAATTATGATATAGAATGGTGATGCAAATTAGAGTATCAACCGTCACCGCGAGGAGTCGAACCTAGGTAAAATCTGTGTTACCAATCTCGTCTCGGAGTCTCCCATGTCTCCTTCGTCAACCACTCAACTCAAACTAGCCCTATAGCGTCTATCGACACAATACGCCGACAGATAACAACAATGGGGGACCAAAACACTAGAGGAAAAAGGGCCATCCGTTCGCGACCCCTCGGAGCATTAGTCCCGGTTGCACCACCAACCGGGACTAATGCTGGCACGCGTCCCGGTTGGAGCGGGCACGGGGCCAGGGGGCATGCGTCCCGGTTGGTAAGGGGGAATACGTCCCGGTTGGAGCCACCAACCGGGACTAAAGGTTTGGCCACAGCCACGTGGCGTGGCACGCACCTTTATTCCCGGTTGCTGGCTCCAACCGGGACTAAAGACCCCTTGCCCTCTATAAATGCAACGCCCCAGCCCCCTCTGCCTCCACTCTGTTTTTTCGAATAGTGTAAGGTGTGAGGGTGTGTGCTAGTTTTTTCTCATGCATGCAGTGAAGGTGTTTGTTGAAATGTTTGAGTGAAAAATCCCGTTGAATTTCTCATAGAACAAAAATATAGAAGGTGTCCGAGACGCACTTGAGCTTTCTCCTCTTTATTTCCCTCGATCGAGGTTAGCAATCTTATCTTTTCTAGGTCATTGATACAATTCATGTGTCGGTCTGAATTGGTTATTTCACTATTTATGATGTCCTGTTTTTTGATAAACTTACTTATATGATGCAGATGAACGGTCGGGATGTACGGTGACCGGCGGGTAGCCGGGTATATCAAAGGCGTGGATAAATTTATCGATGTGGCTATGGCAAACAAAGATAATGGATTTATACGTTGTCCATGTGTTCAATGTCGGAACAACAAGGAGTACTCTTCCTCGAAAATCATTCGCGGCCACCTGATTATGAAAGGTTTCATGCCCAACTATAATTGCTGGACCAAGCACGGGGAAAGAGGGGTTATGATGGAAGATGGTGAAGAAGAAGATGATGATAACAACTATCATCATATGTTTCCTGAATACAGTGATACTGCAATGGAAGACAATGGAGAGGAAAAAGGTGAAGAACGGGCATCAAATGAGCCGGCTGATGAACTTGGTAGGGTCATTTCTGATGCAAAGCGAGACTGTGAAACAGAAAATGAGAAGTTGAAGTTAGAGGGCATGTTAGAAGATCACAAGAAATTGTTGTACCCAAATTGTGAAGATGGCAGCACAAAGCTCGGTACCACACTGGAATTGTTGCGATGGAAGGCAGAGTGTGGTCTAACTGACTCCTCATTTGAAAAGATGCTGAAAATAATGAAGCCGAAGTTTCCAAAACATAACGAACTTCCCGAGAGTACCTACGAAGCAAAGAAGACTCTCTGTCCTCTGGGATTAGATGTGCAAAAGATACATGCATGCATTAATGACTGCATCCTCTACCGCGGTAAGGAGTATGAGAATTTAGATAAATGCCCGGTATGCAACGCGTTGCGGTATAAGATCAGACAAGATGAACCTGGTAAGGTTATGTGGTATGCTCCTATAATACCAAGGTTGAAACGCATCAATGATTGGCCTGCTCTTAGTAACCTTTCAGGACAGACAAACAAAGGATATAAGGCATGCACCCACTGTTTAGATAAGACCGAAGGTACATATTTGCATAAATGCAAGAAGGTTGTGTACCTGGCGAATCGACGATTTCTTCCGACCAATCATCCCGTAAGAAAGAAAGGCAAGCATTTCAAAGGTGAGGCAGATCACCGGAAGAAGCCTGAACTCCCTGCTGGTGATGATGTATTTGGTATGGTCAAGGACATAGAAGTAATCTTTGGAAAGGGTCCCGGCGGTCAATCAGTTCCGAACGACGTCGCTACAGGACACGCACCCATGTGGAAGAAGAAATCTATATTTTGGGAGCTGCCATATTGGAAAGTCCTGCGTGTCCGATCTTCAATCGACGTGATGCACGTGACGAAGAATCTCTGCGTGAACCTGCTATGATTCCTAGGCGTGTATGGGAAGACAAAAGATACACCTGAAGCACGGGAGGACCAACAAATTATGAAAGACCCAAAGAACATGCATACAGATAACAAGACGGATAAAGGGCGTCACTTAAGTCGTGCCAGCTATGCTCTTCCCAAAGCAGAGAAGGAAATCTTTTTTGAAGTCCTTTACAGTATCAAGGTGCCGTCGGGCTTCTCATATAATATAAAGGGGATAGTAAATATGGCAGAGAAAAAGTTCCAAAACCTGAAGTCTCATGACTGTCACGTGATTATGACGCAGTTGCTTCCGATTGCATTGAGGGGGCTTCTACCGGAAAATGTTCGAGTACCCATTGTGAAGCTGTGTGCATTCCTCAATGCAATATCTCAGAAGGTAATCAATCCAGATATTCTGCCAAGGTTACAGAACGATGTGGTACAATGTCTTGTTAGTTTTGAATTGGTGTTCCCACCATCCTTCTTCAATATTATGACGCATCTCCTGGTTCATCTAGTGGAAGAGATTGCCATTCTCGGTCCGGTATTTCTGCACAATATGTTCCCCTTTGAGAGGTTCATGGGAGTCTTAAAGAAATATGTTCAAAACCGTGCTAGACCAGAAGGAAGCATCTCCAAGGGATATGGAACAGAGGAGGTCATTGAGTTCTCTGTTGACTTTATTCCTGACCTTAAGCCGATTGGTGTTTCTGACTCGCGGCACGAGGGAAGACTAAGTGGAAAAGGCACGCTGGGAAATAAAGCAATGATATGTAGGGACGGGGATTCTTTCACTAAAGCACACTACACAGTTCTACATAATTCCACCTTGGCAGCTCCGTATATCGAGGAACACAAGAATATTGTACGCTCCAAAAACCCGGGGAAGCCTGAATCATGGATTACAGATGAACACATGAAGTCTTTCGGTGGTTGGATGCGGACACATCTCTTGAATGACACCACTGTTGGAGATCAGCTATACTTGTTGGCCGCGTCATCATCTTCTACTGTATTGAATTTCCAAGGGTACGAAATAAATGGGAATAGATTCTACACGATCGCCCAAGATAAAAAGAGCACCAACCAAAATAGTGGTGTCCGCTTTGATGCAATAGACGAGAATGGACAAAAGGACACATATTATGGTTACATAGAGGAGATATGGGAACTAGACTATGGAGTCTCTTTTAAGGTCCCTTTGTTTCGCTGCAAATGGGTCAACCTGAATGGGGAAGGGGTAAAGATAGACCAGTTGTACGGAATGACAACAGTGGATCTCAACAATCTTGGTTATAGAGATGAACCATTCGTCCTAGCCAATGATGTGTCTCAGGTTTTCTATGTGAAGGACATGTCCTCCAGACCGAAAAAAGAAAAAATATGCAAACGAATACATCATATGATGAGCCAAAGCATCACATAGTTCTTTCAGGGAAAAGAAACATCGTGGGAATCGAGGACAAGACAGACATGTCAGAAGATTATAATAAGTTTGATGAAATTCTGCCCTTCACAGTGAAAACTGACCCAAGCATTCCGTTAAGTAAAGAAGATGCTCCATGGTTACGTCTGAAGCGGTCATAAGGAATGACATATGCCAAGAAGTTCATGCTCATATTATGTAACTCTAGTTCATGTCTTTCGCGGTTTATGGCTTGACCGAAGGATATCTTTCGCGGTTTGTGGCCTTTAGTCCCGGTTTTGTAGTCTCAGTTTTTAATATTAATAAATGTCTTGAGTGTTAGTCCCGTTTTGTGGCTGGACCGGGAGTGCCTCTATGACCAGTTTCTTGGAGATGCCGGAGGACTGGGCTCCGTCGGCATCTCCCTGAAACTGGTCGTAGTGGTGTCCCTGCTCTCGAAAACCATCTTGCATCTTGTAACTTCACTAACTAGATCAATACGCCTCGGAGCTAACTAATTTCACATATTAGGGAGTGCCTCTATGACCAGTTTCTCGGAGATGCCGGAGGACTGGGCTCCGTCGGCATCTGTGGCATCCCGCAAAACCACTACTAGAAAATTGCGTTGTTTTTGTGCATTGCATCATCATGACCGCATGCTCATGTCATCATGCCAAATTGCATTTGAGCATCGTCATCATCTTGCATTTGTTTGCATAAATCTATTTTCGGAAAAACCTATTTATGTTTTCTAAACGCCCCGTCTATGTTCCAAACGCAAACCCGGGTCTCCGGATTAATTTGTTTTGTCGGTCAACGGTTTGCAAAAGTCCCGTTTGTAAATAATAAAATATTTAATTATTTTTAGTGGGGCAGTCGAACGGGCCGATTCGACCCAGTCGACCACCCCCGGAATAAAATCGGTCCACCCAAACTCTAAATCCTATTCCCACCCAATCCTATTCTACCCACCAACCGCAGCTCGCCACCTCACCCCTGGACCCAATCCCTACCCACCTTGCCACCTCACCAATCCCCCTCTTTTTCTCCCTCTCTCTCTTACAACCTGGTCCCACCGACCTGGCCCCCCCACCTACCTGTCCCCTGCCCGCGTCCCACACAACCTCCTGGCGCGACCCCACCCACCTGGACCCACTCCCCCACAGCCGCCCGCTCCCTCGTGCACCCCCAGGCCCCCACCTGTCGGCCCCCCACCTACCGCGCGGCCCCGCCCATCCTCTCTCTCCCCGCTGCGCTCGCATCCCCACGCGCCCTGTCTCCCTCCTCGCTCCCTCTCCGAGCCGCCTCCGGCCGCCTTCGCCTCGTCGCTGGCCGCCTCCTCCACCGACTCCGCTGGCGCGCGGTACAGCGGCGACCGCCACGCCCCAACCTCCCCGCACGCTCCCTCTCCCTCCCCTGCAGTACCCCCGTCGCCGCGGCCGCCGGTGCCCGAGCCGGCCCCGCGCCTCCACCCTGCCTCGCCTCTGGCCGGCCCGCGAGCCACCGCCGTCGTGCCTTGGCCTCCCTTCTCGCCCCGCTCCGACCCCCGCATGACCCCGCCGCCCCTGCCGCCGTCCTCAACCGCCTACCCGAGCTCCCTCTCCGGCCCGCGCGCCTCCGCCTCTCCGGTCTTCACCTTCCGCCGTCGCCCTGCCAGCCCTGCCGTCGCCGAGCTCGCCCCGTCGGCTGGCCTCCCTCCGGGCGTCGCCGGACCCCTCCGCTCCTTCAGCGCCGCCTCTGACCCCCGTCGTCGTCGCGCTCGCCCCGAGCCCTCCTCTTCCGCGGTCCCTGCAGCACCCAACCGCCCCATCGTTCTTCTGACGCCCACCCTGCCTCACCTCCGGTAGCCCAGCCCTGTCAGCAACGCCACCGCCTCCCAGCTGTCCTGCAGTGACGCCTTGGCCGCCCCGCTGCCGAAGACGGACGCCTAGTACCTTTCCAAGATTGACAAGTGAACAGGTTTCCGATGCACCACATCAACAGGATCGACAAGTGGCGAGGTGACCTGAAGTATGCCCAGCAAGGACGGTCCGATATCAATATCTTCACCATGGGACACCAAGTTCTCCTCATGTACCCCGAAGACCCGAACCTGAAATCATCGCCACAGATCGACAAGGATTTCTACATGGGACGACAAGTACTTCGTCATGGGCCCGGTTGAAGCAAACACGAAGACGGTAGATGCGACAAGTACTCCGACAAGGACCATCCGATGCCAAGGTCTCCTTCGTGGAACACCAAGATCCTCGATCCGGTGGTTGAGACCCCGAAGCTCCAACGCCCCGGGTCACGACGACCGACCCCGTCGAACCCGAGACCACAAGATCGCCACGAGGACACGACAAGATCTTCGCGACGACAAGATCGACACCGACCAGAGCGGGTCCGATGTGCCCCCGACACCGAACCAAGTCCTTCTTCCCGGATGCGACAAGACCTACCTCAGTTATCCGAGACCGATCCCGTCGAACCCTGAACCCCGAGACCCGACCCCAAACCCCCCAGAACCAAGATCGTCGAACCCTAATGTGTGAACCTTTTCCCGAGCCCCTATTTTATAAATGCTAAATATAAAACCTGTTGCATATTAATCATTCATCTCGCATGCATCTTTGTGTGGTTTGGGGGCCTTATGCCGATTCACCTCATAATTAAATATGGGGCCCATATGCGGGCAAATCCAGTCTTATATTGGCCTCATTTAAATTGTGTAGCGAACCGGTGCTATCTTTTGCCATGTTAAGGCAACGTTTAAATTGCGGGGTAGCTAAATAACTTGAACCACCTAAATAATTGTCGGGACCCCCGGTTCCGCTTAATATGACCTAATTGCATCGCACCTTTGCCATGCCATGCATCATATCATAAGCATGCCGATCTTTTGCCGTAGTATTAAATATTGCATTCGGTGTTTATTCTAGTGTTTTTTTATTCTTCGCGGATAAGGCCGTTGAGTTGATGCGAGTGTCGACCCGATCTTCGGATGAACCTTCGGCGATGTTTTCAGGCGAGCATCCCCCCTTTCTACCTATCTTACTTTTATAGTATTTATTCCCTCATGTTGATCTATTGCTATCTGTGTTGCGATGCTCTAGTTTTCGTACCCGTGACATCCCTTGCAGCCGTATATTTCCTTGGACACATCCTATTACCTGTTGTTGGGGAGATAGTTGGACTTGCGTGCCGTAGTCGCTTGCTCAAGTGTTGTTGCGTGTCGCCAAGTACCACAGTTGTTGGAGTATGGCCGCATGTTTGATGTTGGAGATGATCATGGCTTTAATTATCGTTCACTTTAATTACTGTTTAACAACTAAAACTGAAGTAGGTAAGCAGAGGCACAGGTGGGCAATAGATGTTATTTGGTTGTTAACCGTCCACTTGTGTCCCGTAGGACCCCGAGTACTTGATACCTGTTCCTTGAATATTCGCGCTATCCACATCCGGGAGGATTATGGGACCCCCCTGAGCCAGAGCTTGATTCCGTCTTATTTCTTGGGGCCACAAACTAGTTTGAGGTTTTATTTACTATCATGTACTTATGCCATGTTTTACTGTTTTATTACGATTGTGCGAGGAGCACACTGTACTGTTTAGGTAAGCGGAATGTTTTCGCGGTATCGACAAGCCCAGTCACATTTTCGGGTTCCCAGTCGTTTACAGCCATTGACGCAAACCTTGAGTCCGTCTCGGAGTCAGCTAGCTTCGTTGCGGGTCTACTCAATGGGGTGGCCCCCTGAAATATTTCTGAATCTTGTGATTGCTTTGTCGTGAAGGCCTCGTTGGGTTTTGATTTGGTTTTTCCGAGGTTGATCGAGTGTGTGTTGCTATTTGTGCACCCCGGCCGGGTAAAACTTTCTGAAAGCCGTGTCCGTGGTTATGGACGACTTGGAGCACAGTATCTCGATCATAGACAATTACAACTAAAGTAGTGCTATAAATTTGACTTTATAATGACTAGTAATCAGCTTCACTATAATGGAATGGCTAAATAAAACTGCCAACAATTGCTTGCTGGGTTGTCGTTTGCGACCATTGTACCTGACTAGTAAATATTGCAACTACAACGGAATGGCTAAATAAAAGTACCAACAACTGCTGGGTTTTGGGGTTATCTCATGCTAATTGTATTTGACTAGTAAGTGTTGCAACTACAATGGAATGGTTAACTAAAAGTGCCCACTGCTTACTCTACCAGGACGATTATCTATACCTGACTAGTAATTGCTGCAACGATAACTGAATAACTAAAACTGCCAACTGTGTGAGTTCCTCGGTTGACTTCCTCGTTTGGTCTCGAGGGGGAAACACCAGGATGGGTTTGTTTGATGGTAGAATCAGGTTATTTCTGAATAGCTCTTTCTTACCCCTCTCTGATAGCCGCCCGTTATATCGAGTCTCTATAGGTTGTTTAGTGCATGCTACCGCTGCCGCTTCATTCCACCATACCTATGTAGGCGAGGACCGCCGAATTCTAGCCTTGCCGTGTACTGGCCTCAATACTGACCGCTCTCTCTTTTTCCTTTGCCCTTTGGCGGCACCCCCTTTTGTTCAAGCAGGTTTGAGATCGACGTCGTTAGCAGGGTTACCCTTCCGGCTTGTCCTGGGCAGGGTTATGGACGCCATTGGTTATTCTTCAGGGCTCTTAGCCCCATTTGCATCCTGTCCGTAGTCGGACGCTCTATCATTTTCAAGGTGATTTGGATCTTTGTATATTATATATGTATTCTTGACTCATTGAGTCGCTGCTGTATATATATCTGTTCTGTGGGTCCCATCGAGGACTGTTGTGTAATGTTATTACTTCGTTTTCCACCCGCACGAAAGTGCCTGGTGGGCACCTTTGAATCGTTTCTATGCGGGTTTTGGCGGGAATCGCTGAAACTTGCATAGGGTCGATTCTGAGGGTGTTACAGCATCTCCCTGAAACTGGCCGCAGTGGTGTCCCTGCTCTCGAAAACCATCTTGCAGCTTGTAACTTCACTAACTAGATCAATACGCCTCGGAGCTAACTAATTTCAGATATTAGGGAGTGCCTCTATGACCAGTTTCTTGGAGATGCCGGAGGACTGGGCTCCGTCGGCATCTCCCTGAAACTGGTCGTAGTGGTGTCCCTGCTCTCAAAAACCATCTTGCAGCTTGTAACTTCACTAACTAGATCAATACGCCTCGGAGCTAACTAATTTCACATATTAGGGAGTGCCTCTATGACCAGTTTCTCGGAGATGCCGGAGGACTGGGCTCCGTCGGCATCTCCCTGAAACTGGCCGTAGTGGTGTCCCTGCTCTCTAAAACCATCTTGGAGATGCCTCAAACTGGCTGGAGGACTGGACTCACAAGGATGCATATTTATAGTACAAGCAGCTCGGCATAATGTCGACACTCACGAGATAATGTCGACACTCACCCCTATTATTAGTGCTGACTCATCTTTAGTCCCGGTTGGTGTCTCCAACCGGGACTAAATGTTCATCTTTAGTCCCGGTTGGTGACACCATCCGGGACAAGGTACAAGCCGCACGACATAATGTCGACACTCACCCCTATTATTAGTGTTGTCTGGCCCACTCTGCCGCAATCCCTTCAGTCGCGGTTGGTTTCTCCAACCGAGACTAAATATGAACCCTCTCTTTATATAGACATTTCCCTCTATTTATTAGGTAACACTTAAGACATTTATTAATATTAAAAACCGGGACAAACCGGGACTAGCTAACACTCAGGCCTAAAGCCGCCCCCTTTAGTCACAATCATGCCTAGTCCTATAGTACGCAGCTTCAGGGTCTTCATCGTCGTCGTCATCATCATCGTCATCGTCACCTGCCACTCCGGGGATCCTCAGCCCATCCATGGCATATACCAGGGGCCATTCCAACCTCAGATTCACGGCGGGTGGGAGAGGGGTCTCCTGGAAGACGATGCCGCTACCGCCGGGACAGTGTGGGGCCTGTGGCGGGTGGACTCGTGGGCACCGTAGGCGAGGATGGTCTCCCCCGGCGATGTAGCGCATCACTTCGATGATAGTACGGTTAGCCCACCACAGACGACGGCCGACTTCATTGTGGTTCACCGGTGGCGGGCCATCACCCTCGTACCTGGCGAGCTCCCTTTCCCGCCTATTAGCGAAGAAGGCATTCCAGGTGTCATAGTTGTCGGAATCCCACTGGGGATCCATCCGCTGCTCCGGCGTGAGCTCGTGGTAGAAGTGGTTTGTGATGGCCGCCTGGCGTGAGGAACCTTGAGGGACAGGAGGGACAGGAACCCCTCCAGCGCTCAGCATCCAGCCGGCGGGCGGCCGGTACCCCGATGGACAAGGGTAGTTGGAGGCGCACAGCGCCTCGGTCTCCTCGAGGGTCAGAAAGTCCCAGTAGGCGTTGTCCATTGTTCTAAGAGAGGAAGGTGTGGATGTGTGGATAGCCATGACACGATCACCCTAAATATAGATGGAAAGGGCGGGAAAACTTGGCGTGAAGCTTTGGGAAATGGCGGGAAATATCTTTAGTCCCGGTTAGTGACTACATCCGGGACTAAAAGCTCTAGTAGAAAGGAAAGGGCGGGAAAACTTGGCGGGAAGAGGTGGGAAATGGCGGAAAATATTTTTAGTCCCGGTTTGTGACTACATCCGGGACTAAATGTGTGCCGAACAATGATCATGTTTCGAAAAAACCTTCACAAAATGACCTATCATGTTCGAGGTTTCATGGCTTTCGGTCCAAATGACCGATGTTATGTGCTGAATCACGGCATAGTTTGTGATGTTGTGCCCATATTATGCATGTGTGTGGACATTGGTATGGAGAACAATGTTGCAGGAGGAAGTTTTCCTTTTTGTCACACGAAAAAGCCCTTTTCCATTTTCCGAGCGCAAAAAACGGGTCGTTTTGTGAAGTAACCACCAAAATGCCGTTTCACAATGCTACCGTCCCATTTTCCTAAAATACTATACCACCTTACATGGACTATCTCCCAACCGGTACATCTCAAACCTTTTCTTCCATCCCGGGTAAAAAGGACAAATGTCTGCCGAATCGGCAGGAAGTGGGTCCGGTTTGTACTACAGGTACATGATCTATCGCCCGTGATTTTTTGAAAAAATCATTTTTAGACTCGCAATATGTGGTTTCTTTAGAGATCCAATGCAAGTTCTAACGATGCCCGTCCCCTATCTTCATGCACACCGGTTCGACCATAGTTAGAAATTCAGATAATTCAAAACGGGCATAATAAATTCAAAAAAAATCCGAACAATGAAAATCCTTCGCGTGGTGTCGTATTATGTTACATAGTTGAAAGGAAAAATACCAGACTTGGTATATTGATCATGTTTCGAGAAAAACTTCACAAAATGACCTATCATGTTCGAGGTTTCATGGCTTTCGGTCCAAATGACCGATGTTATGTGCTGAATCACGGCATAGTTTGTGATGTTGTGCCCATATTATGCATGTGTGTGGACATTGGTATGGAGAACAATGTTGCAGGAGGAAGTTTTCCTTTTTGTCGCACGGAAAAGCCCTTTTCCATTTTCCGAGCGCAAAAAACGGGTCGTTTTATGAAGTAACCACCAAAATGCCGTTTCACAATGCTAACGTCCCATTTTCGTAAAATACTAGACCACCTAACATGGACTATCTCCCAACCGGTACATCTCAAACCTTTCCGTCCATCCCGGGTAAAAAGGACAAATGTCTGCCGAATCGGCAGGAAGTGGGTCCGGTTTGTACTACAGGTACATGATCTATCGCCCGTGATTTTTTGAAAAAATCATTTTTAGACTCGCAATATGAGTTTGTGGAATACAAGAAATCAGAAAAAGCTAAGAAAATGTCTGAAACGAATAAGCTGAATGCTGCTAAGAAGAAGTATCACCATACTATGGGGCAAGGTGGCTACAAGGTTGGCATTCCTAAGTGGGAGAAACTTGAGCAGGAACTGCGTGATAAAAATATCACCCCAGAGACAGACGATTGGGTAGAACGTGCAAGGAATTGGTTTTACGGGCATGGGGGCACGTTGGACTCGGAAGGGAGGTGTATATATAACATACGACATAAAGAAGACCCCTTGCCAATCGAGAGGATCAGAAAATCAGTAAAGGCTGTTAAAGATGGGGACTTCATTCCCGATAGAGAGAATGATGAGCTCACACTCGCCCTTGGAAATAAGGAACATGATGGACGAACACGAGGCACAATAGGCTCCCAATCATGGAGGACTGGGTTTCCCGAAGAGAGGAAGAAATATCGTGATAGAAGCCGTCAGAGGAGTAAGGACAGGGCGGCAGTTGAAGCAGAAAGTCAGAAAGAGCGAATGCGTTTAATTGAAGAACGATTAAAGCAACAACAAGATGAAATTAACACACTTAAAGAGAAAAGTACTACCGGCCCATCTCAGCAGCACACTGCATTCGATGCTACCGGCCTATCGAATAATCGAAAAAGCTGTGTGGCTTCCACCGAGGTCCCGGGTGATGACAATGGCGATGACGATGATGCACCGACGATGGCTCCTATTGGCTACCCAGTGGATGATATCACAGAGATGACACACTGCGAGCTACATGTCAAAGTTGTGAACATATCAATGAAGGTGGCCGTCGGCTATGCCTTACCAATTGGACCCACACCAACTTATCACTGTCGTCCGGTTCCAGAGGGCTACGCTGTTGTCGGCGTGGATGAAATCATGCCCACCTTTGAGGTTTTGGATCTTCACTACCCTGCTGGTGAAGGGGATGTGACTGTGCTGGGTGACGCAAAAAACGTCACCATTCTATGGCCGAAGGATTGTATCGTGCTTCGAAATCACACGCCAAGGCCATCTTCGCCGCCGCCTCACCCGTCTCCAGCGAGGTCGTCGCCGCCGCGGCAGCCGTCTTCGTCGCCTCACCCGGCTCCGTCGCCTCACCAATCTCCGGTGCAGCCATCGCCGCAGGAGCCATCGCCGGCGCCTCAGGATAAAAAGCGTAAGCGTACCGCTACTGTGCGTCGTAAGCGATCGCCGAAACGTAAACAAGAGCCTCTTCCAAAAGTACCAACGGTTCCTCCCAAGAGAGCTTATGACTGTACTGAAGAGGAGACTGCGGCGATCGTTGATGCGGAAACGACAGCGTTTTTCGCTAAGCTGAGGCGGCCGAAAGAGCCAGAGTTCCCCAGCACCAAAGAAGAAAAAACCAAAGTGTTGAAAATGCTAAAGAATCTTCATCAACCCGAGCCAAAGCTGTCATCAGACTATGAGCGTTCTATTCTCAAGTCACATGCGGCACAAAAAGCCTCGAAGAGCAGTACTGATGCAAGCGGGAAATCTGTTGCCCAGCTCGGAGAACAAGCAAAACAGACTTGCGCCCCTCTCAAGGTGATTTCTCAAACCAATGTGGGGTCGAGCAATTATGGGGCCGAAGAGCAGTATGATCCAGAGGTAGTTGCACAATACGGAGAAGCTGCCGCTGCTCAAGGTATGAGTATTGCCCAGTACTTATCCTAGTTAGAGTTCTTCCCCGTGAGTGAAGTAGCATACCAATACCAATACGGAAAACCTCTCGTCAAACCTGAGGAGGTAAACAATCTTCCAACAAAAATGCGAAGATTGCATAACTGGTACATGCATGCCACAAGGGCCGGGGCTAACTGGATAGTGCTGAGGGTTACAAAAAAGCATCATGGGAAAGATAAGGATGACATGATATCCATTGAATTTGATGAACTATTTCAATTATTCAATCAAGACGCCTTGGACAAATCGATCATGAGTGCCTATTGTCTGTAAGTACTAATTCTGTAATTAATTTAGTCTCCATCTATATTATTTTGTTTATTGCATGTATATAATCATACTGTAATATGCAGAATGAAGATTCTCCAATGCAGCAGAGGACAAATCTATGACATTGGCTTCATTGACCCATATTGGGTTCATGAAGCTAATCTCAAAATAAGCCCCCAGGATACGGAGGATAATATAGTACACGCGTTAAGGTTTCAAGAAACCAAAAGGGAAATACTATTTCCTTACAACTTCCAGTGAGTGTTATTGTCTTTTATACACTTTCTATTTCGCTTACTCGATGTTAAGTATATAATTGATTAGTTCTGCATTCGCAGGTACCACTATATTCTGTTAATCATTCAACTTGACAAAGGGCGTGTACTAGTCATGGACTCGAAACATAAACCCCTTGAGATGTGGAAGGACATGCAGATACTTCTCCAGCGGTAATTCTAATCATTACGACACTATATCGGTAACGTTCGTAAATTTTATGATATCAAGTATTTAATAACTTATTTTATTCGTTTTCTACGTCGGGCAGCGCTTGGAAACGGTTCACCAAGAAGGCTAGGGGTGTTTGGAAAGAGGAGCTTACATTTCAACCACTAGATGTAAGCACCACTAGCTATATCCGCGCATCTCTTTGATTCTAGTTTTGATACAGTTATTATCATGCTTGATTATTATTTTGATTGAACTCTGTTCTCGTAAAGTGCCTGACGCAGGGACCAGGTAACAATCTATGTGGATACTATGTATGCGAGTTCATCCGGCAGACGTGCGATGAGAAGGGCAGAAATTTAGAGCAACTCCACGTACGTAAACAATTTCTATAGTTTTTTATTACAATCAAATTGTGTTTAGTTTCATATTCATATAGGCTGACTCCTTTTTTAAATCAGATCGAACGTCTACGGAACGGTCTTCTGCCAAAGGATCGCATACGAGCAATTCAGGAGGAATTGGCGGAATTCTTGGATGCAGAAGTCCTAAACACACAAGGGAAATACTACTCGGCTGTGTATAGACAATAGGAATTGTAAAAATAGCAACTTTCAAGAAATTGGCCGGTAGCATCGAATAGCAACTTTTGTATGTAGTGCATGAACTCGATCCATGTATTGAATGTAATGTTGTCATGATGATCTTGTGTAATATAAGGTTCCTTCGTTGATAAGTGCAAAACACTAAATAAACAATAAAACAACCTAAATGATTCTCTGCCGCGGCACAAAAAGTGGCGAAAATGCTGCCGCGGCAACAAAATGTGCCAAAATGAATTCTCTGCCGCGGCAGAGAAATGGGCCAAATCTCTGTAGCGGCAGCAGGTTATTAGTCCCGGTTCGTGTTACGAACCGGGACTAACGCTCCACCCCCCTCGCGCTCTGATGCCGCCACGTGTGCCACATTTGTCCCGATTGGTGGGACAACCGGGACTAATGGTTAGAGCTTTAGTCCCGATTGCCCCGTCCCGGTTGGGCAACCGGGACTAATGGCCCTTACCAACCGGGACGCATGAGCCCTTTTCTACCAGTGAAAGCTTCCAAAAGTCTAGACAGACATGTCTAAAACACCAAGTTTTTTGAATAAAATCACTATAGAAAGTCAAAAAAAATACAAGGCATCGTCATGGCTGAAGGGATGATAGATCCACCCCTAGATAGCGATCTCATCTTGGTGCACCTAGATATAAATTTGTAATTAACCTCATTGTAATAGGGTACCCGGTGCACCTGATCGAAATTTATAATTAGCCTCATTGTACCAAGTGCACCCGATTGAAAGTTGTAATATTGCAAAAAAAATGCTAACATGAGTATTCTTTTTAACAACGGATCCAATTTATCGCTACGTAGGGTGTGATAAAAAACTGCAATTAATCTCTTCTTTCATACTATGTAGATATTCATCCATTTATTACGGATCCACGCAATAAAGAATTGCAATCAATGTCCTTATAAATTCCTGCTAGTATTTGGATTTGCACCTAATTAAATCTTTCCAACCATAATTCTATATAGGTGCCCTTGTTTCCCTTGTTCTAGATCAGAACAAGCTCACACCACCAACTCACCAAACTCCACACAAACCATCTCGCCATCTCAAGGTCCAGATCTCCATCGATCATGAGGACTTGCACGTTCCTCCTCCTCGTCGCCGCCACGGCGATCTACGCCACCAGTACACCTGCCAGAGGCTGCGGTGAGTCATATGGTGATTCATATGGGACATCGATAGAAGATGGATGGGAACCTATCCCAGACATCAACGACCAACATATCCAGGAGCTCGGCGGCTGGGCGGTCTCGGAGTTCCTCAAACACGCGAACTGCTTGATCAAGTTCAGCAAGGTGGTGAGCGGCAAGCAGCAGATCATGTCCGGCATGAACTACAGGCTTGTCATCGACGCGTCAGACGTCGGTAGTGGGAAACTTGGCAAGTACAATGCGGAGGTGTACGAGCATGAGTGGACTAAGACGCGCAAGCTCATATCCTTCAGCAAGGCCAATTAGGCGCTGCCTTTGCTAGGAATAATAGTCGGGCCTTGAAATCTTGATGGTTGTTTTTGTATATCACAAATTGTCCGCATACATACATCGATATATAAAAAAAATCGTCATTGAAACGATGGGAGCGCCTGAATCTTTTCGAATTTCTTCAGCAAAACTAACGCGACATCCGTCCACACGATATGCGATACAGTCTAAGGTGAGACGATGCCTGGATGCTGGATCACGCACGCACCGAATAAATCCAAATTGACGTTTCTCCTGGCCAGGAGCTCGTTTCATGCCGTTTTCTCTGAAGAAACTGGCGCCATCACGCGGCAAACCACCACTTATGTGCCGGTTCTTGCGTTCGAGGCTGACAGAATAGAAACGTTTTCTATCGATTCCTTTTTTTTACCAGGTTTCCCCTGAAGTGAAGCGTGCACGCCGCACTGGTTCGCTATTCGGCCTGATCCCGACCTTATCAACTTGTGGACTTGTCTAAAGGCTAAACACTACAATAATTGTGACCCAAGACCAAGAATACGGACTAAGAGCTCAGCCCGTCATTTCTTGAATGGACTAGGAAAGCTGGCACGACGGCACGCCGTACCCATGTTTGCCATTTTTTATGATTGTTTGAGAATGCACTTAGGGCTTGTTTGATTCATAGGGTAGGAAAAATGTAGGGATAGGAAAATTGTAGGATTGGAATGATCTGTCCCAATGAATCCTATGGGAATTAAAACCATGGGAATAGGCACAAGTGGTTTTTTGATAGAGCATAGGAAAGCCACTGAAATTGTGAACATTATTGTTGGAAAAAGAAGCAATTTATCAAATGATTTATGCGAAATAAACAGCAGGTAAAACATGACTAGAATGATCGAAATTAAACTAGCCAAGTAATCTGATAGAAAGTATGCAGAGAGTTGCAGAGATATCAAAGTAATCTGAACAAGATGAAGAAAAAAAGCATACAACAGTGCGCCGGTGTTGGCGTTGGAGTTGTCACCCATGTCGTCGAGGAAGAGGTTCTTGATGGCGGGGAAGAAGTCGTCGTTGGGGAAGATGTTGTCGGCGTCGGTGAAGGAGTCCGTGATGAAGCCAGTAGTTGCGCCGATAGCGCTCCCCAAAAAGCTTATCGCCCTTCTCCCGTACAGGACTCGAAGAGACGGGGTTTCGGAGGCCTATTTTCTCGGCTCGCAGTGCACGCCGCAAGACGGGATGGGGAAGAAATGGCAGCTCAGTGCTCTGGAACTTGGAGGCGATGGTTCTAATAGTGTATCTGAGGAGAGGAGCGACCTTCCGCTCTTATAGGCACGGGTAGAGAGGTGAACAGGCAACGTCAAAAGAGGAAACGAACATGCAGCGACCGAAGCCAAACAGCCTCCACTAAGTTCGAATTAAACCTCCGATGAGTTCGTATTTAAAACCCATTAGCGCAGACTATTCAACTTCTACACACCCGTTCATAGAATGTTCAACTTCTGCACATCCGTTCATATACCAGTCATGCGTGGCAAAAAAGAAGTCGGCTTGGCAAGATTCCCGCAACCCGCGGCGCGCGCGTCGTGACGAGGCGAGCGGCGGAGGAGGAGGAGCGCACGTGTGGGACTCTCTCCTTCTCCTTCTCATCCTTTTACCAAGTGGTAGGAGAGACTCCCTTATAAGCTGGTCTTATAAGCTGGTGCACACCTCCTTCAACTAGCAATGTGGGACTAAACATTTGTCCCATCTCTTGCCATGCATGAATGGGCCACATGGGCCTTTAGGATTTTCAGGAATTATTGGAATGGAAAATGGGCTGGGCTATTTGGCCAAAATTCCAACAAACCCCCACTAGATCCTAGAGGCACATGTAATTTGTCTTTGGTTTCAAAACACTGTTTATATACCGGTACTGCAGTGGAGACTGTTAAGTTGAACTTCCACCTAAAATTCTATGCTACACTAGGTTGCGACTTGTACAGTGGACTATGCCTTGAACTGCAAGTTTGCTGCTACCTAGCTTCACACGAAGCCTTGACCGATACTAGGATACCATGGGACTTTCCCGCGGGTGGATCTTATGCGTCATACTCCATGGCCTTTCATGAGTTTATTAGAGAGCACCGAACTCTCATAGACTGTGACGTTTGATAGTCAGACCCATATAGGTGTGTTCTTCAAAAGATATTCTGCAGGACAATATCGCTGCTTAAGATTAAGTCACTTAGAACACATTAAGATAAAAATCAACCTGCCATGCAGAATAGGAAAGTATTGCATCTTCACGGAGTGGTGTTCATTAAAGTAGGGATACTTTCCTCTCAGTCTACCAACAGCTTGTCTTCCAATTCTAATTCACAGATCTCCGATCACATAGATTGGTTTGCCACTGTGGAAAACTCATAGTGTGGGTCTCATACCCATCTCCTTCGATGCATTTTCAATCACATTGCGCGATAGTCCCTTTGTGAAGGGATCTGCCAGGTTCTTAGATGTTTGGATATAATCCAGTGCAATAACTCTGGAGTTTTTCATTTTTCTGACAGATTTTAGTCTCCTCTTCACATGTCTTGAGGACTTCATATTATCCTTAGAACTGTTCACCTTAATAATCACACTTTGATTCTCACAATTCATTGGAATTGCGGGTATAGGTTTTTCAACCATAGGTAAGTCCATCAAGAGTTCACGAAGCCACTCTGCTTCAACAGTGGTCGTGTCTAGTGCTGTGAGTTCTGCTTCCATAGTTGACCTTGTTAAGATGGTATGCTTACAAGACTTCCAAGAAACAGCATCACCACCAAGTGTAAACACATATCCACTCATGGCCTTTATCTCATCAGCATCAGATATCCAATTTGAATCACTATAACCCTCCAGTACCCTCGGAAACCCGGCATAGTGAATGCCATAGCTTGAAGTGCCTTTTAGATAGCGCATGACTCTTTCAAGAGCTTGCCAATGATCGTCTCCAAGATTTGAAACAAATCAACTGAGCTTGCTAACATCAAACGCGACATCAGGCCTTGTAGCGCTAGCCAAGTACATAAGCGAGCCAATTATTTGAGAGTATGTCAATTGATCTCTAATGGTGCCTCGATTCTTTTGAAGTAGCACACTAGGATCATACGGTGTTGGATAAGAATTTCAGTTGCTATACCCAAAGCAACTCAAAATTTTGTCCACATAGTGAGACTGAAGCAGTGTGATCCCACTATCATCATCTCTCAACAGTTTGATGTTCAAGGTAACATCAACTACTCCTAGATCCTTCATCTCAAAATACTAAGATAAGAAATCCTTGACCTCCTCAATTACAGTAAGGTTGGTCCCAAAGATCAGTAATGTCATCAACATACAAACATAGAATAACTCCTTCACCCCCACCATGGAGATAGTATACACACTTGTCAGCTTCGTTTACAGCAAAGCCTGCAGCGGTTAAGGTTTTGTCAAACTTCTCATGCCACTGCTTAGGTGCTTGTTTAAGACCATATAAAGACTTCAGCAGCTTGCACACTTTTCCGTCTTGAACATTTACTACAAAACCATCTGGTTGATCCATATAAATTTCCTCATCCAACTCTCTATTTAGGAAAGCTGTCTTAACGTACATTTGATGAACGAGAAGACCGTGTGAGGCAGCCAGAGAAAGTAGTACTCGAATGGTGGTCAACCTTGCTACAGGTGAGTAAGTGTCAAAGAAGTCTTCACCTTCCTTTTGGATATAACCCTTGGCCACAAGCCTTGCCTTGTACTTCTCAATAGTACCATCGGGCCTTAGTTTCTTCTTAAACACCCATTTACATCCTACAGGTTTTCACCCATAAGGACGATCAGTGATCTCCCATGTTTCATTAGCTAAAATGGAGCCCATCTCACTACGGACAGCTTCATTCTAGTCCACATGTTCCATGAACAAGAGACCGTTGTTTTCTCCCTATTGGAACAACACATTCTACAACCGAAGAGATTTCTGTCACTTCCCTTGGAAACTAGAGGCATGAACCCACTATCGAGCATAAATACTCCCTCTTGGAGTCACTAGCAACTACTTGGCAAGATAGCCACCAACAACGGAGAGCATGCAAGATCACAAACAACACAGACATGATAGAATCATAAAGACAAAACCATTAATCAAACCAACATAATAATCTCAATATCCATCGGATCCCCGCAAACACAACATGCATGATTACAAATAGATTAGATATTGATAATGAACGGAGCTCACAAGATCTATACATGAAAGCACAAAGGAGGAGATACAACCATCTAGCTACTACATGGACCCGTAGTCCAAGGTGGAACTACTCACGCATCATACCGGAGAAGAAAGCCTCCGGGATGATCTCCCCTCCGGCAGGGTGCCGGGAAGAACTTCAGATTCCTCCCGATCTAGGGACGATGGTGGCGGCGGCTACACACGGTTTCGTGGAGATTTGATTGGGTGCTTAGGGTTTAGGCATCGGGATCTTCTTATAGGCGAAGGGGGAGGCCGAGGAGGCAGCCAGGGGCCACACACCCTGCCTAGGCGCAGGGCAGGGCCCACCCGCACTTAGAGAGGGTCTGGGCGCCCTGGCCCGCTTCTCCGTCTCCCCTCTGGACTTCTTGTTCCCCACGGAAAGTTATTGACTTTGATGTTTGTCCCGTCCAATTCTGAGAATATTTCTTTACTAGCTTTTCTGAAACCAAAAACAGCAGAAAACAGGCAACTGGCACTGTGGCAACTTGTTAATAGGTTGGTACCAGAAAACATGTAAAAATCACCTCAAAGTGTAGACAAAGCAAAGCAAAGTAGATACTAACAAGCATGGAACATCAAAAATTATAGATACATTTCCGACGTATCAAGCATCCCCAAGCTTAACTCCTGCTCGTCCTCGAGTAGGTAAGTGATACAAAGAATAATTTTTGAGGTGACATGCACCCTCACAATAAATATCTAACCATTTGCAAGCATTGAAAGCTGGGATCAAAGAATTCTAAACATGCACTGAAAAATATTGTTGCAACATGACAAGATACAAATAAAGATCATGAATAACATGCATTGAAAAATGTTTGTTTGTTTCACATACAGAAAACATAGCATAGTGTTAAACAGCTTGTCCCTCATGGAGTAGCAAATAGATGCATAGGACACCTTCAAAGTTCACAAGGGTGACTAGAAACAAGTAGCACAAGAACAAGTAATATCACAATATGCATCAATCAAGAAGCTTTGGGACACTGCACACAGAACTAAGAATGGAAACTATGCTCTCTTAATGGTGCCTAAAGGTAGAAGGTGGAGACTCAATAGTGGTGGAAGAACGGTGTCGTGGGAATAGTCACGGCAGATGCTGCAATCGGCAGCGAGTAGTATGTGGCATCCCGCAAAACCACTACTAGAAAATCGCGTTGATTTTGTGCATTGCATCATCATGACCGCACGCTCATGTCATCATGCCACATTGCATTTGAGCATCGCCATCATCTTGCATTTGTTCGCATAAAACTATTTTCGAAAAGACTGGTTTTGTTTTCTAAATACCCCGCCTTTATTTCAAAATCCAAAACCCGGGTCTCCGGATTATTTTGTTTCGTCTACCAATGGATTTCAAAAGCCCCGTTTTTAAATAATAAAATATTTACTTTATTTTTAGGGGCAGCCGTACCGGGCCGATCCGACCCAGTCGGCCACCCCCAGTACAAAAACTAGCCTACCTAAACCCTTTTCCTACCCAAACCTAGTCTACCCAGCCCCCTCCACATCACCTCAGCCACTCACGGCTCGCCACATCCCCCTAACCCCCAGCCGCCACACGTGGCCCCACCACCTGCTCCCAGGTCCACCTCCTCCCCACTCCTACCCCGTCGCCACCTGGGCGTGCGCCCCCACGCGACCCCGCTCCTCTCTCGCCCTGGTCCCACCTGCTGGCCCACCACTCCTGTCCCTCCCATCGCGTGACCGCCCCTCTCTCCCCGCTCCCTCCCCTCGTCTCGTGTTCCCCTGCCTCACGAGCCCTCCTCCCCTTGCGCTCTGCAGCCCCGAGGCTGTCGCCAAGCACGCCTCGATCCGCGCCCTCTGCCTCGCCCGGACCCGCGCCGCCCCGGCCGCCTCTCCCACCACCGAGCACCGCCCCCACCGCGATTCTCCTTCCCTTCTGCGAGCGCCCCGCGCTAGCCCGCCTCCGCCGCCGGCCGCCCTCGTCGCTGCCGTTCCACCACCTCGCCCCGCCTCCGTCCTCGTCTCTGCTCTCTGCGGCCGTACCCCACCCACCGCCCATCGACAGCGCCATCTTTGGCCTCGTCCTTGTCTCCCCGCGGCCTCTGTCTCTCTCCCGAGCCGCCCGCGCCCCGAGATCTTTCCTGCCTGTCGCCTCCAGGAGTGCCTGTGGCCACCCCCAAGTTCTGGGCGTCGCTGCCTCTTTTCCAATGACGTCGGGTCCTGCCCTCTCGTGCGTCTTCCGGCCGTGCCTCTGCGAGCCAGGCATGTCTCTTCTTATCCCAAGGGACCCCCTCCTCTGTTTTCAGATGCCACCTTGCCTGCCTTGATGTTGTCCTGTTTTCAGATGCTAGTAGTTCATGTTGAGTTTAAGTGAAGGTGCTCTTGTTAGCGTGATGCCGCCCTTGTGCGATGTGAAATGCAAGACTGTTTTCGGAAGATCTCTGATGCCAAGATCAATGACCACGAAGGATGCGGACAAGGCATCAAATTTTCCCCGTCAACAAGACCGTCTCGATGACGATGTTTTGAAGAATGTACATGGCATAACCCCCGAGGACCCTGACGCTGTTTCCAAGTTCGCCACCGGTGAATAAGGAGAAAACCTCAAGGACTTCGACACGGAGCACCAAGATCGCCTCACGGATTCTGAAGCCCGATCCCGGCGAGACCGAACCCGAACCCTCAGAACCAAGATCTTCGATCCGAGATGTGTGACCCTTTTCCGAGCCCCTATTTTATAAATTGCCAACTATATAAATTGTTGCATATTAAATTGTCATACTCGCATGCATATTGTCATGTGGTTTGGGGGCCTTATGCCAATTCACCTAAATTAAATATGGGATCCATATGCGGGCAAATCTAGTCGTATACTGGTCCCATTTAAATTGGTGTAGCAAACCGGTGCTATCTTTTGCCATGATAAGACAACATTTAAATGGCGGGTATCTAAACAACATGAACCTATCAATTAATTGTCGGGACCCCCGGTTCCGCTTAATATGATATAATTGCATCGCACCTTTGCCATGTCATACATCATACATGCATCATGCCCGATCTTTTGCCGTAGTATTAAATAGTGCATCCGGTGTTTCTTCTAGTGCGTTGCTTCTTCACGGATTAGGCCGATGAGTTGATGCGAGTGTCGACCCGATCTTCGGATGAACCTTCGGCAATGCTTTTCAGGCGAGCACCTCCCCCTTTCTACCTATCTTACTTTTATAGTATTTATTCCCTCCTCTTGATCTATTGCTATCTGTGTTGCGATGCTCTAGTTTCCGTACCCGTGATATCCCTTGCAGCCTTATCTTGCCTTGGACACATCCTATTACCTGTTGTTTGGTAGATAGTTGGACTTGCGCGTCATAGTCGCTTGCTCAAGTGCTGTTGCGTGTCGTCGAGCGCCACAGTTGTTGGAGTATTGCCGTATGTTTAAGGTTGGAGATGATCATGGCTTTAATTACCATTTACTTTAATTATCGTTTAATAACTAAAATTGAAGTAGGTAATGCAGAGGCACAGGTGGGCAATAGATGTTATTTGGTTGTTAACCGTCCACTTGTGTCCCGTAGGACCCCGAGTTCTTGACACCTGTTCCGAGATCGAGCGCGCTAACCACAGGTGGGGTGTATGGGCACCCCCATCGATTTAGTACCTGATTCCAAGTACTGTACTGGGGGCCACAATTAGTTTGGGGCTTTATTACTATTCTGTACATATGCCATGCTTTACTGCTTTATTTAAATTGTGCGAAGTACTGCACCTGTACTGTTTAGGTAAGCGGAGTGTTTTCGCGGTATCGACAAGCCCGAGAGTTTCGGGTTCCCAGTCGTTTACAGCCATTGACGCAAACCCTGAGTTCGTCTCGGAGACCGGCCGACTTCGTTGCGGGTAGCTTAGTGGGGTGGCCCCCCGTGCTTGCTTTGGGTCTGGGAAACGTCGTGTCCGAAACCCCGTCGACATACCGTTGGGTGTATGTTTTGTGATCTTGTACCTACCTGATCCGACAACAAGGGTGTAGGTGCGTGTGGAAACTTTGGTGCACCCCTGCAGGGTTAAATCTTTTCGAGAAGCCGTGTCCGCGGTTATGGACGACTTGGAGCACAGGTCTCGATCATAGACAACTATAACTAAAGTTTACTGTTATAATTTGACTTGTATCCGATATGACTAGTAATCAGCTTCACTACAACGGAATGGCTAAATAAAAGTACCAACAACTGCTGGGTTTGGGATGTCTCATGCTAATTGTATCTGACTAGTAAGTGTTTTGCAACTACAACGGAATGGTTAACTAAAAGTGCCCACTGCTTATTCTATCAGGATGACTATCTATACCTGACTAGTAATTGCTGCAACGATAACTGAATAAATAAAACTGCCAACGGTGTGAGTTCCTCGGTGGACTTCCTCGTTTGGTCTCGAGGGGGAAATACCAGGATGGGTATGTTTGGTGGTAGTATCAGGTTGGTTCCGAATAGGTCTTTCTTACCCCTCTCTGATAGCCGCTATTTTGTATCGAGTCTCTATAGGTTGTTCTAGTGCATGCTGCGCTGCCGCTTCAGTCCACCATACCTATGTAGGCGAGGACCGCCGAATTCTAGCCTCGCCGTGTACTGGCCTCAGTACTGACCACCCTCTCTTTTTCCTTTGCCCTTTGTCGACACCCCTTTGTTTAAGCAGGTTTTGAGATCGACGTCGTTAGCAGGGTTACCCTTCCGGCTTGGCCTGGGCAGGGTTATGGACGCCATTGGTTATTCTTCAGGGCTCTTAGCCCCATTTGCATCTTGTCCGTAGTTGGACGCTCTATTGTTTTCAAGGTGATTTGGATCTTTGTTCTGTATATCTGTATTCTTGACTCATGGAGTCGTGTTGTATATATATCTGTTCTGTGGGTCCCATCGAGGACTGTTGTGTAATGTTATTACTTCGTTTTCCACCCTCACGCAAGTTCCTGGTGGGCACCTTTGAATCGTTTCTATGCGGGTTTGGCGGGAAGCGCTGAAACTTGCATAGGGCCGATTCTGAGGGTGTTACAGAGTGGTATCAGAGCTCAGCAGTTGCGATACCCCACAAGTCCAGCCTGTAGGATAACCTAGCTAATGGCCGAAGTAGAGTGTCAAAACTACTTTTTGCAAAATTGGTTGGATAGTTCTGATTAGGTCTGATTTTACTCCTTACCCCTCTGCTGCTCTCCTCTCACCTCTGCGTGTTTTGAATCCGCTCTCTTCTCTCTCTTCGAGTCCAGGATTTCTCGTGGTTGGGTTCCATCGTACCTTCAGGGTTTCGCTTCCTCCTTTGGTAACGGTGTTGCTACATCTGGTCTTCATGCTATCCGAGGAACCCTTCATCTGGTGGACTTCTCTTTGTTCCTTCTCATGCCTTTCGGTGTTTTCCGACGTGACGACATCATCTACGCCAGATCCGATGCAGAGTCTGCATCACTCCCTTGTTTCTGAACCTCGATTGTCGAGACCTTCAGTCTGAATCCAGAGAGTTGGTTGTATAGTCTGCTATTCGTGTATAGAGTAATGCTTTGAGTGCGGGATGGAGTCGCGACCATACCACTACTCTTATCATTTGCTTTCGTTTATTGAATGGTGGATCGATGCAATTCTTACTCCTTCCATGGAAGTTAGAGGTGGCCTTACCTTTAACTTCGTTTGTTGTTATCCGGAGTGTTCTCTTGACGAACAAGATCAATGACCTCTTGTTAGTGGTGTCGCAAGGATCTACACGAGGCGAGAAGACGCAGATCGCCGACCTTCCTTCCGGTACCATGAGGCGGATCTCGAGGGCGAGATCCATTGTTAGTGGTGTCGAATTGTGGCATCCCGCAAAACCACTACTAGAAAATCGCGTTGATATTGTGCATTGCATCATCATGACCGCACGCTCATGTCATCATGCCACATTACATTTGAGCATCGCCATCATCTTGCATTTGTTCGCATAAAACTATTTTCGAAAAGACTGGTTTTGTTTTCTAAATACCCCGCCTTTATTTCAAAATCTAAAACCCGGGTCTCCGGATTATTTTGTTTCGTCTACCAATGGATTTCAAAAGCCCCGTTTTCAAATAATAAAATATTTACTTTATTTTTAGGGGCAGCCGTACGGGGCCGATCCGACCCAGTCAGCCACCCCCAGTACAAAAACCAGCCTACCTAAACCCTTTTCCTACCCAACCCTAGTCTACCCAGCCCCCTCCACATCACCTCGGCCACTCACGGCTTGCCACATCCCCCTGGCCCAAACCCCACCCAATCAGGGCCTGCCACCTCACCCCTAACCCCCAGCCGCCACACGTGGCCCCGCCACCTGCTCCCAGGTCCACCTCCTCCCCACTCCCACCCCGCCGCCACCTGGGCGTGCGCCCCCACGCGACCCCGCTCCTCTCTCGCCCCGGTCCCACCCGCTGGCCCACCACTCCTGTCCCTCCCATCGCGTGACCGCCCCTCTCTCCCCGCTCCCTCCCCTCGTCTCGTGTTCCCCTGCCTCACGAGCCCTCCTCCCCTTGCTCTCTGCAGCCCCGAGGCTGCCGCCAAGCACACCTCGATCCGCGCCCTCTGCCTCGCCCGGACCCGCGCCGCCCCGGCCGCCTCTCCCGCCAGCGAGCACCGCCGCCACCGCGATTCTCCTTCCCTTCTGCGAGCGCCCCGCGCTAGCCCGCCTCCGCCGCCGGCCGCCCTCGTCGCTGCCGTTCCACCACCTCGCCCCGCCTCCGTCCTCGTATCTGCTCTCTGCGGCCGTACCCCACCCGCCGCCCATCGACAGCGCCATCTTTGGCCTCGTCCTTGTCGCCCCGCGGCCTCTGTCTCTCTCCCGAGCTGCCCGCGCCCCGAGATCCTTCCTGCTTGTCGCCTCCAGGAGTGCCTGTGGCCACCCCCAAGTTCTGGGCGTCGCTGCCTCTTTTCCAACGACGTCGGGTCCTGCCCTCTCGTGCGTCTTCCGGTCGTGCCTCTGCGAGCCAGGCACGTCTCTGCTTGTCCCAAGGGACCCCCTCCTCTGTTTTCAGATGCCACCTTGCCTGCCTTGATGTTGTCCTTTTTTCAGATGCTAGTAGTTCATGTTGAGTTTAAGTGAAGGTGCTCTTGTTAGCGTGATGCCGCCCTTGTGCGATGTGAAATGCAAGACTGTTTTCGGAAGATCTCTGATTCCAAGATCAATGACCACGAAGGATGCGGACAAGGCATCAAATTTTCCCCGTCAACAAGACCGTCTCGATGACGATGTTTTGAAGAATGTACATGGCATACCCCCCGAGGACCCTGACGCTGTTTCCAAGTTCGCCACCGGTGAATAAGGAGAAAACCTCAAGGACTTCTACACGGAGCACCAAGATCGCCTCATGGATTCTGAAGCCCGATCCCGGCGAGACCGAACCCGAACCCTCGGAACCAAGATCTTCGATCCGAGATGTGTGACCCTTTTCCGAGCCCCTATTTTATAAATTGCCAACTATATAAATTGTTGCATATTAAATTGTCATACTCGCATGCATATTGTCATGTGGTTTGGGGGCCTTATGCCGATTCACCTAAATTAAATATGGGATCCATATGCGGGCAAATCTAGTCGTATACTGGTCCCATTTAAATTGGTGTAGCAAACCGGTGCTATCTTTTGCCATGATAAGACAACATTTAAATGGCGGGTATCTAAACAACATGAACCTATCAATTAATTGTCGGGACCCCCGGTTCCGCTTAATATGATCTAATTGCATCGCACCTTTGCCATGTCATACATCATACATGCATCATGCCCGATCTTTTGCCGTAGTATTAAATAGTGCATCCGGTGTTTCTTCTAGTGCTTTGCTTCTTCACGGATTAGGCCGATGAGTTGATGCGAGTGTCGACTCGATCTTCGGATGAACCTTCGGCAATGCTTTTCAGGCGAGCACCTCCCCCTTTCTACCTATCTTACTTTTATAGTATTTATTCCCTCCGGTTGATCTATTGCTATCTGTGTTGCGATGCTCTAGTTTCCGTACCCGTGATATCCCTTGCAGCCTTATCTTGCCTTGGACACATCCTATTACCTGTTGTTTGGTAGATAGTTGGACTTGCGCGTCGTAGTCGCTTGCTCAAGTGTTGTTGCGTGTCGTCGAGTGCCACAGTTGTTGGAGTATTGCCGTATGTTTAAGGTTGGAGATGATCATGGCTTTAATTACCGTTTACTTTAATTATCGTTTAATAACTAAAATTGAAGAAGGTAATGCAGAGGCACAGGTGGGCAATAGATGTTATTTGGTTGTTAACCATCCACTTGTGTCCCGTAGGACCCCGAGTTCTTGACACCTGTTCCGAGATCGAGCGCGCTAACCACAAGTGGGGTGTATGGGCACCCCCATCGATTTAGTACCTGATTCCAAGTACTGTACTGGGGGCCACAATTAGTTTGGGGCTTTATTACTATTCTGTACTTATGCCATGCTTTACTGCTTTATTTAAATTGTGCGAAGTACTGCACCTGTACTGTTTAGGTAAGCGGAGTGTTTTCGCGGTATCGACAAGCCCGAGAGTTTCGGGTTCCCAGTCGTTTACAGCCATTGACGCAAACCCTGAGTCCGTCTCGGAGACCGGCCGACTTCGTTGCGGGTAGCTTAGTGGGGTGGCCCCCCGTGCTTGCTTTGGGTCTGGGAAACGTCGTGTCCGAAACCCCGTCGACATACCGTTGGGTGTATGTTTTGTGATCTTGTACCTACCTGATCCGACAACAAGGGTGTAGGTGCGTGTGGAAACTTTGGTGCACCCCTGCAGGGTTAAATCTTTTCGAGAAGCCGTGTCCGCGGTTATGGACGACTTGGAGCACAGGTCTCGATCATAGACAACTATAACTAAAGTTTACTGTTATAATTTGACTTGTATCCGATATGACTAGTAATCAGCTTCACTACAACGGAATGGCTAAATAAAAGTACCAACAACTGCTGGGTTTGGGATGTCTCATGCTAATTGTATCTGACTAGTAAGTGTTGCAACTACAACGGAATGGTTAACTAAAAGTGCCCACTGCTTATTCTATCAGGATGACTATCTATACCTGACTAGTAATTGCTGCAACGATAACTGAATAAATAAAACTGCCAACGGTGTGAGTTCCTCGGTGGACTTCCTCGTTTGGTCTCGAGGGGGAAATACCAGGATGGGTATGTTTGGTGGTAGTATCAGGTTGGTTCCGAATAGGTCTTTCTTACCCCTCTCTGATAGCCGCTATTTTGTATCGAGTCTCTATAGGTTGTTCTAGTGCATGCTGTGTTGCCGCTTCAGTCCACCATACCTATGTAGGCGAGGACCGCCGAATTCTAGCCTCGTCGTGTACTGGCCTCAGTACTGGCCGCTCTCTCTTTTTCCTTTGCCCTTTGTCGGCACCCCTTTGTTTAAGCAGGTTTTGAGATCGACGTCGTTAGCATGGTTACCCTTCCGACTTGGCCTGGGAAGGGTTATGGACGCCATTGGTTATTCTTCAGGGCTCTTAGCCCCATTTGCATCTTGTCCGTAGCTGGACGCTCTATTGTTTTCAAGGTGATTTGGATCTTTGTTCTGTATATCTGTATTCTTGACTCATGGAGTCGTGTTGTATATATATCTGTTCTGTGGGTCCCATCGAGGACTGTTGTGTAATGTTATTACTTCGTTTTCCACCCGCACGCAAGTGCCTGGTGGGCACCTTTGAATCGTTTCTATGCGGGTTTGGCGGGAAGCGCTGAAACTTGCATAGGGCCGATTCTGAGGGTGTTACATAGTAGAACAAGAGGCAAGGGCGGCCAGCCATCTGCGGTGCGAGATGAGGGCAAAGACACAGGGTTTTACCCAGGTTCGGCCCCCCGGAGGGTAAAGACCTACTCCTGCTAGATTGTATTATGGAGGTGTTACAATGGGCGAGCTCGGCGGCTAGGCGGCGAGTCGCTTAGGTGTATGTGGGAACGTGTCTCTACTCGCCCTATAGGGAGGCTTATATAGGCTCACCTCCCCTAGGGTTTACATATCTCAACCGATTCAGTTAAAGCTTCGGTAGTCGTTTAACCTAATCCGACTGGGCCTATCTACTCGCCTGGGCCTCCAGCTTCCAGTCGCTCGGTGCCTTGCTGGGCTTCAATCCACTCGCCGTTCTGCAGGCCCACTCGCCAGCTCACGGGCCAGTCGGAAACGTCCTGCTGGGTATACCCCAGTAGGCATATCCCCATCAGTAGTCCCCGAGGCCGTCGTTGATTAGGCGTAGGTGGCTGCTGGCAGTCGGAGTATACGGCTTCAGAGTAGGCATCCAGTCGAATCGTCGGCGGGCTCCTGTATAAAGGAAGAAATCCAGCGATCCCAGTCGCGGCTTTGGCGAGTCGAGTCGGCGAAACACTGTCATAGTGATTGAGTCGACGAGCCGAGTGGCCGGAGTTGGACCGTCGGGCGTGGTCAAACTAGCCGTTGGGGTAATCCAACGGTAACTTTTGGCGTAATCATCGCGCGGTAACGGCTTCCTAATTTGGCGGGTAACATCCATTATATAAGGGGAATGGCAGGCGATCAGAGAGCCAACTTCTCATCACTTCTTCCGACTGCGCGCATTTTCCTTCCCTCGCATCGCGATCCAGCCGACCCAAAATCCTCCGACCCCCAATCAACCCTTCGGCCATGGCCCTTTCCACCGAACCGTGGGGTAGATCCAAATGCACGAGGGCGCAGCTGGCCTCTTTCGAGGAGGCCGGGATCCTGCGAGCCGGCTGTTGGCGTATCCCCGCAGCTGGAGAAACGACCCCAAACCCACGAGAGAGGGAATTCATCTGTTTCACCAGTCATCTCGAGCGGGGGCTAGGGTTTCCTACGTCCCTGTTCTTCCGGCGCTTCTGCGCCTACTACGGGATCCAGCCTTCAGATCTAGGTCCCCACAGCATCGAGAAGCTCGCCATCTTCGTGGCGTTCTGCGAATGCTACTTGGGCTGCCGGCCCTACTTCCCCTTGTGGCAAGATCTGTTCCACGGACGGATCAGCCGCGAGGAAGCAGGCGGCCCAATGCTAGCCGCGGGCGGCCTGACATTCCAACTCAAGTCCAAAGCCTCATTCTTTGATCTGATGCTGCCCGCCAAGGCAGCGAGCGACTGGAAGAAGTCGTGGTTCTACGTGGCCGAGGCGACCCCGGAGGACGAGGCGGCGATCCCGCGGTACTCCGCCAATCGGTCCGAGACGTGCCATCTCCAAGTCGGCAACCTTCCCAACGACCAGCGGATGGTCGTCGACGAGATGCTCCAGACCATCCGCGGTCTGAAAAAGAACGGCCTCCAGACGATAAATCTGTACAACTGCTGGCTCGGGCGGCGGCTCGTCCCGCTCGCCCAGCGTGACCACTACATGTACCAGTACACGGGCCGGGGAGACTCGACGAAGGCCTGCCTCGACGAGTGGAAACTGGAGGACTACCTCCCAGCGCTGAATAAGATTACCCAGGCGGTGTACCTATACCGTGAAGCGTCCAGCTCCAACGGTAATCACCTTACTTTGCTCGCAGTCGCAGTCTATGCAGTCGCGGTAATTCTGATTCATTCTGTATTCGTTGCAGCTATTCCAAGTGGTGGAAGGGTGGCTCCCTCCTTCGGACGACGAGAGCTCGGGCTCATCCGCCCAGGACGTGGGCGAGTCGCCGCCCACCAAGGGCGACGAGGACGACGATGACGAGTCCGAGGAGGAAGTCGCCCCGCTGGTCCGAAAGACCCGCGGACAACGACAGCGCGAGATCGAGGCAAGCAGAATCCTTGAGCGTCATGATGACGACGACGAGCTCCCAGAGACCACCTCGCACCGTCAAGCCACCCCGTCGAAGAAGAAGAAGAAGGAAAGGGAGGCAAGGCCCCCCCGAAGAAGAAGACGAAGCCATCAAAGCCGGCCTCGCCGCCGCCGGTGATGACGCGCCACCAGTGACAACCGCGCTGGACGCGGCGACCGTGGAAGTGCCGTTGGCTTCCATGCCTCCGCCATTCGCCCCAGTATCTGGGCTGGGGGAGGCTCCAGCTGCAGCGGCTTCGCCTCGCAAGGAGGCTCCGGCTACAGCGACTTCGCCTCGCAAGGAGCCTCTTGCCGAGGATGTCCTAGAGGCTCCAGCTGCGGCCTCAACGACAAAGAAGCCGTCCGTGTCTTGGGCACGCGACGTCCTGGAGATGGGGCTCAGTCGCCGACTGGGCCCTGAACTGGAAAAACCGGCCGGCCCCCGTACGGGGCTACGTTTCATCCCAGTCGCCAAGTGAGTGCACTCACCCTTCCTTGCTTTTCATAACTATTTCGCTTGTTTTTGCTTATTCGATTGATGCACAGGACCGGAGTGAAGAGGATGGGCCATCCGACCGTGGCTAAGGTGCCACCCGTCGTTAGCGAGGAGGACCCTTCCCGCAAGAGGAAGGCGGACGAGGTCGTCGACTCGGCGGATGGCAGCAAGAAGTCCAAGGGTGGCGACACCGTCACTATCTCTGACGACACGGCGGCTGCACCAGCCGGGCCCTTGATGGAGGCAGCCGCGTCTACGAAGGAGGGCGCTTCCTTGCCTGGAACGGCGGAGGCGACCTCCCTTGGAGCGGGTGCCTCTATTGCTACCTTCCCACGCTTCGTGACCAAGGCGGCCACGGCGAGTGGAGCTGCACCCTCGAGCCATGCTCCTGGGACCGCCGACGCTGAAGTCGACCAACATCGTGGGCACACGCCGGCGTTACTCGCATTCGTGGACGCGATACAACTCCATGGCATGCTTGGCGCAGCCATCCAGGTACATCCAGTCCCCGAGGATCAGGTCGGTGCTTTGCAGCGGCCTGATTCTTATAATTTCTCATCTTTTTATTTTCGCATCCAGTCCCCGAGTGCGTACGCGCTAAATTTTAGCGGGTGGGCACTTTAGGAATTTCTTGATCGCCAGTCCCCGAGTGCGCACTCGCTGAATTTCAGCGGGTGGGTACTTAGAAATTTCGTGATCGCCAGTCCCCGAGTGCACACTCGCTAAATTTTAGCGGGTGGGCACTTAGGAATTTTGCTTTGACTAACTTTTTCGGTGATGTGCAGGGTCTGCAGCTTGAGTCGGCGGACCGATTGGCCACGAAGCAGCGCACGGAGAAGGAGCTGGCCATCGTCCAGGAAGCGAACAAAGGGCTTCAGGCTTTTGCTGCGAAGGCAGAGGAAGCTCGCCAGGGGCTTGTCCCCGCTGGTGAATTGGCGGCGGCGCAATCGGCCTTGAGTGCCGCTAAACAGCGGATCGCCAACCTCGAGCGCGAGCTGCGGGAGGCGAAGGAAGAAGCGAGCTCGGCTGACGAGCGGGCTAAGGCCACCATTGCAGCCGCTGAGGAGGATCGTAAGGTGTCGGAAGTCCTTATTGCTGGGCTTCAGGACGACCATACATCGCTTCAATGCTTCATCACGGAACTCGCCCGCCCGCTTCTTAGTGAGTACCCCTTCCCTTTCCGGTGGTTGTGTCTTTTGTGGTGTCCGTCGTACTTATTATTGTCTTCTACTCACAGGTCGCATCATCGATAGCGAAGGAGAGGCGAGCTTGCTCGACGCGAGGCAATGCGTAAGTATGCTCGTCGACTCGGCGACATTGTCGGCAACGTGCATCCGTGCCTATCTCCAAGAGATATCGCCCACGGAGGTGATTCCCAGCGACCTCGTTGAGGTGTGGAAATATTTGGAGAAGGCGCCCGCGGTCGTTGAGTACATGACACGGTCGGCGTTTCGACGCGGAGCGTCGACGGCCCTGAGCCTTGGACTCGCCCACTTCCCCGAAGATTTCGACATCGACGATGTGACGAGTGGATATCCATCGTCGACTGGCGCGGTGGAGCTGTCCGAGGTCCTCAAGTTGCAGGACCGTGCCGCCACGTACTCAGAACGTGTCTGGGCAATGGGCGACCTCCTTCCGTACCAGGAGACGGTCGTCGCGCCGAACGACCCCGAGCCGCCGCATCATGACTTCAAGGTCGAGCAACCTTTTCGCGCGGCGATGGAGGGTGAACTGACGACGTATCCGTTAAACCCGTACACGGCGTTCATCCGCAATCGCCGGGATGTTGGCGAGTCGTCATCGAAGCCTTCAGAGTAGGATGGTTTGCCTTGTGGCGTTAGGAGCAGGTCTGCCACGCGGGCATATTTTGTAACATGAAACAATGCAATGCCCAATTGAATGAGAAGTTGTGTCTATTTTGGTATTTGTTGTATGTTTGTGATTGATTTTTGAGCGAGTCCCCGAGCGCGTCCGCCCTTTTTGTGGGGTTTACCTCGTATATGATGTATGTGTTGTTGTCATGTGTTTTGATGTTTTGGTCGACTCGCCCGAGCTCGAAGAGCCAGTCGCTAGGCGACTCCCTTGAGTGCTCTGTACTTTACCGTTTTCCCGTGCGCGAACGAGGTCGGGTGGCCGAGTCCCCGAGCGTGGTACTTGGTAGTTCTAGGCGCGACTCGAGGGTGGTTGAGGACTTAGCGCGTTGGTGTGAGCGCGTCACTCCTGCCTGGCCCGTGGGGTCAGTCGCGTGGCGAGTCCTGGTTATGCTCTCTTACTTGGCGTTTTCCCTGACCGCTCGCGACGAACTGGTCTTCAGTCCCCGAGCGTGGTACTTAGCCGTTCGAGTCGCTATGCCGAGGATGCGGAGGACCAGGGTCGCTGTGAGAAGCGAGGGCAGTTGTCTTGGCTCATAGAACCAGTCGAGCTAGGCGACTCCAATGGGGCTCCGGGTGGGCGTTTTTCGTGGACGATGCAAGACCTGAGGTGATTCAGTGCTCTTACACCGCACTACTTAGCCGTGCCGATCGCTGTACCAAAGGTTGACTTCTGCATTTAGCATAACGCTGTTATTACGAGTGCGAGTGGCACAAGTCATGGAGAGTAGGCGCAATTTGCGGTAACCGTTTCTTTTTATTTCATAGCGACTGGAGAGTACATGTGTGGGGTTCTAGGAGTAGAACTTCCGGAGGAGGTTTACATTCCATGGTCGCTTGACGTCGAGTTCGCCGTCCCCGCGGACGTCGATGAGGTAGTAGGCGTCGTTGCCGAGTACGCGCCCGATAGCGAATGGGCCTTCCCATGGAGGGGAGAGCTTGTGCATGCCCTTCTTGTCCTGGATGAGGTGTAACACCAGGTCGCCTTTCTGGAAGGTGCGAGTTTTCACCCGCCGGCTGTGGTAACGACGGAGTCCTTGCTGGTAGATGGCAGTGCGTGACCGAGCGAGGTCGCGTGCTTCATCGAGTTGGTCGATCTCGTCTTGGCGGGCAAGCTCGTTTGCAGTCTTCGTATAGTGGACGACCCGCGGCGAGTCGTGTTCGAGGTCGGTGGGCATGACTGCTTCGCCACCGTAGACCATGAAGAAGGGAGTGAATCCTGTCGATCTGTTGACTGAGGTGCGGATCCCCCAGATGACAGAGGGAAAATCCTTGACCCAGCACCCGGCGGTGCGCTCGAGTGGTACTTGGAGTTGCGGCTTCAGGCCGTGGAGGATGCTTTGGTTGGCCCGTTCCACCTGGCCATTGGATTCCGGGTGGGCGACTGACGCGAGGTCGAGCCGGATGTGGTTCTCTTCGCAGAATTCGGCCATGGCTCCCTTGGCGAAGTTGGTGTCGTTGTCCGTGATGATGCTATTTGGGAACCCGTAGCGATATATGAGCTCGCGTAGGAATTTCGTGGCGGTCTTCCCGTCGCATTTCCGGACTGGCTTGGCCTCCACCCACTTCGTGAATTTTTCGACGACGACTAGCAGGTGGGTGTAGCCGGAGGGGGCTTTCTTGAAGGGGCCTACCATGTCCATGCCCCATACGGCGAATGGCCAGGTGATGGGGATTGTTTTGAGCGTCGAGCTCGGTACGTGCGTCCGATTGGCGTACTTCTGGCACCCGGCGCACCGCTGGACGATATCGACAGCATCGGCGTGTGCGGTGGGCCAGTAGAAGCCATGTCGCATAGCCTTGGCGACCAGGGAGCGAGCAGCGGCGTGGTGGTCGCAGTCACCGGAGTGGATGTCGTGGAGGATCTTACGTCCTTCAGCTGGTTGGACGCAGCGTTGGAACACGCCGGTGATGCTGCGCTTGTGGAGTTCACCGTCGATGATGGTGTAGGACTTGCATCGACGAGCGATCATTCGAGCGTCTGTCTCGTCTGCCGGCAGGGTGCCGGCTTCTAGGTAGGCGATGTAGGGCTTGGTCCAGTCGTCTGGCTCGTTGACGAGTGCGACCAAGGCTGCCTCTGGTTGGAGTGGGACTCCGATGTCGATCTCCCTCGGGGGAGAGACTGATGGCTTGGTGATTGTGTCGAGGAAAACACCGGCTGGAGGTGCGAGTCGGGCCGACCCGATGCGAGAGAGTGCATCGGCTTCCTCGTTTTTCCGTCTGTCGATCCACTCGACGGAGTAGCCGGTGAAATGTCCGCCCAGCTTGTCCACTGCTTGGCGGTATGCCGCCATGGTAGGGGAGACAGTGTCGCAGGTGCCAGCGACTTGCCCCACGACAAGGTCAGAATCTCCGTAGCAGCGGAGGCGATTGACGTTCATCTCCTTGGAGGCTCACATGTCGTGGAGTAGGGCCTCGTACTCAGCCATGTTGTTGGTACAGGGCGTGAAGTCGAGGCAGAGGATGTACCGGAGCTTGTCGCCCTTTGGTGAAGTCAGCACTATCCCTGCGCCTCCACCGTCCGTGTTCTTGGAGCTGTCGAAGTGCAGGCTCCACTAATGGAGGTACGGCGGTTTCTCTGGTTGTTGGGCCTCTTCCCAGTCGGCGATGAAGTCTGCCAGTGCCTGCGACTTGATCGCCTTTCGTGGCTCGTATTTGATGTTGTGGACGCCGATCTCGACGGCCCATTTGGCGACCCGCCCGATCGCCTCGCGATTGCGGATGATGTCTTGCAGTGGTGCTGAGGAGACGACCGTGATCGGGTGCTCTTGGAAGTAGTGCGGCAGGCGCCGCTGAGCTCTGAAGACCGCGTATACTAGCTTTTGGTACTGTGGGTACCGCTGGCGCGACTCGGTGAGGACCTCGCTGATGTAGTACACCGGCCGCTGGACTGGGCGCTCCTTTCCTTCTTCTGGCCGTTCGACGACCATCACGGCGCTGACGACGCGCTCGGACGCCGCGACGTAAACCATCATGGGTTCTTTGTCGGCGGGGGCGGCGAGCAGTGGTGCGGCGAGTAGCACCTTTTTGAGGTCGCGGAGCGCGTCGTCCGCCTCCTTGTCCCACTGGAAGGTGGGGTTCTTGCGCATCAGGCGGTATAGGGGCATCGCCTTTTCGCTCAGGCGGGGAATGAAGCGACTGAGAGCCGCTACTCGCCCGGCCAGCTTCTGGACGTCGCGCAGACACTCGGGTTTGCCGAGCCGGGCGATCGTATCGATCTTCGTGGGGTTCGCCTCGATCCCTCGTTTGGAGACGACGTACCCCAGTAGTTGTCTGGCGGGTACACCGAAGGTGCATTTGCCTGGGTTGAGCTTTATCTTTTACCGTCGCAAGTTGGCGAATGTTTCCGCCAGGTCGGCGAGTAGGTCCCCTTGGCGAGCGGATTTCACGACCACGTCGTCGATGTAAACGTGGATGTTGCGGCCAATTTGGCTCGCGAGGCATTCTTGCATGCACCGCTGGTAGGTCGCCCCGGCGTTCTTGAGGCCGAAGGTCATTGCGGTGTAGCAGAAAGATCCGAATGGCGTGATGAACTCCGTCTTCTCCTCGTCTTCGACAGCCATTTTGATCTGGTTGTACCCAGAGTAGGCGTCGAGGAAACATAGCGACTCTGAGCCCGCGGTTGAATCGATTATCTGGTCGATCCGCGGGAGGACGAACTGCTCCTTTGGGCAGGCGCTGTTCAGGTTTGTGTAGTCGATACACATTCTCCAGGTCCCATTTTTCTTCTCGACCAGGACTGGGTTTGCCAGCCACTTGGAGTACTTGATTGGCCGGATGAAGTCGGCAGCGAGTAGACGCTGCACTTCCTCGGCGATTGCTCGACGGCGTTCTTCATTGAAGGGACGCAGCGACTGCTTGACAGGTCGCACTTTGGGGTCGGTGTTTAGCTTGTGCTCAGTGAGCTCCCTAGGGACACCGGGCATGTAAGAGGGTTTCCATGTGAAGATGTCCCTGTTCTCACGGAGGAACTCGATGATCACGCCTTCCTATGCTGGGCTCATGCCCGTCCCGATCGTCACCGTCTGGCTGGAGTCGCCTGGGACCAGCTCGACGGTGCGGGTGTGCGTCGTGGCCTCAAAGGTTGAGGTGTTTGCGCCCTCTGAGTTGGGCCTCTTGAGTATGGTGGGGTCGTCGTTGTTGACCCCGCTCGCGTACTTGGCGAGCTCGTCGGCGTGGTTGGTCTTCGCGGCGATGACGGCGTCAGCGAGCTCGGCTCCTTTGGCCTCGCACTCGGCGGCCATGTCGGGGTCGCCGTGGATGGTGATGACGCCGCACGGCCCGGGGAGCTTCATCGCGTTATACGCGTAGTGGGGCGCCGCCATGAATTTAGCGAACGCCTGGCGCCCCAGGACGCAGTGGTAGGGGCTGTCGAAGGGCACTAGCTCGAAGATGATCCACTCGGTGCGGAAGTTTTCCGGTGTGCCAAAGGTGACTGGCAGCATGACCTTGCCGATCGGGTACGCCTTCCGACCGGGGACGATGCCGTGGAATGTGGTGTGGGTCGTCTCGATCATCGACTGCGGGAGCCGCAGCCGCCTGAAGGTGTCGAGGTACAGAATGTTGATGGAGCTGCCACCGTCCATCAGTGTCTTGGGGAGCCAGTAGTCGCCGACCTTGGGCTTGACCACCAGGGCGACTCGTCCTGGGTACTCGATGCGTGGCGAGTGGTCTTGGCGGCTCCAGGTGATGGGCTGCTCCGACCAGTTTAGGAACTGGGGGACGTCTATCTGGGCCACCGCGTTGACGGCGACAGCGCGGGCGATGACCTTCTTCTCGCGCTTCGTGTTGAAGCCTGTGAAGGTGTGGAGCGAGCCGGCTACTTTGCCGAATTTTCCTCCGTTTGGCGGGTCGTTGTCGGGGTCCTCCCGTGCTCGCCGTGCCTTCTCGATTTCCCTGAGGGTGTGGCAGTCGGCGGTGGTGTGTGTTGCGGGTTTCCCTTCCCTGCTATGAAATGCACATGGTTGGTTAAGGAGGGCCACGGGGTCGAACCTTGGCTTGTTCTTGTAATTTCCGCCGTCGCGGCGTTGTCCTCCATCGCGGCGGAAGCTCTTGGGCTCGCGCTGCGCGTGCCCGGTGTTGGCGACGAAGTCGACTCGCCCGTCACTGCGGCGCTTGCCGGTGAGGCGAGTGCCGCTGTAGCGCAGGTTGGATTGGCGTCCGCCGTCTTTTCCGCTCGTGCAGCGTTGACCTCCTGACTCGTCGTCAGTTTCTTGGTTTGGATCTTCCTCGGCGTACCGTTTGGCGATCTCGAGGCGGTCGGGGATGTTGTCGAGTGTGCGGGAGTGTCGCTTGAGCTTGGCGACCAGGGGATCGTAACGGCACGAGGTCTTGAAGCAATGGATCGCGGTGTCCGGGTGGATGCCGGCCGCGTTGTACCAAAGTTCTTGCCACCGTTGGACCCAATTGCGGGTCGACTCGCGGGGTCCCTGGACGCATCGCTCCAGGTCCTCGATGGTGGTGGCGTGGGTGTAGGAGCACTCGAAGTGCCTGACGAAGGCATCGCGCATCTCCTCCCAGGAGTCGATACTGTCCTAGGGGAGGGTGTTGATCCACTGCCTGCACGTACCCTCCATCATCAGGGGGACGTAACGAGCGGCTAGCAGGTCAGTGTGGCCTGCGATCCCCATCGCCATGAGGTATGTGTCGAGCCAGACGGCGGGGTCGTACGAGGAGTCGTACTTTTCTATCTCTTTCGGCGCCTTGAAGTTTGGCGGGTACTTCTCGCCTCGGATCATTGGTCCGAAGAACTTGGGTCCGAGTTGACTGAGCGACCCCATGGGCTCGCCGTCGCGACGATTAGTTAGGGTATGTCGCAAGTCGTCGGGCTGGCGTGCGCGCCAACTTTGGTTGTTGATGATGTGGGTGCGGGCGTCGATGGGTTGCCCGTTGGCAGCGACGAGATTAGTTGCCGGCCTGGGGTCGTTGGTGGAGAGTGCCGCGTTCGCGGGTCGGTGTTGGAGCTGCAGTGGCTCTGGTGGCGGGCAGTTGAGGGTGTTTGCCGCCGCTGGGCGGCCGCTGGAGGCCGCTCTGCTTCCCGAGGAACGCGAGTATACTCAACCTGCCGAGTCGGCGCCTGCTCTTTGCTGCTCGACGGCCTTCGCGAGCAGGGCCCTGACGTATTGGATCTGTAGGGCGCCGTCGCCGGTGACTGTGATGCTGTCGGCTGCTGCTCGGCCTGCCACGAGGTTGTCCATTGGGGTGGAGAACAGTGGGAGGCCGTTTGCGTCTCGCTCCCGTGAGGAGAATACTATCCGCGGCTGGTCCCTGGGAGGGGTGCGGTTGGGTAGAGGTGGGCGCCCCTCGCCGTTGATCCTGGCGGGGGCCGGGCGCTTCCTCCTGGTGGCGCGTTCTCGTAGATTGCACGCTCGGCCACGTGGGCCGGGTCGTTTTCGTCGTCGAAGTTCAGGGCACGCCCTTGAACGGTGGGGTTCAGGCGTGACCTGATCCGCTGCTGGTGGTAGCGTGCTCCTGCGCCGTCACCTGCTCGAGGCGAAATTTTTCGCGCTCGGCTTGCTCCTTGCGCACCGCCTCCGCCAGTTTCAGGCGGAGTTCCTCGACCTCCATTGCCGTGGCGTTAGGAGGGATTGGGGTGGAGAATGGATCCTCCGGCGGATCGGTGCCGGTTGCCATGTAGGTCGCGGCGTGGCGACCGGTTCCATCGCGGAGGTCGCCGGAGTTCTCCGATCCGGAGTCGAACTCGAAGATCCCGAGGATGGAGGGATCCTCGAAGTCTCCCGTGTTGGAGACCTGGGCGATGGAGCCCGCGGACGAAGCCGCGGTGATGGATCCGGCGAGTGACGCCGGGGTCGCCGAGTCGGCGTCGTCGGTGAGGGCCGCATCCTCTGCGGCCGCTGAATTCCCGGCCATGTTGCTGTGGGCCGAGTTGTACTCGGAGGCGAGGCGATGGATCGTGCGGATCTGGCTCTCGGAGAGCCGATCGCATGGCGGCGACTCACGGATGCGAGCCGAATCCTCCGAGACGATGACGCCGGTGAGACAGACGAAGAGGCTGATCGTGCCGATTGGCAGGATCACGCTGTGCGTGACGGGTCGCGCCACTGGGACGTAGCTGCTCGGCAAGATTTGGAGCATCTCGCCGATCTCTATCATGCGTCCGGTGGCGACCGTCTCGTTGATGGGCAGATTGGATCTCGCCGCAGAACACCGGCCGGACCGGCCAGGCCCCACGGTGGGCGCCACTGTCGTGGGAATAGTCATGGCAGATGCCGCAATCGGCAGCGAGTAGTAGAACGAGGGGCAAGGGCGGCCAGCCATCTGCGGTGCGAGATGAGGGCAAAGATATAGGGTTTTACCCAGGTTCGGCCCCCCGGAGGGTAAAGACCTACTCCTGCTAGATTGTATTATGGAGGTGTTACAATGGGCGAGCTCGGCGGCTAGGCGGCGAGTCGCTTAGGTGTATGAGGGAACGTGTCTCTACTCGCCCTATAGGGAGGCTTATATAGGCTCACATCCCCTAGGGTTTACATATCTCAACCGATTCAGTTAAAGCTTCGGTAGTCGTTTAACCTAATCTGACTGGGCCTATCTACTCGCCTGGGCCTCCAGCTTCCAGTCGCTCGGTGCCTTGCTGGGCTTCAATCCACTCGCCGTTCTGCAGGCCCACTCGCCAGCTCACGGGCCAGTCGGAAACGTCCTGCTGGGTATACCCCAGTAGGCATATCCCCATCAAACGGCCTTTTATAAAGGAAGCAGGGATTTCAAGTTTCAAAAAGAGCTTCCAAAAATTATGGTACTTGTTAGCTTTCAGCCCTCATTGCCCCTATCATAAGCATCTTGAAGTGATTAAGGTTAAAGTGAACAAACTATGGAGTATATGCTTGACAAAGTATAAGTTGGCAATCTCAAGTCCCTTGAATATGAGGGCCACACCTCATGCTACTCAACTTCAGGCCCAGGTAAGTTCTTGTCATTGTAAGTATTTACATATCATTGAGAACCGCCAACGGGGTACCCCTTGCACATGGTACAGGAGCTTTCCCATAACCAAAATGACAAGGCAAGCAGACAATGAGCATCTCAGTGATCTTCATAGATAGCTCACTATGGTGATACTGCAAGTTTCCACCATGATTAGGCATGGCTTGGCTAGCGGCCCAAGCGTTTCTCTAACACAGAATACAGACTCCATGGACTTACAAGTTCCCTCTTTATTTCACACCAGTGACATCCATAGACAAAACAGCATGATATCAACTGAGTACAGAGTACAAGTGCAATGTTGAAAACATTCCCCATGACAGAATGGTTCTGCTAATTCCAACGTATAAGTGCAAGCATATACAACATAGAGACACAATGGTTCAAGTTTATTAGGGGCAAATAATATAAAGTGTGCCATCAAGTTTGTGAGGGCTTTAATCACTAAGTTTCCACATAACAAAATAGTTTTTAATTGGAAGATAGTTGAAAACAAAAATATACTTGGAATGGTGTAACATACCATGCATAGGAGTTTATAGCAGATACTTTGGAAAAACTTGGTTTCTTGGGAGTTGGAAGCATGAGTAGAGCTTACTCATACAAGTGGAGGCTAGCAAAAGACTGGGAGCAACCAAATAAGAGAGAAATAGTGGACATAATCATGCAGAGCAACAAAGCATTACTAATCAAAGCATAGCGTGGTACTACAAGTCAAGGACTAAATGATCATAGAGGCTATGGTAACTTGTGAGAGTCATAACATGGTGTAAGCATGTGCCAAGTCAACCCAAAAAAACCTCAAAGGATAATACCACAATACTAAGCTTTTGCATGCTAAAACAACGCATAATTTCTTCAAGGCACACTAAGAAATCCCAATGACTTGGAGAAATCCATGCTAGAGCAATAACTACTAAGCATAAGGTCAAAACAACACCTAGCATGGCATGATAAAGTCTAAGTCACAGTCAATGCAAGCTCCTCTTGCACTTCCAAGGAAGAACTTTCTACTCCTTTCCAACACCAAGCAAACTTATTTGTAACAACACAGCGAAAGCGGGGGTCCAAACTACTCGAGCAAACTAAACAAACTAAGCAAAGCCAACGAAAACTAAGACGCTCCAAGAACAACACAACCGTGCATGAAACATTAAAAACGAAGTGTCTAGACAGACCTGAGCTTTTTATTGATGTAGAAGGGGATGCCTTGGGCATCCCCAAGCTTTAACGCTTGTACCTCTTGGATATTTCTTGGGGTGACACCATGGTGGCATCCCTAAGCTTGAGCTTTTGTCCATTCTTCATCTCATTGTATCATTCTCTCTCTATACCTGAAAATTTTCCTTTATACAAAACTTCACACAATCTTCATTAGCAACATTAGTTTATTCAAAAGATATTAGACCTCTAGAAAAGCTTTGAAACAGCAAGACTTTTCACTAAAAACACAAGCTACTGTAGTAACTCCTTAAAAAATCTCAATTCCCCAAAAGAGAACTCAAAAAGGAATCAATAAGAAGCAAATGCAAATAATGACAGAAATCTGTCAAAACAGACCAGCAGGTAGAAACTGATTTTTCCTAAAATCTTGTGTTGCTCAAATCAAAAAGTGTTGAACTGACGAAAGTTATCTAACATACTGGGTGATTTATTCGTAAATTTTGAGCTCAATCCGAGTTACAGAGACTCCTCACGAATTTTTATAGTGGAGGACATAAATCTGTTTCAGGACAGCAACTCCCCAAATCTTACTTCCCTCTCATTAGAGGTAATTCTTGGCACAAAAAGCAAACAAAAAGGATAAGGAGAGGTCATTACAGAAGTAATAACTTCCAAGACTCAAGTAAAATCTTGGGTTATCTCCCAACAAGTACTTTTCTTTAACGCCTTTAAGTTAGGCACAAGAAGCAAGAAGAATCAAGTATTTTCAAATGAAGAAGCATTAATATCAATACTTGCAAAGTCTTCAACTATGAAAGGTATCTCATCCAAATGAATTTTTTAGGATCCTTTCTCATCCCTCTTTGGTCTATTGCTTTCATCAAAAAGATTTTCAGGAGCAATCCAATCAAAATTCTTTTCAATGGCTTCATGCATTCCAACAAGCTTAAAAGGTATGGGTATCTTAAATTCCTCTCTAGGCTTAGTCTTATCAGAAATACCCACAACATCTACGCTTGAGACTAGCATATTGGAACGCTCAAAGACCTTTTTGGCTTCCCTAGCAACATCATTGAATTCTTTTAGTAAAGTTTCAAGGATGAATTCCCTCTTTTCAGCATTCTTTTCTTCTTTTAATTTTAGGAACAAGAATTGTATGATGGGGTTAAGGCTAACAAACCTAGCCTCCAACATATGAACTAAAGAAGATGCAGCAATCTCATAATTAGGGGCAAGTTCAGCTATAGATTTTTCCTCGATATCTTCATGCTTGCTAACATTATTAAATAATTCTTTAATATTATCTTTCCCAATTATGGAGCCACTGCCTATTATAAGATCTTCCAGGGCGAACTTGGGGAGTAACATGGTGAGATAGAGCAAGGTGGCAACTAAAGTAGGAACTTTTTTTTTTGAATAAAGAAAGCAAACCAAACTAGACTAATTTTTTTTGGGTTTTTTGAAAAGAGGCAAACAAAACCAAGCAAAAGAAACAAAGCAAACTAAAAACAAAGTAAAGAGAAAGAAAGTGGAGGAATCCCCTTGTGAAGACGTCCTTAGCCTCCCCGGCAACGGCGCTAGAAAACTTGTTGATGGTGCTTGACGTGGAGCACATCGTTGGAAACCCCAAGAGCAAGGTGTGATGAGCACAGGAGCAAGTCCTCCCTTAGTAGAGACCGAGGTTATCGAACCAGAAGGAGGAAGGAAACGTCACACAGGTGTTGCAAGCAACTCGGATATCTGCACAACACAAAATCAAGACTTTGCCCCAACGAATCAGTGAGGTTGTCAAGCTCACTGGTTTGCTATAACAAACGATTAAATGTATGGTGTGGAAGGTAATGGTTTGCATCAAGTAAACAAGTAACAGTTGAAGGTGTATCAATGGTAAAGATTGGACCGGGGTCCATAGTTCACTAGAGGTGCTCTACTTAGATAAACAACATGGCATGAAGGGTAAACAAATTACAGTAGGGCAATTGACAGGAACTGAGCAAGGCATAACAATGCAATACTAGTCAGAAGTCCAACTAAGCAGGGCAATTGATAGGAACTGGGCAATACAACAATATACATCGACCGCCATCCAACTGCATCTATGACTAGAGGTCCACCTTCAGGTTATCATCTGAACCCCCTCCAGTATTAAGTTGCAAGCAACAAACAACTGCTTTAAGCAAAGTGTGTAAGGTAAATAGTCCACATGTTCCATGAACAAGAGACCGTTGTTTTCTCCCTAGTGGAAACAACACATTCTACAACCGAATAGATTTCTGTCACTTCCCTTGGAAACTAGAGGCATGAACCCACTATCGAGCTTAAATACTCCCTCTTGGAGTCACTAGCAACTACTTGGCCAAGATAGTCACAAACAACGGAGAGCATGCAAGATCACAAACAACACAGACATGATAGAATCATAAATACAAAACCATTAATCAAACCAACATAATAATCTCAATATCCATCGGATCCCCGCAAATACAACATGCATGATTACAAATAGATTAGATATTGATCATGAACGGAGCTCACAAGGTCTATACATGAAAGAACAAAGGACGAGATACAACCATCTAGCTACTACATGGACCCATAGTCCAAGGTGGAACTAGTCACGCATCATACCGGAGAAGAAGGCCTCCGGGATGATCTACCCTCCGACATGGTGCCGGGAATAACTTCAGATCCCCCGATCTAGGGACGATGGTGGCGGCGGCTATAGACGGTTTCGTGGAGATTTGATCGGGTGCTTAGGGTTTAGGCATCGGGGGCTTCTTATAGGCGAAGGGGGAGGCCGAGGAGGCGGCCAGGGGCCCCACACCCTGCCTAGGCGCAGGGCAGGGCCCACCCGTGCCTAGGGGGGTATGGGCGCCCTGGCCCGCTTCTCTGTCTCCCCTCTAGACTTCTTGCTCCCCAAGGAAAGTTATTGACTTTGACGTTTGTCCCGTCCAATTTCGAGAATATTTCCGAGAATATTTCTTTACTAGATTTTCTGAAACCAAAAACAGCAGAAAACAGTAAACTGGCACTATGGCAACTTGTTAATAGGTTAGTACCAGAAAACATGTAAAAATCACCTCAATGTGTAGAAAAGCAAAGCACAGTAGATACTAACAAGCATGGAACATCAAAAATTATAGATACGTTTTCGACGTATCAGGTATTTATGCTAGATAGTGGGTTCATGCCTCTATTTAATCTAAGGGGACAGAAATCCCTAAGGTTGTAGATGTGATGTTTCCACTAGGGAGAAAACAACGATCTCTTTTTCATGGAACAAGTGAATTGTTTACCTTACACACTTTGCTTAAAGTAGTTATCTGTTGCTTGCAACTTAATACTGGAGGGGGGTCGGATGATAACCTGGAGATGGATTTCTAATCATAGATGCAGTTGGATGGCGGTCTATGTATCTTGTTGTATTGCCCAATCAAATCTCATAGGATCATGAATGTCTAGTATTGCATTGTTATGCCTTGCTCAGTCCTGTCAATTGTCCTGCTGTAATTTGTTTACCCAGCATGTCATGTTTGTTTATCTAAGGAGAAAACCTCTAGTAAACTATGGACCCCGGTCCAATCTTGACCATTGATACATCTTCCACTGTTACTGTTAACTTTCTGCAAACCACTATTACCTTTCACACCATACAGTTAATCCTTTGTTACAGCAAACCGGTGAGATTGACAACCTCACTGTTCGTTGGGGCAAAGTCTTGAGTTTGTGTTGTGCAGGTCTCCAAATTGCTAGCAACACCTTTGAGTCGTTTCCTTCCTCCTACTGGTTCGATAACCTCGGTTTCTTACTGAGGGAAAACTTGCTGCTATGCTCATTACACCTTGCTCTTGGGATCTCCCAACAAGGCGTCAACAACACGCCCATCAGTAGCTATACGGCGGGAGCTATAAGGCGGGAACTATACGGCCGGAGAAATATTCCCGCCGTATAGTTGCTCGTTAAAGCTTCAGTAAACTCCCCTCGATTGCTTCCAAAAAGAGATTTGCTTTTTTTCGTCTGAATATTGTGTTTTTTCTATTAAATCCCTATGTTGATGTTTAGAACCTGAAACACACATTAAAAACCAAGTTTTCTTTGCTAGCGAAGTATTAGCGTTAGGTAAAGCTACAAAACCATCAAATCCAAACGAAAACGGTCGATAGAAACCATAAAAAATGTGTCGAATCTCACAACTATCGGTTAGGGGGGGCATTGGGCCAACCAAACTAAGCCATGCAAATGCATCATGGTGGAAGTTTACAACATGGATAATCTATGAGGCACCTTCAATAAAAATCTATGAAATAGTAAATAAAATAAACTGTTGAGAATGTTCATTTGTATGTTTGACTTGTCATCTGAGTAGGGATAACCCTCACAAAGGGAATCCTTATACAAAGGGGCAAGAGATACCTCAGTGTCAACTTTCTTGAGCATATAGAAAGTGTACAATGAAGAATTTCTTGGGATTTGGAGAAGCTAGTACTTGTGATCAAGGTGCATGAAACACTTAACTTGTAAAAGTTCAACACATAAACCGTACCCACTTCATAGCTCACTTGCTTATTACTATTCTTTAAAGATTGAACCTTGTAAACTTAGTGTAACAATGTATGACATGAAACGTAGAAACAAACTCCAAGTTCCATGTTTGGTTTTGTCACCTTCATGCTGAGGGACGAGCATAGGTTAAGCTTAGGGATGTTGATGCATGTAAAATGCATACTTGAACTTTGTAGTTTATTGAAACATACTACCACATATCTACAATATTTATAATGCAATAACCATGTTTTATATTTATTTTTGGGGATTTACCAATGATCCCTTTATTTTGGTTATAACTCTGTAGGACAGGAAAATCCTAAGCTAAACAAAGTTCAATGAAGGTGAGATCCTCGGAAAGCCAATATTTTGGGAAGACAATGATATGGAGTGCTTGGAACTCACAAGGGAGGCCCGGAGGCCCAAAAGAGGTGTGTTGGCGCGGCCTACCCAGCTACACGCGGCACCCACCCTATTTCGGTCATTGGTGTCTGATTTGCTTCAATATTTTTCCCACCGACTTGGTTTGACCTAAAAACAGCTATAGAAAGGGTCCCCCAGGGCATCCTCGAGGAGATCCCCGCAGAAACACAGAAACACCAAAAAGGAGTCCTAACTTCTCCAACATCATCACCGTGATGGAGAGGGAGTAGTCCACCTCTGGACTATGGGTTTGTGGCAGTAGCTTGATCTATATCTCTCTTCTACTATCATACATCTAGTACCATATGAGCTGCCCATCATGAGTATGGTCATATATGTAATTCCTATGTGGTGGATCTTTATTTTATGATTTGATATATGATATTGTAACCTATTTATGTGTAAGATGTATTGATATATGCATATCATGTACCATGTTCTTAATTACTTGTTTTGATCCGACATGTATGCAAAAGAATGTGTGGGGAAAGTGTGTTTTAGATGGAGTAACATGGTGGTAGTGATTGAATAGTGATAGCAAATTCAAGATCCACCATGTATTTTACCTTTCTTTTATTACCTCACTAGGAATTAAGTGAATTCATGTGCTATAATTATCTTGTGACAGCTTGATAATATTATTTGGTCAAGGTAGCATATTTGTTATTTAAATATCATGTCAAAGTACTTAAGGCTATGCTCTATTAATTCTTAATTCTAGCTTGCTTCGAGTTTTCCCTTTATAGAGGAGTATAAGAGAGATGTGTTGCATCATCTCTATGTTAGGAAGTGATGCCCATATGAATGCTTATCAAACACATAGTGATGTTCCACAAATATTATATTGATGATGAATTGTTTATGTAAACTGCAACTTAAAAGAGAGTAGGCAAGTGAAACCATGTACCCAGGTCCAACTTTTATCATAAGAAACAACCTTCAAACATTACTACTATCATTTACCTTGACCAGAATTTTTATCTTAAAAACACAAAAAATACTTTATTTCTTGTAAACACAAACAAAATACAAAAAGACCTTTTATTGTTTGCTTTTACTTTACTTGCATATTTTATTACTTCTTTACTTTACTTTGTTTTATTATTATTTCATATTACTAATACAAAACCTTGTTCTTGACAACCACACGGTGGAGTTGGGGACACAAGGCAAAAACTTTGTTTTGCAGGTGGCTTGAGAAGATAAGAGAAAGATACACTTTGCCAATTTACAGAGAGTTTGATATAAAACCCCGAGTCACCCTTGTAGGGAAAATACACTTGCTACAACACTCTGCACTTGGAGTCATAACGAGTTGGTACACACAGAGTTGTTGCCACCATGTAGCCATTGAATCCTTCCATATTCGTCGTTACTGGAATGGAGGGCGTGATCGGGGACCGAACCAGATAGAAATCTCACCGTTCCCATGCATAAATCGGAGCTATGGTATTGCCAACAAGATACAACTCTCCAACATACTAATGGATTTTATTTTATGTTGTCTAAAGTGAAGAGCGAACTGATTCTTGATTTTTTGACCCTATTTCCTTTGTTGAGAGAAAATATATGTATAATAGGAAAATGAATAACTATTGGATGTCTGTGTGAGCAAAAATATGATCAACCTAGTGGCACAGGAAAGTCCCATCCGGTGGTAAATGACGCTTAGGGATAAGACCCACACGTAGGCAGCACTACTCATTGACCTCCACTTCGACCATCATCCTTATCTCTACATGTAAGGCATGAAGATAAAGATTGGAGGGTACACAGACAAGAAAATAAATGGGAGTAGATAGATTGAGATAACCTCTTTATTATTATATAGAATGCGAACACAACAAGAGAAGAAGTGGAAAAGGCATCACATGGTGAGCCCACAAGATGATCGCTCCTCCACCGCAAAATACGTGGTTATCCTGGAAAACGTGTCACACAAAAAAGGAAGACGTGTACATCACCGCACATCATCAGTAGTAACTGTTCTGACGGTTACTTGCTAGGAAATTATTATGTATATATGACATAATTGGGAAGTATGTGAATGTATCCACTAGGGAGTGGCTTTATAAATATCAACACAACTTGCATCTCGGGCATAGTGAAAGGGTGTCCAATTTTTATAACAATACAAGAAATAACTTTGCGAACTTACCTTCCTAGAAGTAAAATTGAGAGCTATTAAAGAGGATCAAAATCCCCCATGAGAACAACCTGTAGGATTTTGTAGCATGGAAAACAAAAAATTTCTATCGCATACAAACAAACAAGCCAAGATCTATCTACTAGATTGTAGCAACGAGTCGATGGAATAACTCACCCTCATAGATTCCAAAGTGTTTCACGAGAGCGGATTCTCGTGGGTGATGTAGTCGTACGCTTCCCGATCTCAAGATCGCGTAGACGATCCTTCCGGCGCTGCGTTCCGGCAGCGCTCCCGCAGTCGGTCACACGTTCGGTACTCGACGAAGACCTTCCTCTCCCTTGTTCCAGCAGGCAGCGGAGGTTGTAGCACTCTCCTCGCGATTCCGGTAGCACAACGGCGTGGTACCGGAAGTAGAGGGGAGATCTCGCAGGTCTTCGCCTTAAGACGGAGCGAGTATGGTGGACTATGAGAGATCCCTTGGTGTTCTAGGGTTTAGACACACCAAGGTGGGGTGCTAGGGCCAGCGGATAGGGCTTGGAGGTTCCCAAGTCGGCGGCTAGGGGAGAAACCCTAGGGGGCGGCGGCTGCTAGGGTTTAGAGGTAGGGATCTTGTGTGCTAGGAGGGGCAGCCCTGCCCCTCCCTTTATAGGTGGGAGGCGCGGCCAAGGGGAGGGGAGTCCCTCCCCAACTCGGCTTCAAGGTGGGCCGGCGGTGGAGGGGAGGAACTCCTCCCCCAACTCGGTTTCCACCTCCATCTCCACTTCCCAAAATAGCCGTTTGACTTTCAAATTGGCGTTTGACTTTTTCAAACTAGGATATGATTAAACCCTTTATTTTGTTCAGCGATGACACCTAGTACATGATGCAATCATAACAACTTGATATAACACATTCATGTACCCTTCCCCTTCGGAGTGCCGGACATTCCGGAACCTTCTAGAACATTCCCGATGAAAACACCGGAACCATTCCCCAACTCCGAAACAGGACTTTCCTTATATGAATCTTATTCTCCGGACCATTTCGGATCTCCTCGTGATATCCCGAATCCCATTCGAGACTCAGATCAACATTCGGTCTCTTTCTCATCATTCCATAACTACTCAAACAATGTCGAATCCTTAAGTGTGTCTCCCTACGGTTCGTGAATTATGCGCACATGATCGAGACACTTCTCCGAACAATAACCAATAGAGGAATCTGGAAATTCATATGGCTCCCACATATTTCTACGATTACTTTGCGATCGAATGAACCACTTACATACGATACCAATTTCCCTTTGTCTCACGATAGTTTACTTATCCGAGGTTATGATCGTCGGTATCTCTGCATACCTAGTTCAACCTCGTTACCGATAAGTACTCTTTTCTCGTTCCCGTGATATGTGATCCCTTGTGAGCCAGTCACATGCTTGCAAGCTAATTGGATGACATTTCACCGAGAGGGCCCAGATTATATCTATCCGTCATATGGATGGACAAATCCCACTCTTGATCCATGTGTCTCAACCAATACTTTCCGAACACTCAATGCCACCTTTATAGCCACCCAGTTACGATGTGGTGTTTGATGTCATAAAATCATACATCCGGTAAAGGTGATATGCATGATCTCATGGTCGAAGGAATTAGGCTACTATGTATCAGAAAGCATATAGCAATTGAACTATTAAAATGACTTGATCTTTATGCTACGCTTATCTATAGGAGTATGTCCACCATATCATTCTCCTAACGATATGATATTGTTGTTAATAACATCTCAATGTTCATGATAGGGAAACCACAATCATTTATTAACCAACAAGCTAGTATTATAAAGAGGCTTTACTAGGGACTCTATTTATGTTTACAAATCACACAAGTATTAATGTTTCCTTGTTAATACTATTATAGCATGAATGTAAACATTTATCATAAACACAAAGATATAATAATAACTATATTTATTATTGCCTCTAGGGCATATCTCCAACAGTCTCCCACTTGCACTAGAGTCATCTAATCTAGATTACATGGTAATATACCGAACACCCATGGCAGTTTGGTGCTGGTCATGTTTTGCCCTCGGGAGAGGTTTAGTCAACGGATCCGCCACATTCAGATTTGTGTGTACTTTGCAAATCTTTATGTCCCCATCTTGGACATGTTCTCGAATAGCGTGAAAACGTAGCTTGATGTGCTTTAGCTTCTTGTGTGACCTTGGTTCTTGTGCATTGGCTATGGCACCCATGTTATCACAGTAGATAGACATTGGGTCCAGCGCACTAGGAACCACACCCAGCTCTGTAATGAACTCTTTCATCCATATCGCTTCTTGTGAAGCCTCCGAAGCAGCCATGTATTCCGATTCAGTTGAAGATCTCGCCACAATGCTTTGCTTTGCACTCCTCCAGCTAACTGCTGCACCATTCAAAGTAAATACGTATCCAGATTGTGATTTAGAATCATCCGGATCGGTGTTCCAACTAGCATCGGTGTAACCATTAACAACGAGTTGTTCATCACCTCCATAAGAAAGAACCATATCCTTAGTTCTTCTCAAGTACTTAAGGATGTTTTTGACCGCTGTCCAATGATCCACTCCTGGATCACTTTGATATGTGCTAGTTAAACTAACAGCATATGCAATGTCGGGTCTAGTACATAGCATGGCATACATTAGAGATCCTATGGCTGAGGCATAGGGAGTCTTACTCATCCTTTCTCTATCTTCTACCGATGTTGGACTTTGAGTTTTACTCAAGGTCGTATTGGGCAACATGGGCAAGAACCCTTTCTTGCTATCTTCCATTCCAAACCTCTTTAGAACTTTTTCCAAATATGTACTTTGTGACAATGATATTAGGCGTCTCGATCTATCTCTATAAATCTTTATGCCTAATATGTAAGCTGCTTCGCCAAGATCCTTCATTGAAAAACTATTATTCAAATATTCCTTGACACTATTAAGAAGGTCTACATCATTCCCAATCAACAATATGTCATCTGCATATAGTATTAAGAATGCTACAGAGCTCCCACTCACTTTCTTGTAAATACAAGCTTCTCCATAAGTTTGTATAAAACCAAAACTTTTGATTACCTGATCAAAATGTTGATTCCAACTTCGGGATGCTTGCTTCAATCCATAGATGGACCGTTGAAGTTTGCATACCTTGTTAGCATCTTTAGGATCGACAAAACCTTTGGGTTGCATCATATACAACTCTTCATCAATGTCTCCATTGAGGAATGCTGTTTTGACATCCATCTGCCATATCTCATAATCATAATATGCAGCGATTGCTAACATAATCCTCACAGACTTTAGCTTCGCTACTGGTGAGAAAGTCTCATCGTAGTCAACACCTTGAATTTGTCAAAACCCCTTTGCGACAAGTCGAGCTTTATAGACAGTAACATTACCATCAGCATCTGTTTTCTTCTTGAAAATCCATTTGTTCTCGACAGCCTTCCGGCCATCCGGTAAGTCCACCAAAGTCCATACTTGATTTTCGTACATGGATCCAATCTCGGATTTCATGGCTTATTGCCATTTATTGGAATCTGGGATCATCATCGCTTCCTCATATGTCGCAGGGTCATCGGTGTTGTCCACCAACATGACACTCATAACGGGATCATACCAATCTGGAGTGGTACGAGTTCTCGTTGACCTGCGAGGCTCTGTAGCAACTACATCCGAAGTTTCATGATCACCATCATTAGCTTCCTCTCTTATTGGTGAAGGCACCACAGGAACTTCTTCCGGTGTTGCGCTACTCACAATTTCGAGAGAAGGTTCGACAACCTCGTCGAGTTCTACTTTCCTTCCAGTCACTTCTTTCGAGAGAAATTCCTTCTCTAGAAAGGATCCATTCTTGGCAACGAAGATTTTGCCTTCGGATCTATGATAGAAGGTATACCCAATAGTTTCCTTCGGGTATCCTATGAAGACGCATTTTTTACACTTTGGGTTCAAGCTTGTCCGGCTATAACTTCTTTACATAGGCTTCGCAACCCCAAACTTTAAGGAACGACAATCTAGGTTTCTTCCCAAACCATAATTCATACGGTGTCGTTTCAACGGATTTAGATGGTGCCCTATTTAAAGTAAATGCGGTTGTTTCTAATGCATAACCCCAAAATGATAGAGGTAAATCTGTAAGTGACATCATAGAACGAACCATATCTAAGCGAGTTTGATTACGACGTTCAGACAAACCATTACGTTGTGGTGTTCCTGGCGGTGTCAATTGTGAAAGTATTCCGCATTTCTTCAAATGCTCGCTAAACTTGTAACTTAGATATTCACCTCCACGATCAGAACGTAGAAATTTAATCTTCTTGTTACGTTGATTCTCTACCTCACTTTGAAATTCCTTAAACTTCTCGAAAGTTTCGGACTTATGTTTCATGAAATAGATATACCCATATCTACTCAAGTCATCCGTGAAGGTAAGAACATAACGATAACCACCGCGCGATGCTACACTCATTGGACCACACACATTGGTATGTATGATTTCCAATAAGTCCATAGCTCGCTCCATCATACCAGAAAATGGAGTCTTAGTCATTTTACCCATCAGACATGCTTCGCATCTTTCAAGTGATTCAAAATCAAGTGATTCAAGAAGTCCATCGGAATGGAGTTTCTTCATACGCTTCACTCCAATGTGACCAAGACGACAGTGCCACATATAGGTCGAGTTATCGCTCGATTTCAAACGTTTAGCCTCAATGTTATTAATATGTGTATTTCCACTATCGAGATTAAATAAGAATAGACCATCTATCAAAGGTGCATGTGCATAAAACATATTACTCATATAAATCGAACAACCATTATTCTCGGACTTAAACAAGTAACCGTCTCGCAATAAACAAGATCCCGATATAATGTTCATGCTTAACGCAGGCACCAAATAACAATTATTTAAGTATAAAACTAATCCCGATGGTAGATGAAGGGGTAGAGTGCCGACCGCGATCACATCAACCTTTGATCCGTTTCCCACGTGCATCGTCACCTCGTTCTTCGCTAGCTTCCGTTTATTCTGCAGCACCTGTTTCGAGTTATAAATATGAGCAACCAAACCAGTATCAAATACCCAGGCACTACTACGAGTACTAGTGAGATACACATCAATAACATGTATATCAGATATACCTTTCTTCTTTATGTTGCCATTCTTCAGATCCGCCAAGTACTTTGGGCAATTCCGCTTCCAGTGACCTTCTCCCTTGGAGTAAAAGCACTCAGTATCAGGCTTAGGTCCAGCCCTGGTCTTCTTCGTCGGCGCGGTAACTTTCTTACCACCCTTCTTGAAGTGTCCCTTTTGCTTAGACTTGCCTTTCTTGAATTTGGTGGTCTTATTGACCATCAACACTTGGTGCTCTTTCTTGATCTCCACTTCTGCAGATTTCAACATAGCAAACAGTTCTGGCAACTGCTTGTTCATGTTTTGCATATTGTAGTTCATCACAAAGTTCTTGTAACTTGGTGGTAGTGATTGGAGGACACGGTAAATCCCCAAAGCATTAGGAATCACTATACCCAAGCTTTGAAGTTTGTTTGCGTGCCCAGACATCTTAAGCACATGCTCACTGACGGAGTTGCCCTCTTCCATCTTGCAGTTAAAGAACTTTTCAGAAGCCTCATAGCTCTCAATTGCCGCATGAGTCTCAAAGATCAATTTGAGATCATGGACAATATCATGTGGGTCTGAATTCTCAAACCTTTTCTGAAGCTCCGATTCTAAACCATACAAGATAGCACACTGAACTGTGGAGTACTGAGTCTTCCGAGCGAGGTAAACATTCTTTACTTCGTCGGTAGCATCAGCTGCAGGCGGGTCACCCAGCGGTGCATCCAGCACATAGGTCAAATTACCAGCTGTGAGGACAATCCTCAAATTGCGGAACCAATCCGCGAAGTTGCTTCCATTGTTTTTCAACTTTTCTTTCTCTAGGAACGCATTAAAATTGATGGTAGGGACCACCATTGATCTACAACGTATTTGCAATAGTTTAGACTAAGTTTATGACAAATTGAGTTCTAATTAATAGTTAAATTAATATAGGTGAACTCCCACTCAAAACAATATCCCTCACATTGTTTTAGTGATCACACGAACCAAATCCACCACATCAACACCGATCATCACGAGAGTTGATATAGTTTCAATGGCGAACAATCGACATGTTCATCATATCTACTATATGATTCATGCTTTACCTTTCGGTGATCCGTGTTCCGAGACCATGTTTGTACATGCTAGGCTCGTCAAGATCAAACCTTAGCTTCCGCATGAGCAAATCTGGCTTGCTCACGTTGTATACACTTGCGGAATCTAACACACCCGATCATCACGTGGTGCTTTGAAACAACAAGCTTTAGCAACGGTGCTAACTAAGGGTGAACACTTTATGACATGAAATTCATGTGCATGAGGGATCATCTTATAATTCTACCGTCGTTTACTAAGCAATACAAGATGCATAAAGGATTAGCATCACATTCAATTCATAATATGTGATATGATATGGCCTTTCTTCTTTGTGCCTCCGATCTCCATCTTCAAGCACGAACATGATCTCCATCATCACCGGCATTGCATCAAGGTCAATGACGCTTCTCCATTGTTGTCGTCCACCGGCTTCAACTATTACAACTACTTTGAATAGACACACGGGTCTTAACATAAATTAAAGACAACCATATGGCTCCTGCCGGTTGCCAACTTACAATAAGGAACATTGCATACATCAAATATAATCACAATCATGGCCATATCACATCACTGCACACCCCTGCAAAAACAAAGTTAGACGCCTCTACTTTCTTTGCATGTTTTACGTGGTTTGGGGCTTTTAATAAGTGTCGTTCTAACTTACGAACATTAACCACAACATTGATACTAGTATTGTTAATCACCCGTTGTAAATTGGATCTTAACTATGCTAGGAGAAACAGGCACCCGCAAAGCCACTTATGCAATACAAGTTGCATGTCAAGCATGGAGCAAGTCTCATGAACGATGTCATGTAAGGTTAGCGCAGGCTGCTTCATCCCAACATCCCGCAAGATGCAAAGTACACAAGAAGCAATCGACAATAAAAGCATCAACGCCCACAATGACCATTGTGTTCTACTCGTGCAACAGATCTACATATAGACACGGCTCTGATACCACTGTAGGGTTTCGTAGCATGGAAAACAAAAAATTTCTATCGCATACAAACAAACAAGCCAATATCTATCTACTAGATTGTAGCAACGAGTCGATGGAATAACTCACCCTCGTAGATTCCAAAGTGTTTAACGAGAGCGGATTCTCGTGGGTGATGTAGTCATACTCTTCCCGATCTCAAGATCGCGTAGACGATCCTTCCGGCGCTGCGTTCCGGCAGCGCTCCCGCAGTCGGTCACACGTTCGGTACTCTATGAAGACCTTCCTCTCCCTTGTTCCAGCAGGCAGCGGAGGTTGTAGCACTCTCCTCGCAATTCCGGCAGCACAACGGCGTGGTACCGGAAGTAGAGGGGACATCTCGCAGGGCTTCGCCTTAAGCCGGAGCGAGTATGGTGGACTATGAGAGAGCCCTTGGTGTTCTAGGGTTTAGACACACCAAGGTGGGGTGCTAGGGCCGGCGGCTAGTTCTTGGAGGTGCCCAAGTCGGCGGCTAGGGGAGAAACCCTAGGGGGCGGCGGCGGCTATGGAGGGCGGCATGATAAAGATACCGAATGTTGATCAGAGTCTCGAATGGCATTCGGGATATCACGAGGAGATCCGAAATGGTCCGGAGAATAAGATTCATATAAGGAAAGTCCTGTTTCGGAGTTGGGGAACGGTTCCGGTGTTTTCATCGGGAATGTTCTAGAAGGTTCCGGAATGTCCGGCACTCCGAAGGGGAAGGGTACATGAATGTGTTATATCAAGTTGGTATGATTGCATCATGTACTAGGTGTCATCGCTGAGCAAAATAAAGGGATAAATCAAATCCTAGTTTGAAAAGTCAAACGCCAATTTGAAAAGTCAAACGACAAGTTTGCTTGGTGGAGGGAGAGTAGGAAACCTACTTGGGGAGGAGTTCCTCTCCCTCCACCCGCCAGCCTTGGAGGCCGAGTTAGGGAGGGACTCCCCTCCCCTTGGCCGGCGCCTTCCACCTATATAAGGAGGGGCAGGGCTGCCCCTCCAAGACTACACCTTGCCTCCGCAAAACCCTAGCCCCAAGCCACCGACACCACCACCTCCTGCTGCTGCCGTCGCCTAGGGCAAACCCTAGCCGCCAGCCTAGCCCTCTCTCCTTGGTGTGTCTAAACCCTAGATCACCGAGGCCTCTCTCATAGTCCACCATACTCGCTCCGGCTTAAGGCGAAGCCCTGCGAGATCTCTACTCTACTTCCGGTACCACGCCGTCGTGCTGCCGGAATCGCGAGGAGAGTGATACAACTTCCGCTTCCTACTGGAACAAGGGAGAGGAAGGTCTTCATCGAGTACCGAACGTGTGACCGACTGCGGAAGCGTTGCCGGAACGCAGCGCCGGAAGGATCGTCTACACGATCTTGAGATCGGCAAGAGTACGACTACATCACCCACGAGAATCCGCTCTCGTTAAACACTTTGGAATCTTCGAGGGTGAGTTATTCCATCGACTCGTTGCTACAATCTAGTAGATAGATCTTGGCTTGTTTGTTTGTATGCGGTACAAATTTTTTGTTTTCCATGCTACGAACCCCTACAGTGGTATCAGAGCCGTGTCTATATGTAGATCTGTTGCACAAGTAGAACACAATGGTCATTGTGGACGGTGGTGCTTTTATTATCAATTGCTTCTTGTGTACTTTGCATCTTGCGGTATGATGGGATGAAGCGGCCCGAGCTAACCTTACATGACATCGTTCATGAGACTTGCTCCACGCTCAACATGCAACTTGTATTGCATAAGTGGCTTTGCGGGTGTCTGTCTCTCTCATTGTAGTATAGATCCAATTTACAACGGGCACTTGATAGTTCAAATATCAACATTGTGGTTCTTGTTCGTAAGTTAGATCGACACTTATTGAAAGCCCCAAACCACGTAAAATATGCAAAGAAATTAGAGGCGTCTAACTTTGTTTTTCAGGGGTGTGCTGTGATGTGATATGGCCATGATTGTGATTATATTTGATGTATGCAATGTTCCTTATTGTAAGTTGGCAACCGGCAGGAGCCATATGGTTGTCTTTAATTTGTGTTAAGACCCGCGTGTCTATTCAAAGTAGTTGTAATAGTTTAAGCCGGTGGAAGACAATCATGGAGCAGCGTCATTGACCTTGATGCAATGCCGGTGATGATGGAGATCATGTTCGTGCTTGAAGATGGAGATCGGAAGCACAAAGAAGAAAGGCCATATCATATCACATATTATGAATTGCATGTGATGTTAATCCTTTATGCATCTTGTATTGCTTAGTTAACGACGGTAGCATTATAAGATGATCCCTCATGCACATGAATTTCAAGTTCTAAAGTGTTCGTCCTTAGTAAGCACCGTTGCTAAAGCTGGTTGTTTCGAAGCACCACGTGATGATTGGGTGTGTTAGATTCTGCAAATGTATACAACGTGAGCAAGAAAGATTTGCTCATGCGGAAGCAAAGGTTTGATCTTGACGAGCCTAGCATGTACAGACATGGTATTGGAACACGGATCACCGAAAGGTAAAGCATGAATCATATAGTAGATATGATGAACATGTCGATTGTTCGCCATTGAAACTACATCAACTCTCGTGATGATCGGTGTTGATGTGGTGGATTTGGTTCGTGTGATCACTAAAACAATGTGAGGGATATTTTTTTGAGTGGGAGTTCACCTAGATTAATTTAACTATTAATTAGAACTCAATTTGTCATAAACTTAGTCTAAACTATTGCAAATATGTTGTAGATCAATGGCGGCCCCTACCATCAATTTTAATGAGTTCCTAGAGAAAGAAAATTTGAAAAACAATGGAAGCAACTTCGCGGATTGGTTCCGCAATTTGAGGATTGTCCTCAATGCTGGTAATTTGACCTATGTGCTGGATGCACCGCTGGGTGACCCGCCTGCAGCTGATGCTACCGATGAAGTAAATAATGTTTACCTCGCTCAGAAGACTCAGTACTCCACAGTTCAGTGTGCTATCTTGTATGGTTTGGAATCGGAGCTTTAGAAAAGGTTTGAGAATTCAGACCCACAGAACTTGCTCGAAACCCTAGCCTTCCCAAATCTCGGGACGAGATTTATTTTAAGGGTGGTAGCCTGTCACATCCCAAAATTTTCCAAATCTTGTAATGTGAAAATAAATTAATAAAATAAAACTTTGTTTGATTTTCAGAGCCAGAAGAAACTTTTTGAATTAAAATGGAACCTCAAACCCATTTGAATTAAATAAAATTCTAAAAGGATTTAAAAGGATAAACATTTCATAAAAGGAAACAATTGGAAATTATTATTTTAAAACAATCAAATGAAAAGATTTGTTTTCAAATGAAATAGAAGTTTATAAATAAAGATTATGTTATAAAGCCAAATTAATCCTTGGCCAAGCTTTGGGAATTAAAAACACTTTATTTTAAATAAAGTAGCCAAGGGTTTATTTAAAAATAATAAAGGATTATTTAAATAAAATAATAAGGATTTAATATCCAAACTTTATTAAAGTAAAGACTTTTTCCATTTCAAATAAACAATAAAACCTATTAATTTATTTCAAATGAGTTTACCAAATAATTTATATTCTCAAATAAAAACTTACTGAAGTGTTTTGGTTTATTTTAGATTCAAAATAAATATTCTAATAAAACAAAATCCTATGGGAAATAAATGAATAAGGTCTATTCATATAATTAATAATAGATCCTAAAATAAAATGTTATTTTAATTTAAACAAGTTTCCAAGTATTCTTGATTTACAAATAAACCTACTGATTGGGATTGAAAAATGTTTGGATTTAAATTAAGTTTGAAATAAATCAAACCCTAAGTGGATAATTAACAATGGTCATTTATTTTAATTAATAATGGCCTTTATTATTTAAAATTTGTGGAGTTTAGATTTAAGTTCAGACTACTGAACAGAACCAAGTCAAATTTACAAAGTATGGGTGTTGTTTGAATTTATTTGAACCATGTTTGTTTGATAGAGAATTCAAACAGAAATTCATAAATAGAAAAGAAAAGAACACAGAATTAAAAAAATGGAAAAGGGCCAACCCAACCCAGGCAGCCCACTAAGCCCACCAACCAGCCCAGCTTCTTTCCCCGTAGAAAACGATTCGCACAAATTAACTAACCCGCAGTGACACTGACTGGTGGACCCTCCTCTCCTTTCTTTTCCCACTGACCAGCGGACCCCACTTTCCACTGTTCTCCTTCTTCCCCGCGCGGCCCCTTCTCCCCTCACCTCGCTGCCGTTTCTTCCCGTTGATAGCTCCATCAATCTGCGTTAATCCGTGCATTAAACCTCGCCGAGACAACGCCCATATAATCGCGTCGCTCTCTCCTCCGTTTTCCCCCAGACACCGCCTTTCCTCTGCCTCCAGGCCGCCCCAATTTCCCTCTGTACCGCTGCTACTCCGACGACCCTCCTCGCCAATTCCGGCCAAGACTCGCCGCCCCTCTTTCCCCCGACCAAGCTCACAGAATCCCCACTCTCAGGCGCATCTGCTAGTGCACCAAACCCGACCGCGGGCACCCCTGAGCCTCGCCAACAACAAACACCAGTACCGCCGCCATCTGCCTCAACTCCGACGACGCCACAGGTTAATTCCGACCACCCCGTGCCCTCTGGATCACGCACACATCTTTGCCATGGTCCTACGCAGCTAACCCAACCCTCCGTTTGTCTTCTCGTGGACCGCAGCGTCATCCTCGACCTCGACCGTGCGCATCCGTCGCCAGAACTAACTCCGGCGAAGAATTCTGCCCGTCCCCGTGCACCCCTCCACCAACCGGTAGCACGTTGAGCATCAGCGTTACATTGCGAGCCTGGTGAGCATCCTCCCCCTCTTTTTCGCGTCCTGTTTCACTAGCGCCGCCGCCAACTAGTCGCTCCGCCGCTCGCCGTTGTTATCGCGCCGCCAGTTCGTGACTGTTAGATAGGAGCCGTCCGATATCAATCGAGTGGATGAGATAGAATGACTTAAACGCGAAGGGGTACTCGATCTGAGCCACTCGATCTAACTAGATCTAACGTTCCACAGAGCCGATCCGGCCGAACCGGTATCGACCAATGAAACAGCGCCGCGTGTCACCTATTTGGTTTAAAAACAGATTTGAAATCTAATTTAGATAGGATTTTCAAACCCTTATAACTTTCAAACCACACGTCCAAATTTTGCAAATTTTATATCAATGAATTCAGGAGAACAAGCCCTAGCCAACCATGGCCTTAGTTTTGAAAATAGTATCTGTTAGCTTGTTTGAATTTACAGAAACATTTGTGTATTTGTTTAGAGTATAAAAATTGTTTAAAATTGATTCTAGGATTAAATCTTTTGCAAAATGGATTTGTGTGACCTTACTGACCCTAGAAACCAACCCATAGTGTTAAAAATGATTTTTGTGAAATTTAAGTTGAATTATTTAACTTAGCCATATTCTAGCCAAATAAACTCATTGATTTTATTATGGAATTGTTTTTGCAAGAAAAACTTTGGGAAAATGTTATGAACCAAACTTACTGACCCAGAACACCAAGCCTTGCCAAGGGCAACTCACTTGTTGAAAAATATAAAATTTTGCTTTGAAAAGAATAATTTTCACCACATAAAATGTTGAATGGATTTTAAAATAGATTTTGAGCAAAACCCTCTAACTAATGACTTTGCCATCTTGGTAAATGACCAATGTGGACCTTACAAAGTTAAAAGCCTAGTGGATACCTCCCTTGTGAATAAAACCATCTTAAGCATGTTTCCATGCATGACTTAGAATCCATTGCTTTGTGTGTGTGAAATATTGGTTGAATATTGGTTTGGAATGCTACTTGATAATATGCTTGTTTGAATGATTGTAGTGGAATTAGAAAAATGTGAGACTAGCAAGATCAAGGAGTAAACCCTCATTCCCTACCAAAAAGGCAAGTTACACTATCATACAAAAGACCTACTATTTTCATTATACTTAGTGGATTTTGTAAACATGCATGAAAATGTTTTATACTTATGCTATGCTAATCCTAATAGGATTCCCTATACACTCCTTAGTAAAAATATTGAAGTTGTACATGCTTAGCCATGCTATGTTTTGAAGAGAGATACATGTTGAGATTTTACAAAGGTTGAGAAAAGACTTGTGTTTTACATAATAAAACAAGGACTCAATGAACCACCTAGGTGGTGGACACTATATGTATTGGAGAAGGTGGCAACAAAAGGAACCATGTCTATGGCAATCACTTTGTGTTGTGCTCCAAATGAAAACCACCTAGGAAACTTAGAGATTGAACATGTTTCTCCAATTGTGGCTTTCGTGTACAACCACATGCTATTATGGCTCTGGCTTAGTCAACTACATTAGGAAGACCCATACATTGTCTTTAGTTACCGGACATGGGGATCTGGAATGCTTCATGGGGGCTGAAGACAAGCTAGCAAGGATGTATGGGAGGACCTTTTGGAAAGACTTCGTCACACTCTCAGTCTGCCGGTACTCCATCTTGGTGAGCACTAATCCAGTAGGCCACTGGTGGCAACAAGATGGGAATGTGTCATGTGGGTAAAGTGTACTCCTTCTGCAGAAGTTAATAAAATCTAAGTACTTATCCGTGTCCCCGGTTATGGACAATACTGAGCAACTAAAGTTTGAACCATGGGAGATCTCGACATTCCAACTTCTAATATAAAAACTTGATGCACTTGTGGGTACCAAGGAATTCAAAGGGATTTGATAAAGCTTGTTGCACTTGGGGTTACCAAGGTGCTCAAGAGCATGAAGTACTTGGGGTTACCAAGGGACTCATGAGATTTTGATAAAAACTTGATGCACTTGGGGATTACCAAGTAGCTCAAGGGATTTTGACAAGGACTTGAACACTTGAGTTTCTACCAAGGAGTTCAAGGAACTTGGAAAAGAGATTTGACAAAGGACCAAAACCATTTTGAAAAGATAGGATAAATATTGCTTTATGCAAACAAGCCCTAAACTCTACTTAGCCAAATATGCATGTATTGATAGGATCCACTCATATTTACATAAAAGTGAAGCTTGCCAATACAATTCAAAATGTATTGACCCTTGTGGCTGTAACTTGTAATGTTGCAGGTTGATTGTTTATTTATATGAAGATTGTTTGATTGACTAGGACTACACAGTCTACAACCAACATCTGCCTGTGGCACTTTGAAGATGAAGGACCCATGACCAAATTTATTCCGCTGCAATGTATTGTAATAGCCATATGAGCTATGTATGATGCAATAAAATTATATTATTCCTGGTTATAAAGTTATGCTTTGACCTTGTTTCTTGATATTACATCTTACTGTGGATGCTAGCTATTGATCCAGGGACTAGCATTGTAAAACACAGGAGGCTCTATCTTATATTAGGTTGAGACCTCTTACAAGAATAAACGAAAGCTAGCGAAGAACAAGGTGACGATGCGCGTGGGAAATGGATCAAAGGTTGATGTGATCGCGGTCGGCACGCTACCTCTTCATCTACCATCGGGATTAGTTTTATACTTAAATAATTGTTATTTGGTGCCTGCGTTAAGCATGAACATTATATCGGGATCTTGTTTATTGTGAAAAGGTTACTTGTTTAAGTCCGATAATAATGGTTGTTCGATTTATATGAGTAATATGTTTTATGCACATGCACCTTTGATAGATGGTCTATTCTTATTGAATCTCGATAGTGGAAATACACATATTAATAACATTAAAGCTAAACGTTTGAAATCGGGCGATAACTCGACCTATATGTGGCACTGTCGTCTTGGTCACATTGGAGTGAAGCGTATGAAGAAACTCCATTCCGATGGACTTCCTGAATCACTTGATTTTGAATCACTTGAAAGATAAGAAGCATGTCTGATGGGTAAAATGACTAAGACTCCATTTTCTGGTATGATGGAGCGAGCTATGGACTTATTGGAAATCATACATACCGATGTGTGTGGTCCAATGAGTGTAGCATCGCGCGGTGGTTATCGTTATGTTCTTACCTTCACGGATGACTTGAGTAGATATGGGTATATCTATTTCATGAAACATAAGTCCGAAACTTTCGAGAAGTTTAAGGAATTTCAAAGTGAGGTGGAGAATCAACGTAACAAGAAGATTAAATTTCTATGTTCTGACCGTGGAGGTGAATATCTAAGTTACGAGTTTGGCGTGTAGGGGTTCGTAGCATGGAAAACAAAAAAATTCTACCGCATGCAAACAAACAAGCCAAGATCTATCTACTAGATTGTAGCAACGAGTCGATAGAGGAACTCACCCTCGAAGATTCCAAAGCGGTTAACGAGAGCAGATTCTCGTGGGTGATGTAGTCGTACTCTTGCCGATCTCAAGATCGCGTAGACGATCATTCCGGCGCTGCGTTCCGGCAGCGCTCCCTCAGTCGGTCACACGTTCGGTACTCGATGAAGACCTTCCTCTCCCTTGTTCCAGCAGGCAGCGGAGGTTGTAGCACTCTCCTCGTGATTCCGGCAGCACGACGGCATGGTACCGGAAGTAGAGGGGAGATCTCGCAGGGCTTCGCCTTAAGCCGGAGCGAGTATGGTGGAGTATGAGAGAGCTCCTCGGCGATCTAGGGTTTAGACACACCAAGGAGTAGAGGCTAGAGCCGGCGGCTAGGGTTCCGGGGACCCCAAGTCGGCGGCTAGGGCAAAACCCTAGGGGGCGGCGGCGGCTATGGAGGTAGGCGCCAAGCTAGGGTTAGAGGAGATGTACTTGTGTGTACTAGGAGGGAGCCCTGCCCCTCCTTATATAGGTGGAGGGGCCGGCGGCCAAGGGGAGGGAGTGGAGTCCCTCCCCAACTCGGCTTGGGTGGTGCGCCGGCTTGGGGAGGAGGACTCCCTCCCCAACTCGGTTTCACCTCCTCCTCCTCTTTTCCACTTTCCAAATTTAGCCGTTTGACTTCTCAATTTAGCTATTTGACTTTTCAAACTAGGATTCGATTAATCCTTTATTTGGAACAGCGATGACACTTAGTACATGATGCAATCATTTCAACTTGCAATGACACATTCATGTACCCCATCCCCTCTGGAGTGTCGGACATTCCGGAACCTTCTAGAACATTCCCGATGAAAACACCGGAATCATTTCCGAACTCCGAAACGGGACTTTCCTTATATGAATCTTATTCTCCGGACCATTCCGGATCTCCTCGTGATATCCCGTATCCCATCCGAGACTCCGAACAACATTCGGTCTCTTTCTCATAATACCATAACTACTCAAACAACGTCGAATCCTTAAGTGTGTCTCCCTACAGTTCGTGAATTATGCGGACATGATCGAGACACTTCTCCGAACAATAACCAATAGAGGAATCTGGAAATTCATATGGCTCCCACATATTTCTACGATTACTTTGCGATCGAATGAACCACTTACATACGATACCAATTTCCCTTTGTCTCACGATAGTTTACTTATCTGAGGTTATGATCGTCGGTATCTCTGCATACCTAGTTCAACCTCTTTACTGATAAGTACTCTTTTCTCGTTCCCGTGATATGTGATCCCTTGTGAGCCAGTCACATGCTTGCAAGCTAATTGGATGACATTTCACCGAGAGGGCCTAGAGTATATCTATCCGTCATATGGATGGACAAATCCCACTCTTGATCCATGTGTTTCAACCCATACTTTCCAAACACTCAATGCCACCTTTATAGCCACCTAGTTACGGTGTGGTGTTTGATGTCATCAAAGCATTCATCCGGTAAAGGTGATATGCATGATCTCATGGTCGAAGGAATTAGGTTACTATGTATCAGAAAGCATATAGCAATTGAACTATTAAAATGACTTGATCTTTATGCTACGCTTATCTATAGGAGTATGTCCATCACATCATTCTCCTAATGATATGACCCTGTTGTTAATAACATCTCTATGTTCATGATCAGGAAACCATAATCATATATTTACCAACAAGCTAGTTTAACAAGAGGCTTTACTAGGGACTCTTTTATGTTTACAAATCACACAAGTATTAATGTTTCCTGTTAATACAATTATAGCATGGTATGTAAACATTTATCATAAGTATGAAGATATGATAATAACCCACTTTATTATTGCCTCTTGGGCATATCTCCAACAGTCTCTCACTTGCACTAGAGTCAATAATCTAGTTTCAAACCTTTGTGTATTCAACACCTATGGCTTTCTGGTGTTGTAAGTACACGTTCGCTAGTGGTCAACTGATCTCCGGATCTGACACTTCCAGGTCCGTGTGTAATTGCATGTATTTGCGTCTCTATGCATCACTCATTCTCTAATGAGATGGCTTCGTACAAATTTGGTCCTTTGGTGTGACCTTTAGTTCTTTGAGGTTAAAACATGTTGATAATATTGTCGTACAATATATCTTCATAGTATTATCCCACTGTGAACTACACCTAGTTTGATAACAAACTACTTGACACAAATGCCCTCTTTTGCTGCTGAAATAGCAGTCATACACTTAGCCTTTTGTTGTAGTATCTGTCACAATGTCTTTAGCTTTGGAACTCATCCAAATCCATTATGGAACTTACTTTCCATTATATTGTTCCACCCTTAGTTTAGATTGAGATAAACTTAATTTGTACTTTGTGACAAAATTAGTATCAATGTAGTACTTTTAAAATGAAGTAACCATCTATTTGTCAATTCTACAAACAATATATTCTTAGTTCTTCCAAAAGATCATAAGAATATCCTTACTATTGTCCAATGATCATCTTATGAATCATTCTGGTATATGCTCACATCATTTAGAGCATAGGACATATCTGGATTTGTACATATCATAGCATAATTGATATAAATACTCTTTGTGATTTCATACATCAAGTATCAATCTATACTTGAATATTTGTTTCACTTACCAAGTGTCAATACACTTGAATATATCATTAATATTGAACTCATTCAATCCTTTCTGTGCGACAAGAACCTTTCTTGTAGTTTCTATATTGAACTCATTCAATACATCATCTATGTACTTTCGGCACAACCATATTAGCGTCTATTGATGCTAAATATTTGGGTTTTGCCTAAGCCTTTCATCGAGATGAAATTCTTATCTTGTGTTAATAAAAGATACATCATTTCCAATCAACAATATGTCTTCCACATAATGTATTAGAAACATGTCTTAGCGCTCCCACTTAATTTCTTGCAAATGCAAGCATCTTCATTATCTCCGACGAATTTAAACTCCTTTAACAGTTTCATCATAGTGAAGATTACAACTCCGTAATACTTACTTCAACCATTGAAGTTTGCATATGCATTTAGCATCATGTGAACTAACAAAACCCTTTGGACTATGTCATGCACACATCCTAGGTAACCCTTCTATTAGAAGAATTTGTTTTGTTTATCCAACACATAACAAAATTATATGTCGTGGTTGCTACATTAATCCGTCTAGACTAAATATCGCTATGAAAGATCAAATCTTGTCATAGTCAACCCTTGAACATTGTTGTGAACTCTTTCCCAACATGTCGACCATATTCATCTCTATTTATTTATAGATCCAAACACAACTGTAAGGTCTTACACCTTTCTTGAGGGTCCTTCAAGTTCAAAACTTGATTTCTCATGTATGGAACTATCATGGATTTTATGGCTTCAAGCCATTTGACGGAGTCAGGGCCCATCATCGCTTCTTTGCATGTAGTTGGTTCATTATTCTCAAATAATGATTCAACCCTCAAATCTTGGTATTTGATTGTTCATCCGACCTACTTGTTTCAATAGGAATTTGGATCTCCGTGACCACAACCTTTGAGGTACGTGAGCCATGAGCATTGTTGCTACCTCCGGAACACTTTTCGGCGCTGCGCAACTTTGCACATATAGCTAAGGTTCTTTTAACCTTATCAAAGTTCTATTGTCCTCCCACTTTACTTTTCACAAAAAATTCCTTCTCAAAGAAACTTGACATTCTAAGCGACAAACACTTTTGTCTCTGGTGTTATGGAGGAATACTTAACAGTTATTCGAAATAACATACAAAGATAGGTTCATCCGACTTTGGTTGCAAACATCTTTCTTATGCAAAGCATACCAATGTTTTAAGAAAGGACAACTTGGGTTTTATCCCAAACCAAAACTTTATATGGTGTCATTTCAACGGATTATGATGGAGCTCTTTTCAGTGGAAAAACGGTAGTCTCTAAAGCTTTTAATCTTTAAAATATAATGGCATTGTATGAATTACACCTTTGATCTCACCATGTCAAACAAGGTTTAATTACATATCTCGAACGCTCCATACTCTTATGGTGTCTCGGGAAAATGCAAATCCACGGAGCGATTCCATAAATCTTAGGTATTCTAAACTTTGTAACTCAAATATATTCATTTATGATCTTTATCATAAACTGTTTATATTCTTGTTACAATGATTTTGCACTTCATCTTGAAAATCTTTGAACTTTTCAAATATTTCACACTTCATCCTTATTAAGTAAATATTCATATATTCACTCAAATTTTTGGAGAAAGCATATGAAGTTGAAATCCATCGCTCTTGACTACACATAATGGACTTCGTACAACAATATGTACAAGTTCCAAATAAGCTAGTCATTCGTTCCCTTTTGGCCTACGAACGAAGTTTTAATTATCTCTAGGAAAGTTTCACAAGCGTCATGTGATCAAAAATCAAAAGACTCCAAAATTCCATCCACATGGAGTTTCTTCATGTTTTCTTTCCAATATAATTTAAACGGCGATGTCACTTCCTAAGTGATCCTTTAATCAATTTGTCTTTCGACATTTTTAGCACTAGTTTTATGGATGTGATTTCTCCAACAAGATTTGTGAATCATCCATCTTTTATGGATTACGGCAATTATTTGAACAACCCTTTTGTTCTCATAATACCTGATAAAATAAATCTTGAAGGCAAACTTTGATGTTTAACGAGCAACACAATAACCCTTTATTTTTTCTCGATGAACATCAACACATATTCTTTTGCTAGTTACTTAGGCCATTGTAGTTCATGAATTGTGTTGTTTCGTATGACGATTCACACCAACAAATTCAGTATCAAATACTTAAGAACCACATTGTTTAATAAGCAAAGAAAATAGCCATAACATGTATATCATCTATATACTTAAACTGAACAATTCTAGTCTTTTCTTTTCTGCCATATATTTATGAGATTCTCTTTCAGTATTTCCTTTTCTGTTTGAAAGAATCTATCAACATCAATAGTGGAGTCATACATATGACACATAATCCAAAGCGTGTATAATTAAATACCAATGTATTTGGACTTGCACTTTGAAGTAGATCACCATCATCAAATGTTTGGTGTTCTTCCAAATTCCTTTCTTTAGTAATCTCTTGGTGTAGTAAATATTTTACCCACATCAAATATTCACCCTTATCATGGAATTATCCATGATCAAGCTAATTTTAGCTTATAAAGATGAATCGCGAGTATAATGTTGCTATCCAAAACCTTTTGGTGGATTAGGACAACTAGTGTCTCCAACCCTTTGCAAATTCTCATCAAATATGAGAACACGACTTTTGCCATATTATACTCTGTCATGTTGCAACCAAAACTTCATTTCAGATATCACAATATCTTCCACAAATCATGGTTTCTGAAACAACTCTTTCAGATCCTAGATAACCTTGATATTAAGACAATCCTTTGAATATCAAGAATCATGGAGACAAACATGATACTTATACACTAATACTTGGAATTGTCACTCTTGTTTTAATACCAATTATTAAACTTCATGGAGTAACCGGAACTTTACTGAAAGTTTGCAATAGGACTTTTAAACTTTAGATTAACACTTCAAAACAATACGATACCAGTTTGTAAAGTAACTAACCAGAATTCTATAATTCTATCATCTCAATTATAACTAAGCGCAAGGTGGTAAACGGATGCCAATGACTACAACAACTATGCAAATTCACTTTGATTTAATTTATGATAAATAGTGTTTAACTTTTAATCATATTGTTGTTAAACTCCCACTCAAAACAATATCCCTCACATTGTTTTAGTGATCACACGAACCAAATCCACCACATCAAAACCGATCATCACGAGAGTTGATGTAGCTTCAATGGCGAACAATCATCATGTTCATCATATCTACTATATGACTCATGCTTTAACTTTCGGTGATCTGTGTTCCGAGACCATGTCTGTACATGCTAGGCTCGTCAAGATCAACCTTAGCTTCCGCATGAGCAAATCTGGCTTGCTCACGTTGTATACACTCGCAGAATCTAACACACCCGATCATCACGTGGTGCTTCGAAACAACGAGCTTTAGCAACGGTGCTTAATAAGGATGAACACTTTAAAACTTGAAATTGTGTGCTTGAGGGATCATCTTATAATGCTACCGTCGTGAACTAAGCAATACAAGATGCATAAAAGGATTAACATCACATGCAATTCATAATATGTGATATGATATGGCCTTTCTTCTTTGTGCTTCCGATCTCCATCTTCAAGCACGAACATGATCTCCATCATCGCCGGCATTGCATCAAGGTCAATGACGCTGCTCCATGGTTGTCGTCCACCAGCTTCAACTATTACAACTACTTTGAATAGACACGCGGGTCTTAACAGAATTTAAAGACAACCATATGGCTCCTGCCGGTTGCCAACTTACAATAAGGACCATTGCATACATCAAATATAATCACAATCATGGCCATATCACATCACAGCACACCCCTGCAAAACAAAGTTAGACGCCTCTACTTTCTTTGCATATTTTACGTGGTTTGGGGCTTTCAATAAGTGTCGATCTAACTTACGAACATGAACCACAACATTGATACTAGTATTGTCAATCACCCGTTGTAAATTGGATCTTAACTATGCTAGGAGAAACAGGCACCCGCAAAGCCACTTATGCAATACAAGTTGCATGTCAAGCGTGGAGCAAGTCTCATGAACGATGTCATGTAAGGTTAGCCCGGGCCGCTTCATCCCAACATACCGCAAGATGCAAAGTACACAAGAAGCAATCGACAATAAAAGCATCAACGCCCACAGTGACCATTGTGTTCTACTCGTGCAACAGATCTACATATAGACACGGCTCTGATACCACTGTAGGGGTTCGTAGCATGGAAAACAAAAAAATTCTACCGCATGCAAACAAACAAGCCTAGATCTATCTACTAGATTGTAGCAACGAGTCGATAGAGGAACTCACCCTCGAAGATTCCAAAGCGGTTAACGAGAGCAGATTCTCGTGGGTGATGTAGTCGTACTCTTGCCGATCTCAAGATCGCGTAGACGATCCTTCCGGCGCTGCGTTCCGGCAGCGCTCCCGCAGTCGGTCACACGTTCGGTACTCGACGAAGACCTTCCTCTCCCTTGTTCCAGCAGGCAGCGGAGGTTGTAGCACTCTCCTCGTGATTCCGGCAGCACGACGGCATGGTACCGGAAGTAGAGGGGAGATCTCGCAGGGCTTCGCCTTAAGCCGGAGCGAGTATGGTGGAGTATGAGAGAGCTCCTCGGTGATCTAGGGTTTAGACACACCAAGGAGTAGAGGCTAGAGCCGGCGGCTAGGGTTTTGGGGACCCCAAGTCGGCGGCTAGGGCAAAACCCTAGGGGGCGGCGGCGGCTATGGAGGTAGGCGCCAAGCTAGGGTTAGAGGAGAGGTACTTGTGTGTACTAGGAGGGAGCCTTGCCCCTCCTTATATAGGTGGAGGGGCCGGCGGCCAAGGGGAGGGAGTGGAGTCCCTCCCCAACTCGGCTTGGGTGGTGCGCCGGCTTGGGGAGGAGGACTCCCTCCCCAACTCGGTTTCACCTCCTCCTCCTCTTTTCCACTTTCCAAATTTAGCCGTTTGACTTTTCAATTTAGCTATTTGACTTTTCAAACTAGGATTCGATTAATCCTTTATTTGGAACAGCGATGACACTTAGTACATGATGCAATCATTCCAACTTGCAATGACACATTCATGTACCCCTTCCCCTCCGGAGTGCCGGACATTCCGGAACCTTCTAGAACATTCCCGATGAAAACACCGAAATCATTTCCGAACTCCGAAACGGGACTTTCCTTATATGAATCTTATTCTCCGGACCATTCCGGATCTCCTCATGATATCCCGGATCCCATCCGAGACTCCGAACAACATTCGGTCTCTTTCTCGTAATACCATAACTACTCAAACAACGTCGAATCCTTAAGTGTGTCTCCCTACGGTTCGTGAATTATGCGGACATGATCGAGACACTTCTCCGAACAATAACCAATAGAGGAATCTGGAAATTCATATGGCTCCCACATATTTCTACGATTACTTTGCGATCGAATGAACCACTTACATACGATACCAATTTCCCTTTGTCTCACGATAGTTTACTTATCTGAGGTTATGATCGTCGGTATCTCTGCATACCTAGTTCAACCTCGTTACTGATAAGTACTCTTTTCTCGTTCCCGTGATATGTGATCCCTTGTGAGCCAGTCACATGCTTGCAAGCTAATTGGATGACATTTCACCGAGAGGGCCCAGAGTATATCTATCCGTCATATGGATGGACAAATCCCACTCTTGATCCATGTGTTTCAACCCATACTTTCCAAACACTCAATGCCACCTTTATAGCCACCCAGTTAGGGTGTGGTGTTTGATGTCATCAAAGCATTCATCCGGTAAAGGTGATATGCATGATCTCATGGTCGAAGGAATTAGGTTACTATGTATCAGAAAGCATATAGCAATTGAACTATTAAAATGACTTGATCTTTATGATACGCTTATCTATAGGAGTATGTCCATCACATCATTCTCCTAATGATATGACCCTGTTGTTAATAACATCTCTATGTTCATGATCAGGAAACCATGATCATATATTTACCAACAAGCTAGTTTAACAAGAGGCTTTACTAGGGACTCTTTTATGTTTACAAATCACACAAGTATTAATGTTTCCTGTTAATACAATTATAGCATGGTATGTAAACATTTATCATAAGTATGAAGATATGATAATAACCCACTTTATTATTGCCTCTTGGGCATATCTCCAACATGGCGAGCATTTGAAGAAATGCGGAATACTTTCACAATTGACACTGTCGGGAACACCACAGCGTAATGGTGTGTCCGAACGTCGTAATCGAACTCTCTTAGATATGGTTCATTCTATGATGTCACTTACAGATTTACCGCTATCATTTCGGGGTTATGCATTAGAAACAGCCGCATTCACTTTAAATAGGGCACCATCTAAATCCGTTGAAACGACACCGTATGAATTATGGTTTGGGAAGAAACCTATATTGTCGTTCCTTAAAGTTTGGGGTTGCGAAGCCTATGTAAAGAAGTTACAGCCAGACAAGCTTGAACCCAAAGCGGAAAAATGCGTCTTCATAGGATATCCAAAGGAAACTATTGGGTATACCTTCTATCATAGATCCGAAGGCAAAATCTTCGTTGCCAAGAATGGATCCTTTCTAGAGAAGGAATTTCTCTCGAAAGAAGTGACTGGAAGGAAAGTAGAACTTGACGAGGTTGTTGAACCTTCTCTCGAACTTGCGAGTAGCGCAGCACCGGAAGAAGTTCCTGTGGTGCCTGCACCAATAAGAGAGGAAGCTAATGATGATGATCATGAAACTTCGGTTGTAGTTGCTACAGAACCTCGTAGGTCATCGGGAAATCGTACCACTCCTGATTGGTATGATCCTGTTATGAGTGTCATGTTGGTAGACAACACCGATGACCCTGCGACATATGAGGAAGCGATGATGAGCCCAGATTCCAATAAATGGCAAGATGCCATGAAATCCGAGATTGGATCCATGTACGAAAACCAAGTATGGACTTTGGTGGACTTACCGGATGGCCGGAAGGCTGTCGAGAACAAATGGATTTTCAAGAAGAAAACAGATGCTGATGGTAATGTTACTATCTATAAATCTCGACTTGTCGCAAAAGGGTTTCGACAAATTCAAGGAGTTGACTACGATGAGACTTTCTCACGAGTAGCTAAGCTAAAATCTGTGAGGATTTTTTTAGCAATCGCTGCATATTACGATTATGAGATATGGCAGATGGATGTCAAAACAGCATTCCTCAATGGAGACATTGATGAAGAGTTGTATATGATGCAACCCAAAGGTTTTGTCGATCCTAAAGATGCTAACAAGGTATGCAAACTTCAACGGTCCATATATGGATTGAAGCAAGCATCCCGAAGTTGGAATCAACGTTTTGATAAGGTGATCAAAAGTTTTGGTTTTATACAAACTTATGGAGAAGCTTGTATTTACAAGAAAGTGAGTGGGAGCTCTGTAGCATTCTTAATACTATATGTAGATGACATATTGTTGATTGGGAATGATGTAGACCTTCTTAATAGTGTCATGGAATATTTGAATAATAGTTTTTCAATGAAAGATCTTGGCGAAGCAGCTTACATATTAGGTATAAAGATTTATAGAGATAGATCGAGACGCCTAATATCATTGTCACAAAGTACATATTTGGACAAAGTGACGAGGTTTAATCTCGTCAATGCCCATTGTTATGGACTTGGGTTTTAGAGAAGATGGGTGTAACACCCTCAGAATCGGACCTATGCAAGTTTGGACAAAATTCACCAAACCCGCATAGAAACGATTCAAAGGTGCCCACCAGGCACTTTCGTGCGGGTGGAAAACGAAGTAATAACATTACACAACAGTCCTCGATGGGACCCACAGAACAGGTATATATAACAGCGACTCAAAGAGTCAAGAATACAAATATAATATACAAGATCCAAATCACCTTGAAAACAGTAGAGCGTCCGACTACGGACAAGAAGCAAATGGGGCTAAGAGCCCTGAAGAATAACCAATGGCGTCCATAACCCTGCCCAGGCCAAGCCGGAAGGTTAACCCTGCTAACGACGTCGATCTCAAAACCTGCTTAAACACAAGGGGTGCCGACAAAGGGCAAAGGAAAAAGAGGAGCGTCAGTACTGAGGCCAGTACACGGCGAGGCTAGAATTCGGCGGTCCTCGCCTACATAGGTATGGTGGACTGAAGCGGCAGCGACAGCATGCACTAAACAACCTATAGAGACTCGATACAACTGGCGGTTATCAGAGAGGGGTAAGAGTGACCTAACCGGATCCAACCTGAAGCTATCACCAAACAAACCCATCCTGGTGTTTCCCCCTCGAGACCAAACGAGGAAGTCAACCGAGGAACTCACACGGTTGGCAATTTTACTTATTCAGTTATAGTTGCGGCACTTTACTAGTCAGGTTTAGATAATTGTCCTGATAAAGTAAACAGTGGGCACTTTTAGTTAACCATTCCGTGATAGTTGCAACAATTACTAATCAGGTACAGATAGCATGAGATAAACCCAAAACCCAGCAGTTGTTGGTACTTTTATTCAGCCATTCCGTTGTAGTTGCAATACTTACTAGTCAGGTACAATGGTCGCAAGCGACGACACAAGCAAGCAATTGTTGGCAGTTTTAGTTAGCCATTCCGTTATAGTGAAGCTAATTACTAGTCATTATAAGTCAAATTTATAGCAGTAAACTTTAGTTATGCTTGTCTATGATCGAGAAACTGTGCTCCAAGTCGTCCATATCCGCGGACACGGCTTTCAGAAAGTTTTACCCGGCCGGGGTGCACCAATAGCAACACACACTCGATCAACCTCGGAAAAACCAAATCAAAACCCAACGAGGCTTTCACGACAAAGCAATCACAAGATTCAGAAATATTTCAGGGGGCCACCCCTTAAGTAGAATCCGCAACGGAGTAAGCAAGCTCCGAGACGGCCTCAAGGTTTGGGTGGACGGCTGTGAACGACTGGGAACCCGAAAGTGTGGCTGGGCTTGTCGACACCGCGGAATCGTGTCCCGCTCCTAAACAGTACAGTGTGCTCCTCGCACAATCGTAAATAAAGCAGTAAAACATGGCATAAGTACAGGATCGTAATAAAACCTCAAACTAGTTTGTGGCCCCAAGAAATAAGACGGAATCAAGCTCTGGCTCAGGGGGGTCCCATATACCTCCCGGATGTGGATAGCGCGATAAATCAAGGAACAGGTATCAAGTACTCGGGGTCTTACGGGACACAAGTGGGCGTTCGGAAACCAAATATTATCTATCACCCACCGATGCCTCTGCTTAATCACTTTTAGTTGTTAAACAGAAATTAAAGTGATGATAAATAAAGCTAGAATCATCTCCAACAACAACATGCGGCAATACATCAACAACTGTGGCACTTGACAACACGCAACATTACTTGAGCAAGCGACTACGACGTGCAAGTCCAACTATCTACCAAACAACAGGTAATAGGATGTGTCCAAGGCAATATGAGGCTGCAGGGAATATCACGGGTACGGAAAACTAGAGCATCGCAACACAGATAGCAATAGATCAATAGGAGGGAAGTAAATACTATAAAAGTAAGATAGGTAGAAAGGGGAGATGCTCGCCTGAAAACATTGTCGAAGGATTTCATCCGAAGATCGGGGCGAAGCTCACATCAACTCAACGGCCTTATCCGCGAAGAACCTAAACACTAGAAGAAACACCGGATGCAATATTTAATAAAACGGCAGAAGATCGGCATGATGCATGTATGATGGATGACATGGCAAGGTGCGATGCAGTTAGGTCATATTAAGCGGAACCGGGGTCCCGACAATTAATTAGATGGTGCAAGTTGTTTAGATCCCCGCAATTTAAATGTTGTATTAGCATGGCAAAAGATAGTACCGGGTTCGCTACACATGTTTAAATGAGGCCAATATAAGGCTAGATATGCCCGCATATGGGCCCCATGTTTAATTATTAGGTGAATCGGCATAATGCCCCCCCAAACCAATGCTATGCATGCGGGAATGACAATTTAATGTGCAACAAATTGATATGTTATAAAATAGGGTTCGAGGAAAAGGGGTCACACATCAGAGGGGCTCGACGATCTTGGTTAGGGTTCGACAGGTTTCGGGGTCGGGGGTCCAGGGTTCGACGGATTCGGCCTCGACGGGATCGTTCTCTCGTGCTCGGTAACTGGCAGATCTTGCGTTCCGGGAAGAAGGGCTTGGTTCGGTGTCGGGGCGCATCGGATCTTCCGGGCCGATGCCGTTCTTGTCGTCGCGACGGTCTTGTCGGGTTCTCAAGTCGGGTCGGTCTTGTCTTCGGGGTGAAGAACTTGGTGTCCGGGCGGAGTGCTTGGCGTCCCTGGGTTCCGATAGGAGATCTTGGCGTTCGGCGGTATCGGTCTTCGGATCGGGCTTCGGGGTCTTGGGGTCCGTGAAGAAGTCCTTGCGGTGAGGATCTGTCACTTAGTGGCCAGGGTTCTAGCGTTGGAGATCTTGATGTCCAATTACTCGGATAAACCTCCTGGCATCGGTACAGACAGGCACCATCTCGCTTAGTGTAGCAGCTTCCTGACAACACCACCGCCACATAAGCAACATCGGACTGCTGGGGCGGCCACAGGACAGCGACGATGGAGAAACAGGGGTCACCGATGACCATGGCACTTGCACCGCATCCGAAGACGAGGCATCGTGCTCCTCCTGATGCTGGCACGCACGCGCGAGATGGGGAGAAGGCCGAGCTCGGCGACGAGAAAGGCGCCAGGCAGGACGAGGTGGACGGGCGCGGGCGGGGCCGGCGGCAGGAGCAGCGGGGTCGGCCGCGGACGGCTGCCGCGGCTCGCCGGCGGCGCTTGGGCGGCGGCGGACGGCGAGGTGGGGCGGAGCCGCGGTCGCGGGGAACACGGGGAGGCAAAGCGCGGTCGGGGACGGACGAAGGGGGGAGGCGCTCGCGGAGCTCGCGGCGCGCGGTCGTCGGTGCGGGCCTGGCGCGGGGCGCGGCCGGAGCGGGGCTCGGCGGTGCGGTGGCGGCAGAGGCGGAAGGGTCTGGGGCGGCCGCGGGGCGCTCGCGCGTCGCCGGGGAGGGGCGGCCGCAGGAGGACGGGAGGGAAGGCAGCTCCGGCGGCGACGGGGCGCCGGCGGCGAGGCGAGGGGGCCCTGGGGAACGGCGAAGGGGAGGTTACGGTGTCGGAGGCCGCGGGCGCGGGACGGCGAGGTGGCTCAGGGTGAGCGAGGGGGAGGCGGTTGGCCGGACTTGGCGGCGAGGCGGGTGAGCTGGGCGGTGGAGGGCGGAGCCGGTGGCGGGGGATAAGGGGGAAGGCGGCGGAGCGGTGGGGTAGGCGGCAGACGGGAGCCTGGGAGAAAGAAGGAACAGGGGGCACGGGCTGGTGGGAGGTGGGTCCCAGGCAGGTGGGGGATCGGATGTGGGGAGGTTGGTGTGTGGTGTTTTGTGCGTCTGGTGGGGCTGTGTGCTGTTGTATGGTGGAGGAGAGAGGGAAGGGAGAGAGAGGAAGGCCACGTGGCATCGCCGGGTTGGTTAGGGGAGAGGGGATAGCTGAGGTGGCGTGCAGGGATAGGAGGGAGTGATGTGGAGGGGAGGGTTGGGTAGGATAGTTGGTGGGTTTAGGATTAGACGGGGCCGGTTGGGGTGGACCGTTTTTATTTCTGGGGTGGTCGATCGGGTCAATCGGCCCGTTCGACTGCCCCGCAAAAATAAATATAAATTTTATTTGTTTAATTGGACCGTTTGCAAACCGCTCGCGGCCAAAACAAAATAATCCGGAGACCCGGGTTTTGCGTGTTTGAATTAAGAGGGGCGTTTGGAAAACAAAAACGGGCGTTGCGAAAATAGTTTTGGCAAACAATGCATGTTGATGACGATGCAATGCACAAATTCAACGCGATTTTCTAGTAGTGGTTTTGCGGGATGCCACAATTCGACACCACTAACAATGGATCTCGCCCTCGAGATCCGCCTCATGGTACCGGAAAGAAGGTCGGTGATCTGCATCTTCCTACTTCGTGTAGATCCTCGCGACACCACTAACGAGGGTTCCTTCTTCATCTTGAAATTGGCGACACCACCAACAAAGGGTCGTCGTTCCTGATCGTCGAGAGAACACCCCGGAGAAACAAAGGACGAAGATAGAGGTATCAAACGATAAGGCCACCTCTATCTTCCATTAGAAGAGGAGAAAAGTTACCTTGATCCACCAGTTCGATGTACAGAGCGAGCAGTAAGAGTCGGGTAGGGTGATCAGTCCATCCCGAACCCAACTATCAACTCTATACATGGGTAGGATAATCAGGCAACTCAACTCTCGAGATTTAGACTGAAGACCTTCTTAGGCGGTATCCGGAACAAAGGGATGATGCCAGCAGAAATCGTATGAAAGACACAATGATTAGGTTTCGCGATGGTTCCATTGGCATGAACAACACATGCTCAAGGTCGACTCCAACTTCACCAAAGCTCGTTCTTCTCATACGTTTTTCAACGACACTGATATCCAGCAAGGAACACATATGGATAAAGAGCTCAAGAACAAAAGATCGGATGAAGGGTACAACAGACAAGCTGCAGATTGATGATCGTAGCGCCTCCGTTACAAAAGGAAGAAAGCGAAACCCTGAAGGTACGACGGAAACCCAACCACGAGAAATCCTGGACTCGAAGAAAGGATAAGAGGGTAGATTCAAAACACGTCGAGATAAGAGGAGAATAGCAGAGGGGTAAGGAGTAAAATCAGACCTAATCAGAACTATCCAACCGATTTTGCAAAATAGTTTTGACTCTCTACTTCGGCCGTTAGCTAGGTTATCCTACAGGCTGGACTTGTGGGGTATCGCTACTGCTGAGCTCTGATACCACTCTGTAACACCCTCAGAATCGGACCTATGCAAGTTTGGACAAAATTCACCAAACCCGCATAGAAACGATTCAAAGGTGCCCACCAGGCACTTTCGTGCGGGTGGAAAACGAAGTAATAACATTACACAACAGTCCTCGATGGGACCCACAGAACAGGTATATATAACAGCGACTCAAAGAGTCAAGAATACAAATATAATATACAAGATCCAAATCACCTTGAAAACAGTAGAGCGTCCGACTACGGACAAGAAGCAAATGGGGCTAAGAGCCCTGAAGAATAACCAATGGCGTCCATAACCCTGCCCAGGCCAAGCCGGAAGGTTAACCCTGCTAACGACGTCGATCTCAAAACCTGCTTAAACACAAGGGGTGCCGACAAAGGGCAAAGGAAAAAAGAGGAGCGTCAGTACTGAGGCCAGTACACGGCGAGGCTAGAATTCGGCGGTCCTCGCCTACATAGGTATGGTGGACTGAAGCGGCAGCGGCAGCATGCACTAAACAACCTATAGAGACTCGATACAACTGGCGGTTATCAGAGAGGGGTAAGAGTGACCTAACCGGATCCAACCTGAAGCTATCACCAAACAAACCCATCCTGGTGTTTCCCCCTCGAGACCAAACGAGGAAGTCAACCGAGGAACTCACACGGTTGGCAATTTTACTTATTCAGTTATAGTTGCGGCACTTTACTAGTCAGGTTTAGATAATTGTCCTGATAAAGTAAACAGTGGGCACTTTTAGTTAACCATTCCGTGATAGTTGCAACAATTACTAATCAGGTACAGATAGCATGAGATAAACCCAAAACCCAGCAGTTGTTGGTACTTTTATTCAGCCATTCCGTTGTAGTTGCAATACTTACTAGTCAGGTACAATGGTCGCAAGCGACGACACAAGCAAGCAATTGTTGGCAGTTTTAGTTAGCCATTCCGTTATAGTGAAGCTAATTACTAGTCATTATAAGTCAAATTTATAGCAGTAAACTTTAGTTATGCTTGTCTATGATCGAGAAACTGTGCTCCAAGTCGTCCATATCCGCGGACACGGCTTTCAGAAAGTTTTACCCGGCCGGGGTGCACCAATAGCAACACACACTCGATCAACCTCGGAAAAACCAAATCAAAACCCAACGAGGCTTTCACGACAAAGCAATCACAAGATTCAGAAATATTTCAGGGGGCCACCCCTTAAGTAGAATCCGCAACGGAGTAAGCAAGCTCCGAGACGGCCTCAAGGTTTGGGTGGACGGCTGTGAACGACTGGGAACCCGAAAGTGTGGCTGGGCTTGTCGACACCGCGGAATCGTGTCCCGCTCCTAAACAGTACAGTGTGCTCCTCGCACAATCGTAAATAAAGCAGTAAAACATGGCATAAGTACAGGATCGTAATAAAACCTCAAACTAGTTTGTGGCCCCAAGAAATAAGACGGAATCAAGCTCTGGCTCAGGGGGGTCCCATATACCTCCCGGATGTGGATAGCGCGATAAATCAAGGAACAGGTATCAAGTACTCGGGGTCTTACGGGACACAAGTGGGCGTTCGGAAACCAAATATTATCTATCACCCACCGATGCCTCTGCTTAATCACTTTTAGTTGTTAAACAGAAATTAAAGTGACGATAAATAAAGCTAGAATCATCTCCAACAACAACATGCGGCAATACATCAACAACTGTGGCACTTGACAACACGCAACATTACTTGAGCAAGCGACTACGACGCGCAAGTCCAACTATCTACCAAACAACAGGTAATAGGATGTGTCCAAGGCAATATGAGGCTGCAGGGAATATCACGGGTACGGAAAACTAGAGCATCGCAACACAGATAGCAATAGATCAATAGGAGGGAAGTAAATACTATAAAAGTAAGATAGGTAGAAAGGGGAGATGCTCGCCTGAAAACATTGTCGAAGGATTTCATCCGAAGATCGGGGCGAAGCTCACATCAACTCAACGGCCTTATCCGCGAAGAACCTAAACACTAGAAGAAACACCGGATGCAATATTTAATAAAACGGCAGAAGATCGGCATGATGCATGTATGATGGATGACATGGCAAGGTGCGATGCAGTTAGGTCATATTAAGCGGAACCGGGGTCCCGACAATTAATTAGATGGTGCAAGTTGTTTAGATCCCCGCAATTTAAATGTTGTATTAGCATGGCAAAAGATAGTACCGGGTTCGCTACACATGTTTAAATGAGGCCAATAAGGCTAGATATGCCCGCATATGGGCCCCATGTTTAATTATTAGGTGAATCGGCATAATGCCCCCCCAAACCAATGCTATGCATGCGGGAATGACAATTTAATGTGCAACAAATTGATATGTTATAAAATAGGGTTCGAGGAAAAGGGGTCACACATCAGAGGGGCTCGACGATCTTGGTTAGGGTTCGACAGGTTTCGGGGTCGGGGGTCCAGGGTTCGACGGATTCGGCCTCGACGGGATCGTTCTCTCGTGCTCGGTAACTGGCAGATCTTGCGTTCCGGGAAGAAGGGCTTGGTTCGGTGTCGGGGCGCATCGGATCTTCCGGGCCGATGCCGTTCTTGTCGTCGCGACGGTCTTGTCGGGTTCTCAAGTCGGGTCGGTCTTGTCTTCGGGGTGAAGAACTTGGTGTCCGGGCGGAGTGCTTGGCGTCCCTGGGTTCCGATAGGAGATCTTGGCGTTCGGCGGTATCGGTCTTCGGATCGGGCTTCGGGGTCTTGGGGTCCGTGAAGAAGTCCTTGCGGTGAGGATCTGTCACTTAGTGGCCAGGGTTCTAGCGTTGGAGATCTTGATGTCCAATTACTCGGATAAACCTCCTGGCATCGGTACAGACAGGCACCATCTCGCTTCGTGTAGCAGCTTCCTGACAACACCACCGCCACATAAGCAACATCGGACTGCTGGGGCGGCCACAGGACAGCGACGATGGAGAAACAGGGGTCACCGATGACCATGGCACTTGCACCGCATCCGAAGACGAGGCATCGTGCTCCTCCTGATGCTGGCACGCACGCGCGAGATGGGGAGAAGGCCGAGCTCGGCGACGAGAAAGGCGCCAGGCAGGACGAGGTGGACGGGCGCGGGCGGGGCCGGCGGCAGGAGCAGCGGGGTCGGCCGCGGACGGCTGCCGCGGCTCGCCGGCGGCGCTTGGGCGGCGGCGGACGGCGAGGTGGGGCGGAGCCGCGGTCGCGGGGAACACGGGGAGGCAGAGCGCGGTCGGGGACGAACGAAGGGGGGCGGCGCTCGCGGAGCTCGCGGCGCGCGGTCGTCGGTGCGGGCCTGGCGCGGGGCGCGGCCGGAGCGGGGCTCGGCGGTGCGGTGGCGGCAGAGGCGGAAGGGTCTGGGGCGGCCGCGGGGCGCTCGCGCATCGCCGGGGAGGGGCGGCCGCAGGAGGACGGGAGGGAAGGCAGCTCCGGCGGCGACGGGGCGCCGGCGGCGAGGCGAGGGGGCCCTGGGGAACGGCGAAGGGGAGGTTACGGCGTCGGAGGCCGCGGGCGCGGGACGGCGAGGTGGCTCAGGGTGAGCGGGGGGGAGGCGGTTGGCCAGACTTGGCGGCGAGGCGGGTGAGCTGGGCGGTGGAGGGCGGAGCCGGTGGCGGGGGATAAGGGGGAAGGCGGCGGAGCGGTGGGGTAGGCGGCAGACGGGAGCCTGGGAGGAAGAAGGAACAGGGGGCACGGGCTGGTGGGAGGTGGGTCCCAGGCAGGTGGGGGATCGGATGTGGGGAGGTTGGTGTGTGGTGTTTTGTGCGTCTGGTGAGGCTGTGTGCTGTTGTATGGTGGAGGAGAGAGGGAAGGGAGAGAGAGGAAGGCCACGTGGCATCGCCGGGTTGGTTAGGGGAGAGGGGATAGCTGAGGTGGCGTGCAGGGATAGGAGGGAGTGATGTGGAGGGGAGGGTTGGGTAGGATAGTTGGTGGGTTTAGGATTAGACGGGGCCGGTTGGGGTGGACCGTTTTTATTTCTGGGGTGGTCGATCGGGTCAATCGGCCCGTTCGACTGCCCCGCAAAAATAAATATAAATTTTATTTGTTTAATTGGACCGTTTGCAAACCGCTCGCGGCCAAAACAAAATAATCCGGCGACCCGGGTTTTGCGTGTTTGAATTAAGAGGGGGCGTTTGGAAAACAAAAACGGGCGTTGCGAAAATAGTTTTGGCAAACAATGCATGTTGATGACGATGCAATGCACAAATTCAACGCGATTTTCTAGTAGTGGTTTTGCGGGATGCCACAATGGGGATGCTGGAGATCGTGGCACGGTTAACAGACAAGCAACCAGGGGACACGAGATTTACCCAGGTTCAGGCCCCCGGAGGGAAAACCCTACTCCTGCGTGTCTGCTCTTTGATTACGGCGGAACCGAAGGTTACAGGGTGCGCAGATTCGATCTGGCGTTGATGCGTGTGCGAAAGTATGAGTCGAGTTTCCCTAGGACGTGCCCTCCTGGCCTTCATATAGACTTAGGCAGGTCCCGGCCGTAGTCCTAGTCGGTTACAAGGTCTAAGGTTTTACCCCTTTGAATTTCCTATCTCCTCTAGTCTTGCTCTCCAAGGATCCAAAGACGTCATGGGCCTTGGCCACCCGAAAATCTTCATGGGCCAGCGTATATCTGCTGTGGGCCTTCCTTGGGCTGGACCAGGTATGCTGAAGTTACGTAGCCGTAGGGTATAACCATGTCAGTAGCCCCCGAGTGTTCAGTCGAATCGTAGATTCGGCTGAGGACTCTTCCATCTTTTGGGTGCAGCTATACATTAATAGTATATGTGTGCAGGGATTGTTGATGCGTGTGCCTGACTCACCCGACGGATCAGGGTCAGTTAACTGTCTTAGGACGAAACGACACGATCTTCTTCAGGTTCGGGTCCCTCAACCCGTACCTGGAACATATGCTTGCGTAATTCGACTTAGGCCGCGGAGGACTTACAGGAGTGGAATTCCAGTGATTTTAATTGGTGTACCCAACGCGTCCGTCGGGATTTTTCATCGTACCTGCTGGTACGGATTTATACTAGCAGAGCGCAGTCAGGTGCGTTGCCAGGCCATCAGATGATATCTGTAGGTCTTATCTTTGCGTCGCAGACGCAGCATCCAAACATTTATCACCTTGGAGGTGTTTCGGGTGGCCAAGGAGATTGTTGCTCACTTAGCGTTTTGTTGGGGCAGAGTTGCCAAAAAGGTTTTTGCATGCGGATCCGGAAGATCGCAGTCGAAGATTTCATAGGGTGCGCGACCAGCGCTCCCTATGGGAGTAGCCCCCAAGTGTCTGTTCGAGTCGTAGACTCGAACAGAGACTTTTAGTTAAAGCATTGTTTCAATCATTAGGTCCGCAGGACTCGAAAATTTTCGGATGCTTAAATCCATCCTTCCTATGGGAGTAGCCCCCGAGTCCGTAGTGGAGTCGTAGACTCGACGTAGGACTCAGAGTAGTAATTTTTTCCTCGTTTGTCTGTCGGGTGCGCGGCCAGCGCTCCTGATAGGAGTAGCCCCCGAGCATTTAGTCGAATCGTAGATTCGAGTGAGTACTCTTAGCTGTGGAGCCGAAGTGGTGCTAGTATAGCTTTTGATGACGTTAGTGCTTACGATCGATGACCTCAAGCGTCTGCTACGCCAGAGATGACTTGACTAGACGAAGCGTGGGTCCCACTTGCTGACTTTGAATTGACCGGTCACGCGCGGCGTGGAGATGATTACGGCGTCTCCTCGATTTCCGCGCGTAGTGGACTGCGTGGTAACGACGGTTTGTTTTGGTGCTGACACGTGTACGGCCAGATCTACCGTTGGCGTTAGGTCTTCTCGATGGACGGCCAGCGTGCGTCGTCTTCGCTGTTATAATCCTGGGTGAAATCTTGGTTTGTTTTTCACCGCACCAGTTCATCTGTTCACTGCCTCCTTGTTCTTGAGCAATTCTTGCTGCGCGCTGAGCTTTCCTTCCACATTTCCTTCGTTCTTTCTGCGTTGTCATCGCCACCATCGCTGCAGCGCCATGGGGAAAACAAAGAAGTCCTCATCTGCGGTTGGGACCAGCGCCGCCGGAGGCAAGAAAGGCACCGCCGCTGCTCGCGTCACCAATGGTGGCTGGCGGCGATCAGAGACGCGGGAGAGCGATCTCCGCAAACTGCACGAGCGGAGCCTGATCCCGCAAGACACGACGGCTGTGAGACTCCCCGGTAATGAGGTAATCCCCCGTCCCCCATCTGGGTATCGGGTTATGTTTGTTGCCTTCATCTTGCGTGGTTTTTTGTATCCAGTCCATGACTTCCTTCGTGGACTGCTCTTCTTCTATGGGGTTCAGTTGCATCATCTGTCTCCCAATTCTCTTCTCCACATTGCGTGTTTTATCACGCTTTGCGAGTGTTGGCTTCTGGTGTCCACTCGAACTTGTCTGCCTTGCACAGCGGCTGGTAGAATGGTAGGGCCTTCTCGCCCATGCGGCTGATGAACCTGCTTAGCGCCGCTACTCGCCCTGCGAGTTGCTGAACACCCTTGAGGTTTTTCGGCTTCTCCATTGTCATGATAGCTTTGATTTTCTTCGGGTTCGCTTCGATCCCTCGTTGAGAGATGAAGTACCCGAGCAGCTGACTCGAGGGGACGCCGAAGGCGCACTTTTCTGGATTGAGCTTGATCCTGTAACGATCAAGGTTGTCGAACGTCTCGCGGAGATCGTCGATAAGTGTTCTTGCCTCCTTGGTTTTTATGACTATGTCGTCGACATAGACTTGGACGTTGTGACCGATCTGGTCCTTGAGGCAGGCCTGCATGCATCGCTGGTACGTGGCACCTGCGTTCTTTAGCCCGAAGGGCATTGTGTTGTATCAGAATACTCCGAACGGTGTGATGAACGCCGTTTTCTCTTGATCTTCGACCTTGAGCCGAATCTGGTTATAGCCTGAGTAGGCGTCGAGGAAGGAGAGCTTCTCACAACCTTCAGTCGAATCGATGATCTGGTCGATCCGAGGAAGAGGGAAGTGGTCCTTTGGGCAGTGTTTATTTAGTGACGTGAAGTCTACGCACATCCGCAGGATGTCCGTGTCCTTTTTCGGGACCATCACCGTATTTTCCAGCCACTCGCTTTCCTTGATTTCCCGGATGAAGTCTGCTGCGAGTAATCTGTTGATCTCCTTGCCGATAGCTTCGGCTCTTGGCTCCGACAGTCTTCGGATAGACTGCTTTACTGGCTTGGTGTCTGGGAAGACATTGAGTGCGTGCTCGGCGAATTCCCTGGGAACTCCTGGCATGTCCGCAGGACACCAGGAGAATATTTCCCAGCGCTCACAGAGGAATTCGACGAGCGCGCCTTCCTATGCTGTGCTGAGGTCGTTGGCGATCAGCGCCGTCTTGGAGGCGTCAGTCGGATGGACCTGCACTTTCTTGGTGTTGATGGTGGAGTCGAAGGACATGTCGGGTGCGTTTTGCCTTATGACTGGGGGTAGCCCCTTGTCCGTCACCTCGCGGAGCCTTACGAGCTCGTCTTGCATGCCGAAGGACTGGGAGATTTTGTTGAAATCCCTCTCGCATTGGTCCGATCGGGTGAAGCTCCCGTGGACTGTGATGACGCCCCTTGGTCCTGGCATCTTGAGTAGTAGGTATGCGTAGTGTGGGACGGCCAGGAACCTTGCGAATAATACACGTCCCAGGATGGCATGGTATTGCGATGGCCAGTCCACCACTTCGAATTCTAGGCGCTCTTGCCGAAAGTTGTCCGGCTTCCCGAAGATGACGTCGAGCCCTATTTTTCCTAGGGGGAAGATGCCCTTCCCTAGGACAATGCCGTGGAACGTTGTGTCTGATTGTTCCAGGCTGCATTGCGGGATCCGCATAGCTACTAGAGTGCTTGCGAACATTAGGTTGATGTCGCTGCCGCCGTCCATGAAGACGCGACTCATCTCGAAGCCTCCGATCTGCGCCTCCAGCACCAGGGCAGCATGACCTGGGCGAGGGATCTGGCAAGGGTGATCCGCGCGAGTGAATGTGATGCAGGACTCCGATCCGCTGAGGTACTCAGGGATTGCAGGCGGAGTTGCCACGGCCAAGTTGATTTGTCGGGTGATTTTCTTCTGCACCCTGTTTGTTGGGCGTCCCTTCTGGATCATGTTTAGTGCTCCCTTTGGTGGGGGATATGGGACCCCGGTGTTGTTTTGCGCTGGTGCGACTGGTTGGTTTTGGCCTCCAATAGGCGGTGGTGGAGGAGCTCGGTGTGCTATTTCACCTGGTGCAGGTGCATTTCCGAACGCAGGAATTGGAGCTTGTTGCCTCATCTGCATCATGCCTTCGCTGAGTTTCTGGAACTCGCGACAGTCCTTGAGCATGTGGCTGTCTTTCTTTTTGCCATCATGTTTGTCGATGTAAAATTGGATGGTGCATGGACCCAAAAGTTTGTCGAATGCTGAGGGTCCGTTGTCGTGGTCGCGGCGTTGCCACGACTGCGTTGGTCGTCCGTTGTCACGGAATTTTCCGCTGCGGTATCCTCCGTTGTTGCGGCTGTTGTCGTTGCGGCGGTCGGCGTAGCCGGCCGCGACCATGTCGGGTCCGTCGCGGTCCTCGTAGACGCGCGATCTCCTCTTGCTGCGGCGTTCGTGTCTTCGGCCGTAGTCGTCCTCTTCATCTGATTGCGGTCGCTGAATGCAATCTTCGCCGTCTGCCCAACTGTTGGCGATTTCCATGAGGTGGTCGAGTGTCTTGGGCTTTACACGCCCAAGTTCCTCCTTGAAGTCTTGGCGCTTGATGCCGTCCCTGAAGGCGTCGATGGCCCTCTCTTCGGAGATGTGTGATGTGGAGTTTTTGGTCGTAGACCAGCATAATATGTACGAGCGAATAGATTCACCCGTTCTTTGAGTGCAGGCTCGCAATTCTTCGATTGAGGCGGGCCTCTTGCTGGTGCCTTTGAAGTTTCGGATGAAGCTGTAAGCGAGCTCCTCCCAGCTTCGGATGGATCCTCATGATAGGCTGCTAAGCCAGACCCGTGCTGCGCCTGTTAGCTGCAGCTAAAGGCATTGCATGGCAGTTTCTTTGTTGCCTCCATGAAGCTTGACGGATGACAGATGGTCACTGAGCCAGGATTTTGGATCTTGCGTGCCGTTGAACTTCGGAGTATCCGAAGGAAGCTTGAAGTTGTGTGGCATCTGTGTTCGCCGAGCAGATCTACTGAAGCATCGGGCTCCGCAGAGTTCTCCTTCGTCTTCATCCATCTCAGATTCAGACGAGCATGCGCGTTTGGCGCGTGCTTTGTCGATCTTGCGCTGTGTAAGCTTGTCTCTGGCGTCGTAGTCGCGTTTGTGGCGGTTGGAGTTCTTCTTCCTTCGAGGAAGATCGTGCTCCTCTTCCTCTTCGGATGAGGGTGTGGGGCTCCGGTCGCGCCTGGCCGGAGCTTTCTTCTTCGGCTCCGCAGGAGCGTCTTCGTGGAGCGCAGCTCCGATTAGTCCTAGTCTGGTGAGTGCGGACTTATGCATGGCCCTTTTCGGGTCCCCCTCCGGAGGTGGGTGAGCCGCGAGATACGCAGTGGCTGCCATGATCGCAGCTTGTGGCGTCTTCAGGATGATGTTGCCGTCAGCGTCCATATCCATGAACAATGTATGGAGATTTCGGGTCACGTCACGCCGCTCCTTGGGGTCCATGTTTTCCACCCGAGAGAGGTGCTTGTTTCCCTGATTTCTGTTTGTGCTAGAGCCGGGTTCCATGGCGGAGAGCGCAGCTCATCGCGCACTGGACTCAGAGGCTGCTTGCTTGCGTTTGTCGAGCGTCTTATGCATCTCGACTTGTTTCTTGTGCTCCTCGATGAGGAGGTAGTGGTATGCCCTCAGCAGATCACGTGGGGAGTCCAGAGGTAGGACTATTTCGCCCGTGACGGCGCGGCGTGCTTCGACCCATCCTTCTTTGCTAAGTTGGATGAGGTGGCCGCCGTTTTCCCCGTTATCGCTGTTTCCACCGTTTTCGCCGTTTCTGTCCTGCGGGTTGGGGTTGGGCGGCGGGTTAGGCGTTTCCTCGTCGGTTTGGATGACTGCGGCGCACAGATAGCGCCTGCAGATTGGTTGGCTGCTGCCGCAGCTTTCGGATCCGGAACCGTAGGTCCCTTCATCCGAAGGTGGATCGCACAGATCGGAGTTGCAGCTGCTGCTTCTGTAGAACTCATCTGTTGATGGTGACGTGTGTAGCATGGGGTGTGGAGCCCACGAAGCGGGCCTGATTGACGGCACGGGCACCCGCTCAGGGAGGCGGAGGGTGCCAGTTTGTCCCACCTGGAAGCAGAAGCTCCCGAACAAGATTTCAGGTCCGTCGCCTACGGGCTCGAAATCCTTCATGGTGGCCGGCGAGTGGGCGGTGAAGTCGAAAGCGCCGAAGAGGAGGTGATTCTCCGTCGCCGCAGAGTTGTAGATCGATTGGGTCGGAACCGTCACGACCGCACAATCAGCAGCCCCAATTCCCACAGATGGCGCCAATTGACGAGGTTTAATCTCGTCAATGCCCATTGTTATGGACTTGGGTTTTGGAGAAGATGGGGATGCTGGAGATCGTGGCACGGTTAACAGACAAGCAACCAGGGGACACGAGATTTACCCAGGTTCAGGCCCCCGGAGGGAAAACCCTACTCCTGCTTGTTTGCTCTTTGATTACGGCGGAACCGAAGGTTACAGGGTGCGCAGATTCGATCTGGCGTGGATGCGTGTGCGAAAGTATGAGTCGAGTTGCCCTAGGACGTGCCCTCCTGGCCTTTATATAGACTTAGGCAGGTCCCGGGCGTAGTCCTAGTCGGTTACAAGTTCTAAGGTTTTACCCCTTTGAATTTCCTATCTCCTCTAGTCTTGCTCTCCAAGGATCCGAAGACGTCATGGGCCTTGGCCACCCGAAAATCTTCATGGGCCAGCGTATATCTGTTGTGGGTCTTCCTTGGGCTGGACCAGGTATGCTGAAGTTACGTACCCGTAGGGTATAACCTTGAGTAAAACTCAAAGTCCAGCAAGAAAGGGTTCTTGCCCATGTTGCCCAATACGACCTTGAGTAAAACTCAAAGTCCAGCAACGGCAGAAGATAGAGAAAGGATGAGTAAGACTCCCTATGCCTCAGCCATAAGATCTCTAATGTATGCCATGCTATATACTAGACCCGACATTGCATATGTTGTTAGTTTGACTAGCAGATATCAAAGTGATCCAGGAGTGGATCATTGGACAGCGGTCAAAAACATCCTTAAGTACTTGAGAAGAACTAAGGATATGGTTCTTTCTTATGGAGGTGATGAACAGCTCGTTGTTAATGGTTACACCGATGCTAGTTGGAACACCGATCCGGATGATTCTAAATCTCAATCTGGATACGTATTTACTTTGAATGGTGCAGCAATTAGCTGGAGGAGTGCAAAGCAAAGCGTTGTGGCGAGATCTTCAACTGAATCGGAATACATAGCTGCTTTGGAGGCTTCACAAGAAGCGATATGGATGAAGGAGTTCATTATAGAGCTCGGTGTGGTTCCAAGTGCGCTGGACCTAATGTCTATCTACTGTGATAACATGGGTGCCATAGCCAATGCGGAAGAACCAAGGTCACACAAGAAGCTGAAGCACATCAAGCTACGTTTTCACGCTATTCGAGAACATGTCCAAGATGGTCACATAAAGATTTGCAAAGTACACACAGATCTGAATGTGGCGGATCCGTTGACTAAACCTCTCCCGAGGGCAAAACATGACCAACACCAAACTGCCATGGGTGTTCGGTATATTACCATGTAATCTAGATTAGTTGACTCTAGTGTAAGTGGGAGACTGTTGGAGATATGCACTAGAGGCAATAATAAATGTAGTTATTATTATATCTTTGTGTTTATGATAAATGTTTACATTCATGCTATAACAGTATTAACAAGGAAACATTAATACTTGTGTGATTTGTAAACTAAATTAGAGTCCCTAGTAAAGCCTCTTTATAATACTAGCTTGTTGGTTAATAAATGATTGTGGTTTCCCTATCATGAACATTGAGATGTTATTAACAACAAGATCATATCGTTAGGAGAATGATATGATGGACATACTCCTATAGATAAGCGTAGCATAAAGATCAAGTCATTTTAATAGTTCAATTGCTATATGCTTTCTGATACATAGTAACCTAATTCCTTCGACCATGAGATCATGCTTATCACCATCACCGGAAGGATGCTTTGATGACATCAAACACCACACCGTAACTGGGTGGCTATAAAAGTGGCATTGAGTGTTCGGAAAGTATGGGTTGAGACACATGGATCAAGAGTGGGATTTGTCCATCCATATGACGGATAGATATACTCTGGGACCTCTCGGTGGAATGTCATCCAATTGGCTTGCAAGCATGTGACTGGCTCACAAGGGATCACATATCACGGGAATGAGAAAAGAGTACTTATCAGTAACGAGGTTGAACTAGGTATGAGGAGATACCGACGATCAAAACCTCGGATAAGTAAACTATCATGAGACAAAGGGAAATTGGTATCGTATGTAAGTGGTTCATTCGATCGCAAAGTAATCGTAGAAATATGTGGGAGCCATATGAATTTCCAGATTCCTCTATTGGTTATTGATCGGAGAAGTGTCTCGATCATGTCCGCATAATTCACGAACCATAGGAAGACACACTTAAGAATTCGATGTTGTTGAGTAGTTATCGAATGATGAGTAAGAGACCGAATGTTGTTCGGAGTCTCGGATGGGATCCGGGATATCACGAGGAGATCCCGAATGGTCCGGAGAATAAGATTCATATAAGGAAAGTCCTGTTTCGGGGTTGGAGAATGGTTCCGGTGTTTTCATCGGGAATGTTTTAGAAGGTTCCGGAAGGTCCGGCACATGAATGTGTCATAACAAGTTGGAATGGTTGCATCATGTACTAGGTGTCATCGCTGAGCAAAATAAAGGATAAATCAAATCCTAGTTTGAAAAGTCAAACGGCAAGTTTGCTTGGTGGAGGGAGAGTAGGAAACCTACTTGGGGAGTAGTTCCTCTCCCTCCACCCGCCGGCCTTGGAGGCCGAGTTGGGGAGGGAATCTCCTCGCCTTGGCCGGCGCCCTCCACCTATATAAGGAGGGGCAGGGCTGCCCCTCCAAGACTACACCTTGCCTCCGCCAAACCCTAGCCCCAAGCCGCTGGTGCCACCACCTCCTGCTGTTGCCGCCGCCTAGGGCAAACCCTAGCCGCCGACTTGGGCTTCCCCAAGCCCTAGCCGCCAGCCTAGCCCTCTCTCCTTGGTGTGTCTAAACCCTAGATCACCGAGGCCTCTCTCATAGTCCACCATACTCGCTCCGGCTTATGGCGAAGCCCTACGAGATCTCCCCTCTACTTCCGGTACCACGCCATCGTGCTGCCGGAATCGCGAGGAGAGTGCTACAACCTCCGCTGCCTGCTGGAACAAGGGAGAGGAAGGTCTTCATCGAGTACCGAACGTGTGACCGACTGCGGAAGCGCTGCCGGCACGCAGCGCCGGAAGGATCGTCTACATGATCTTGAGATCGGCAAGAGTACGACTACATCATCCACGAGAATCCGCTCTCGTTAAACACTTTGAAATCTTCGAGGGTGAGTTATTCCGTCGACTCGTTGCTACAATCTAGTAGATAGATCTTGGCTTGTTTGTTGGTATGCGGTAGAAAATTTTTGTTTTCCATGCTACGAACCCCTACAACAAGTTCGTGTGGTCATCCTAGAACCTCGAGGGTATCAGTGGTTAGAATCTTGCATCCATATCTTCATGGCCAGGAAGGTGGAGTGTAGCCGGTGAATTAGCAACTATATGAGGAAGTTGTGGTGTAGGGCTCATGATGTTGTCCTCCTTTAGGTCATGATATCGCACATGATGGTTGCAAAGCCACCCTTGGACGCAAGGCAAAATATTAGAAATTGGGACATATGTGTTGCAGTAGAGATGTTCGATAATGAAGAGGAAATATCCAACCAGTTAGGCCTAGGAAACGAGTCAGTGGACTGGATCCGGGTAGCCCACGACCTGTCTATGGTCACTTGCAAAAGATAGTGAACCAGACCCGGATGCCCAGTGAAGTCTTCTTAAAAGACACGACAAAGCCCATCGCCGCACACATATATTGGAGTCCCCGAACCGACTCAGACTTAACCTGTAAACCGTACCGAGTTGGATATATAAAGCTCAACTAAAGAGATTTTAGACTTACATTCTCACACACCCCAAAGCTCTAGTTTGTTGCACCTCCATCGGACGCCATTGTAATTAGATCTGAGCTCATAATACAGTAATCAGGAGTAGGTCTTTACCGTTGATGTCCCACAAGTGTAGGGGTGTATCGTAGTACTTTTGATAAATAAGAGTGTCAATCCCAACGAGGAGCAGAAGGTGTTGACTAGTGAAACTGGCTTAAGAGTTCTCTGTAAATACTAGCAAACGGATTTTTAGGAGTTTTTTGATAAAGCAACAAAATAAAGTGCAAGTAAATAAAGACCACAAATAAATGCAGCAAGTGGCCCAATCCTTTCTTAGCAAAGTACAAGCCGGTGATAATACTTATTAGGACCAAAAAATTTCAAGAACACATGGGAATTCTGTCAAGTGATTTCGCTTCATATAACTGAGTAGTATTCATTGGTTGGGTAAGTGTTGTGTGGGTGAGCATGTGCTAATGTACTGACCTAACTTGGACTAATACATACTTGTGATTAAACCCCTTGCAAGCATCCGCAACTACAAGAAAGCAATTAATATATAAACCTAACCACATCCTTAAACTCTGAGATCCTACACTCCCTTGTGCAATGGTTTCGTAACGGGGTTTCAGGTTTCTATCACTCCGGCAACCCCACAATTAGTAGTCAAATACACAATGCATTCCCCTAGGCCCATAAATGGTGAAGTATCATGTAGTCGACGTTCACATGACACCACTATAAGAATAGCACCACAACTTAAATACCAAACCATTGAATAATATCTCAACACAACTCCACTACTAACATCATGACTTTTCCCATGTCCTCAAGAACTAAACGAACTACTCACGAGACATCATATGTATCAAGATCAGAGAAGATATAATGATGGATAACAATCTAAACATAAATAATAATCCAATGGTTCCACTCACAAGCATCAACTACAATAGTAATCAACACCGGAAAAGTTTCCCTAAGAACTATGCAAGATTCAACACAATTGTTACAGCGGGATGGAGTGGTAATGATGGTGCTAGTGGATATGGTGGTGTGGATGATGATGATGATGCCGATAAAGTCAAGCTTGATGATGGTGTTGATGGCGACGATCTCCCCTCTCCGGGAAGAAATTTCCCTGGCAGAAATCTGTCTGCCAGAGAGCTCTTTTTCTCTCGGTGTTTTCCGCCCCGCAGAGGCGGGGGAATCTTTCTCTGGTCCCCCCCCCTCCCCCGTGTTAGGGTTTCAAGGAGAAGATATAGGCCAGAGGGCAGAGACAGGGTGGCCCACGCCTGGGTTGTGTGGGCCCCCTATGGCCCCATCTCCGCCTCCCCTTCTGGCATTATTCGTCTTCCGGGAAAATATGATTTTCTGTAGTTTTTATGGTATTTTTCTGATCTTCGTGAAATTGCATTAAAACACTGCTTTTTCCATCAGAATCCTGACTCCGGCAGTCCATACTCCAAGAATCATCAAACATGCAAAAATAGAAGAAAGTAACATAAGTAACACCTCTTAATACGAAATATATCAATGAATAGAGGCAAATTATAATATATATAATGGTGATGCAAATTGGACGTATAAACTGCCCACGAGCTTAGACCTCGCTTGCCCCCAAGCGAAGACTGAGCTCAGTAAATATGTCCACAGGTTTATGGAGTGAAGTGTCGATAAAAAGAATACAGACAAGAAGAATCACACTTACCAATACACGACTCATAGAAGAAAGCAACTCACTGTTATATAACTTAGCTTGCAACAAGTATGGGAGTCACAATAAAGATGCTTAAAGAAAAATCATAATTGGGATTGACAAACTTTGTTCTTGGTCAAAGAACAGTTGCAAACAGTTTTCAAGTAAATCTTTTACAATAGGAGTACTCTTTGCTTAAACATTAAAGGTTTTTCACAATGATGGCTTTCAAAGTAATACTCATTTAGATAAGATTCTTGTGCAAACAAGGAAGATAAAGGACATGATTGAATAAATCATCATATGAATGCTTGAAACACTACAACTCAAATGCTTACTAGATATAGAGAGGAATATGTGTACTGACCCGGCTTAGAAGTAGAAGAAAGGCCCTTCATAGAGGGAAGCAGGGATTTCAAGTTCATAAAGAGCTTTCAAAATATTATGGTACTTACTAGCTTTGAGCTCTCATTGCCCCTATCATAAGCATCTTAAAGTGGTTAAGGTTTAAGTGAACAAAGATGGAGTATATGCTTGACAAAATATAAATTGGCAATCTCATGTCCCTTGAGTATGAGGGCCGCTCCTCATGCTACTCAACTTTAGTTACTTGCAAGTTCTTGTCATAGTAAGTACATGCGTATCATAGAGAACCCCCAACGGGGTAGCCCTTGCACATGACATAGGAGCTTTCCCATATCACAATTACAAGGCGAGCAGACAATGAGCATCTCAGCAATCTTCTATTTGCCATGGGAATATGGTGCTTTTTTCTCTCTTTCCTCTTTTTCTGAATCTCGTATAATGCTTCATAGATGTCATTATGGTGATGCTGCAAGTTTCCACCATGATTTGGCATGGCTTAGGCTAGCGGTCCAGGCGTTTCTCTAACACAATGTCCATAACTCCATGGAGTTATAAGCTCCCCTTTTATTTCACACCGACGACATCCACAAACAAAAGAGCATGATATTGTTTAGGTATGTAATTACAAGTGTTGAAAGCGTTCCCCATGACAGCACGGTTCTGCTAACTCCAAAGTATAGATGCAAGCATATACAACTTCGATGACACAATGGTTCAAGTTTATTAAGGACAGGAAAATAAGGTGTGCCACCAAGTTCATGAGAGCTTTACTAACTAGTTTTCGCATAACAAAATACTTTTTAATTCGAAAGGTAGATGAAGTTTGAGAATTTGCTTGGAATAGACATAATGCTAATAGGTAGATATGGTGGACACAAATGGCATAGGTTTTGGTTTAAAGGATTGGATGCATGAGAAGTATTCCCTCTCAAAATGGGTTTTTGGCTAGCAAGGCTGGGTAGCAAGCAAAGGAGTTGAAGGAAACAAGCAAACATACAAGTGATAAATTCAAACATGCAATCTTCCTAGAAGACACAAAAGATCTTAAATAAATAATACTAAGCTTATGAGCCAATCAAGAAAGAAAATAAATGATACAAAATACCTGTAAGTGCTTTTCTCTTTTTCTTTCAAACCTCAAAAAGTGTTGCTACCGACCAGAGCTCTGTTTGCCAAAACCAATTTAGATCTACTTGATGCTCCCAAAGTGATTACCAATACTGATCAACAAGATCAATCATATAATAGAAATTGCAAACTAAAATAAGAAGTGCAAAAAGTAAGAGATGAAACTTCTCATTAATATTCCAATAAAGGCACTCACACCAAGGGATACATAGATAACAAACTAAAGGGAGAGATACTTCCACAATGCAAACCAACCTATGAGATAACTTCTCTACCCAAGATATAACTCTACTAGAAAGGTAAAAAGATAAAAGATAATGATGTGATACCGCGGCACTCCCCCAAGCTTGGAACATGCCAAGGGGATGCCAAACCTGATGATGAATTACTCCTCCGGTGGTGTTCCCCTGTCATTGTCAAACTTCCAAGGTAAAGGTTCCCCATCCACGAAGGATGTCTTGGTTTCCACAATCCTAAAACTAGCAGTAGAGCTTATGCGATTAAACCTGACCTCATACTCACAGTTTTGATTTTTTATCTCGTAGAGTTGTGCTTGTAATTGGTTGGTGGTCTAATGGAGTGAGAGGATTTCATACAGAAGCTCGGCAGTCTCCCTCTTGTGTTCGGCAATGAGTTCTGAACTTATCTTATGGATGACATCCACTTCACGTTTCGCCATCTTCTTGTACCTGAAAACTTCCTGCTCCAATGCTTCCATCCTGTCTTCCAGGATGCCTTCTCCTTTAGGGCCTTGAAATTCTCTAATCTGCACCTTCCCGTCCTTGAGAATCAACTCCTTAGGATGAATATTCAACTCATACATATAGGGGTTGATGATGTCCGCAAAGGAATCCTCCTTGAGTGGTGTAGAGGAAGACACTAAGGCTCCAAATCTGAGAATCTGCCTGACAAAGACATATCAAAACGAAAACACGACGAGAACACGATATATGGACCTCGGGGGGTCCGGGTGATTATATATTAAGAAGTTTTATAACATAAGGAAGAGTACAGAACGAAAACGGGGCGGATACGGAGTCCAGGGGGCTCATACCCGCTGGTGGTGTGGCCAGCTAAGGCCCCCGCCACTGGTGGGTGTGGCCCACCCTAGCTTCGCTTCCTCCTCTGTTTCGTCTCATAACCTTCTATATGTAATAAAAATAGCAAAAATATAAAGAAAATAGTTTTTGTGAACCTTTATTTTTTAGTACCTTTACCTATTTGCATACGGACTCTACGGATTCCTTCTCTCCAACACCTGAAAATTCCTTTCATACAAAGCCTCACACAAACATCAAAGGCAACATTAGTGTGCAAAACCAATAGACCTTTGGGTTAAAATTTCAACTGAAAACCATTAAGACAAAAACCACTGAAACAACTCATTTCGAAATCCCCAAAAAGAATTCAAAGGGAATCGACTTAAGAGGCAAATGCAAATAATGACAGAAATCTGTCAAAACAGACCAGCAGGTAAAGATTGATTTTTTGAAAATCTTATGTTGCTCAAATCAAAAAGTGCTAAACTAATAAAAGTTATCTAACAACCGGTAGCACAAGCATAGAAAATTAAAGCTCCATCCTATGTATTGAGACCTCTCACGAATTTTTACAATGCAGCACAAAAATCTTTCCCAGGACAGCAAATTCTCACAACTCACCTACTTCTCAAAAGTGGTTGATCTTGACTCAAAAACCAAAACAAAAAGGATAAGGAGCGGTTATTACTGAGGTAATACCTTCCAAGAATCAACAAAATAAAAACCAAAACAAAATAAAACGGGTTATCTCCCAAAAGCTCTTTCTTTATAGACTTTAAGATGGGCATGATAATTTCAAAGATGCTCACATAGGGGATATGGATTTGAATTGAAAAAGAGCATCAAGAATCAAATATCCAACACATTTGAGTCTAACCCACTTCCTATGCAAAGGAGTCTCATGAGAAAACAAATTATTGAAACAAAAGGACACTAGCATAGGAAGACAAAACAAATGCAACTTTAAAGCTTTCAGCATAAAGCGAGGAAACTTAATATTATTGAGATGCATATAATCATGTTTCCCTCTCTCATAATAACTTTCAGTAGCACTTTGAACAACGTTGACAACATAACTCTCACAAGAAACATTCTTAACATCAGAGTGAGAATACTTAAAATTATCAAAAAGAGGTTTAAGGTCATAAACAAGATCAATAGAAGCAAGCTGCTCAACTCTAGCATTCTCAATAGGAAAATTATTTTCATAAGGAGCTTTAGCATATTTGGAAAAGTTAAACTCATAATAATCTCCATCAAACTTGGTTAAAATTTTCTCCTTCCTACAATCTATAATAGCCCCACAAGTATTTAGAAAAGGTCTACCAAAATGATAGGATAAGTTTTACTAGCTGTTGAACCAAGCACTAGAAAATCAGCAGGATACTTGATCTTACCACAAAGAACTTCCACATCTCTTACAATTCCAATGGGACAAATGGTTTCCTTATTATCAAGGTGAATGACCACATCAATGTCCTCAACCTCACAAGGACCAATTTCATGCATAATTTCTCTGTAAAGCTCATAAGGAATAGCACTAGAACTAGCACCAATATCACTTAAACCATAATAGCAATGATCACCAATTCTAATAGAAAGTATAGGGACACTAGTTTTTCTAGCTTTTCTAGGATGAGATACAATATTAGAAGCATGTTCACAGAATACAGTGTGCTCATCCTCTATATTTTTAGTGACAAGATCTTTCACAAAGGCTACCACAGGTTCAATATTTATTTGTTCACCAGGTTCTACAACTCTTTTCGTACTTTTGCTAATTGCACTAGCTATGATAGAATGTTCCTTTACCCTAGCAGGAAAATGGATTTTCTCAATATAAGGTTTAGCCAAACTACGGTTAATAGTACAAACTTCAGTACTTCTAGCAGGAACATGATTAACAACATCTTTATAAGGTCCATGGTACTTATTCCACTTCTTTTTAGGAATTTCTATGTAAGAGGCAAAGGCCTTAAAACAATTGGTAATACTTTGAGAATCAAGACCATACTCAGTACTAATATCACGGAAGTCATCAGTTCTCATAAAAGTTTTAATGCATTCATAATCATAGTTTATACCTGACTTTCTTCCTTTGTCATTCTCTCATGCTTAAGTGTTCTATTGAATACGGTCTAGGAGATCCCATTTATCTTCTTCCTTCATACGTGTGAATGATCCAACACAAGAAGCATCTAATAAATCTTTATCATGAAGAGAAAGCCTAGTATAAAAGTAATTGATAATAATGTTGTTAGGCAGTTCATGAATAGGACATTTAAGCATTAGTAACTTCAATCTCCCTGAAGCTTGAGCTGTACTCTCTGCATCATGAGGCCAAAAGTTATATATTTGATTCCTATCTTTATGAATCTCACTGAGAGGATAGAATTTAGAGTAAAAGAGAGGTACTATTTCCTCCCATTCCATGGATTGTCCATTCTTCAGTAGCCTATACCATTATTCAACTCTTCCTTTCAATGATATAGAGAGTAACTTCTTCTTCACATGTTCAGTTGTGATACCTGCACACTTAAACAAACCGCATAATTCATGGATAAAAAGCAAGTGATCACCAGGATGGACAGTTCCACCCCCAAAATAATAATTATCCATAACACGATCAACAATACTTGTAGCTATCTTAAAAGGATCTATCTCAACAGGCGGTGACTCATCTACTAGACTAGTGGTAGTAGTTTTTCAAATAGGAAACCAAGTGGGTTATCCATATTGGAAACAAAGTAACAAACGTAAATAAAAAGCAATGCTCACAGTAGAAGTTTCCTTTACCAATTCCACTCTTCAATAGCGCTTCACTCCCCGGCAACGGCGCCAGAAAATAGTCTTGATGACCCACAAGTATAGGGGGGTGTATCGTATTACTTTTGATAAATAGGAGTGTCGATCCCAACGAGGAGCAGAAGGTGCTGACTAGTGAAACTGGCTCAAGAGTTCTCTGTAAAGTATCATGTAGTCGATGTTCACATGACACCACTAGAAGAATAGCACCACAACTTAAATATCAAACCATTGAATAAAATCTCAACACAACTCCACTAATAGCATCATGACTTCTCCCATGTCCTCAAGAACTAAACGAACTTCTCACGAGACATCATATGGATCAAGATCAGAGATGATATAATGATGGATAACAATCTGAACATAAATAATAATCCAATAGTTTCACTCACAAGCATCAACTACAATAGTAATCAACACCGGGAAAGTTTTCCCTAATAAATATGCAAGATTCAACACAACTGTTACAGCGGGATGGAGTGGTAATGATGGTGCTGGTGGAGATGATGGTGTGGATGATGATGATGATGATGATGATGATGATGATGATGATCCTGATGAAGTCTAGCTTGATGGTCGTGTTGATGGCGACGATCTCCCCTCTCCGAGAAGGAATTTTCCTGGCAGAAATCTGTCTGCCAGAGAGCTCTTTCTCTCTCGGTGTTTTCCGCCCCGCAGAGGCGGCAGAATCTTTCTCTGGTCACCCCCCCCCCCCTGTGTTAGGGTTCTGAGGAGAAGATATAGGCCAGATGGCGGAGGCAGAGGTGGGCCAGGGTGGCCACACCCCCTGGTGGCGCGGCCAGGGGTGGCCCGTGCCTGGGGGGTGTGGGCCCCCTGTGGCCCATGTCCGCCTCCCCTTCTGGCATTATTCGTCTTCCGGGAAAATATGATTTTCCGTAGTTTTTCTCGTATTTTTCTGATCTTCGCGAAATTGCATCAAAACACCATTTTTTCCATCATAATCCTGACTCCGGCAGTCCATCCTCCAAAAATCATCCAACATGCAAAAATAGAAGAAAGTAACATAAGTAACACCTCTTACTACGAAATATATCAATGAATAGAGGCAAATTATGATATAGAATGGTGATGCAAATTAGACGTATCAACCGTCACCGCGAGGAGCCGAACCTAGGTAAAATTTGTGTTACCAATCTCGTCTCGGAGTCTCCCATGTCTCCTTCGTCAACCACTCAACTCAAACTAGCCCTATAGCGTCTATAGACACAATACGCCGACAGATAACAACAGTGGGGGACCAAAAGCTTCCAAAAGTCTAGACAGACATGTCTAAAACACCAAGTTTTTTGAATAAAATCACTATAGAAAGTCAAAAAAAATACAAGGCATCGTCATGGCTGAAGGGATGATAGATCCACCCCTAGATAGCGATCTCATCTTGGTGCACCTAGATATAAATTTGTAATTAACCTCATTGTAATAGGGTACCCGGTGCACCTGATCTAAATTTATGATTAGCCTCATTGTACCAAGTGCACCCGATTGAAAGTTGTAATATTGCAAAAAAAAATGCTAACATGAGTATTCTTTTTATCATCGGATCCATTTATCGCTACGTAGGGTGAGATAAAAAACTGCAATTAATCTCTTCTTTTATACTCCATCCGTCTCGGTTTATAAGACTTACGCGTATTTCTAGGTTGACAAATTAACCAACTTAGCATGAGTTATATAAGATAAAAACTATATTATTAGAAACTTCAAATATTATATTTTCTAATGATATAATTTTTATATTATATAATTTATATTATATAGCTCATGCGGACGACCTAGGTATATGCGTAAGTCTTATAAACTGGGATAGAGGGAGTATGTAGATATTCATCCATTTATTACCAATCCACTCAATAAAAAATTGCAATCAATGTCCTTATAAATACATGCTAGTATTTGGATTTGCACCTAATTAAATCTTTCCTATCATAGTTCTATATAGGTTCCCTTGCTTCCCTTGTTCTAGATCAAGCTCACATCACCAACTCACCAAACTCCACACAAACCATCTCGCCATCTCAAGGTCCAAATCTCCATCGATCGTGAGGACTTGCACCTTCCTCCTCCTCGTCGCTGCCGCGGCGATCTACACCACCGGTACACCCGCCACAGGCTGCGATGGGTCATATGGGACACCGATAGAAGATGGATGGGAACCTATCCCGGACATCAACGACCAACATATCCAAGATCTCGGAGGCTGGGCGGTCTCGGAGTTCCTCAAACACTCGAACTGCTTGATCAAGTTCAGCAAGGTGGTGAGCGGCAAGGAGCAGATCGTGTCCGGCATGAACTATGCGCTTGTCATCGACGCGTCGGACGTCGGTAGTGGGAAACTTGGCAGGTACAATGCGGAGGTGTACGAGCAGGAGTGGACTAAGACGCGCAAGCTCATATCCTTCAGCAAGGCCGAATAGGCGGTGCCTTTGCTAGGAATAATAGTCGTGCCTTGAAATCTTGATGGTTGTTTTTGTGTATGCAATAGTTACAAAATTATTATCCGCATACATACATCGATCTATATAAAAATCGTCATTGAAACGATGTGCGATACAGTAGTACTTAGGTGAGACGATGCAGCGTCACATCATGCCTGAGTCACGCACGCACCGCATAAATCCAAATTGACGTTTCTCCTGGCCAGGAGCTCGTTTCATGCTGTTTTCTCTGAAGAAACTGCCACTAGAAACCACCACTTCTGTGCCACTAGAATAGAAACGTTTTCTATCGATTCCTTTGTTTTTTTTGACCAGGTTTCCTATCAATTCCTGAATGTAATAAGAGAAAAAAGGAACTTCGGAAAGAACAGCGTGAAGCGTGCACGCCGCACCGGTTCGCTATTCGGCCTGATCCCGACCTTACCAACTTGTGGACTTGTCTAAAGCCTAAACACCACAATAATTGTGACCCAAGACCAAGAATACGGACTAAGAGCTCAGCCCGTCATTTCTTGAATGGACTAGGAAAGCTGGCGCGACGGCACGCCGTACCCATGGTTGCCCTTTTTTATGATTGTTTGAGAATGCACTTAATAGTAGTTAAATTTTAATCGTTTGTTCTAAATGTTGCAAATATTTGTTGAGTATTACAATTTCATTGCTATTAAATGCAGAATAGAAGTATTTGAATGTGGTAAGCAAACTATGTCTATAATTTTGATCTAGACAGTCAAAGTTAAGCATGAAAGGAGACGGATAGTAGAAGAAGATTGCGGCATTTTTCTCGAATAAAAGTGACAATGAGTAGTGGAGTATATGTTTTCTCGAAGTTACCGTAGGAGAACTCTAAAGCCACTGCAGGAGACGACAATTAATCACTATTGAAGATTATTGTTCGTCCACCGCTGGAAAATAATGTTCAGAAATTGCTGCCGAAAAATGTTTGCGATCTCGAAGACCTACTATAATAGTATAGTTAACGCCCTCGATGAATTACTGTTAGATAGTCAATGGCGGCAAATTAATGTTAACACCAAAGATTTGTATGATAAATTACTTTCAAAAGAATTAGGTAGCTAATTACCCCCCCCCCCCCCCCCCCCCCCCCCCTCCCCCTCCCTCTCCCCCCAAAGAATCACTGTTAAGCTGACAATGGAAAATTACTACCAAAGTTGAAGATCTTCACCTATGAATTAATGACGAAAAATTTGCCGGAGCGGACTGCCAAAAATTATCAAGAAGAAAATACTGTCCAAAACTGTTAAAAAAGGTTACTATAAAAAGTGTAAAAATAATTACTGTAAAATTTGTAAAATGAAAAATTCTCAAAGCAATGGTGAAAGAATTGTCAATGGGGAAGACGAACTACCATTAGAAATAAATCACAGTGCAAGAATTGCCGCAGGGTCACCACTATCGAGAAATTACAGCGGGAATTTTGCATCTTCAAAGAATGGGTCAAAATTAGGGAGAAAATTGTTACACAAGTACTACTACTCACTCAAATCCAAATTAATGCAGTCAGATTTATATAGATTTGGATGTATCTAGTATAGATGAATAGATACATTCGAATCTAGACAAATCCGAGCCCACTAATTTAGATTGAAGGGAGTAGTTAATATTGAAGAGTTTACGGACATATTAGCATGCAGTGCGGGAGGGCATGCTATCCACTTAGATTTCGAATTTTAGATTTGACAGGTGATCACGGTTGTTTCTCCTATAAAACATGCCAGACAAGAGCTAGCCCAGGGCGTTTTCATTTTAATTTATTTTTAAAATTGATAACATAAATTTCATATTTTGTCATAATATCATCATTCTAATTTGGGCAAAGAAACATCCACGATGAATGATTTGCAAAGTATAAATATTAAGGAAAATTAAGATTTTCATGTTTCTTCATTAATAGGGCCCTTTTGATTCACATGTTTTTCCCAGAGAGTATGCCAATGGCACACCTTAGTTTAATAGGAAGCATAAAGTTATTTCAAGAAGCTGGCGGCCTTGCAAGACGGAGCTCCAATTGGGGAAAGGTGGGGAGGCCATCCTATCTTGATTTTTTTTTATTAAAAAAACTACATATAATGGCAATTTCCTTATGTAAACTTTTTTTTTAATTTTTTTGTGCAGTAAAACAGACTCTCTATTCCCATACAAACTCGGATTTGGACGTTTAAATAGACAAATGAAAGCTTTAGAAAAGGCCCATAACTTTAATGTTTTTATTATTTTACATTTGACAATATATTTTTATAGCCTTTTGGCGATCTCTAAGAACAGGTCCTAGAGGGACAAATTTTGAGAAATTCTGAATTTCACCGCAAATTACTTCAAAATTGGTCTAATATCCATGCAATTTCTACGCATCATATTCTCAATGGAAAAAGTGTGCACTCTTACAATTATTAATATGTTAGTCCCAATAAATATAACAAAAATTGTCAAATATCATAAATAGTACCAAAACAAACATCAAAAATACATAGATAGGTTTTTATGAGTGTGTTGCATCAGAGTGAGTGATATTCAAAAGTCTCGATCTTGGTTAATAAGGAAAGATTTTGAAAAATGGTAGATGTTTGCCATTGTCAAGGATTTATAGACAACATTAAAGCTTCATTATCGGCTGGTTCGTAGGTTTTACTTTTTATTTAAATAACTTGCTATTACCTTGTGTTTGTAAATAGTACAACAATTCAATATCCAACTTTTACTTTGTTATGCGATCGGATCTTGATTGAAATCCTTATATAGCTGACAAAACTAAATTTTATGCGATACAAATATCACGGAGGGGGCATTTGCCCCCCCCCCCCCCCCCCCCATCCCCCACCCCTCCCACCCCACACACACACACACATAGTTCTAGTTAAACAATGATATATGTCTATGAGGTCACCCTACCAAAACATTTGGACCTTCTATCGCCACCGCCTACAAACAAGGTATTCGCGACACCAACATACACCCAACTCCACTTGACTACTCTCTCGGCTACATCAGTACACCTAGCTGGACATTCTTGTCGCCACAATAGGAATTCGTCAACGACCTTGCTCACAAGAACTGTAGCATGACCTGCTGGTGCACATTGACAAACGCCATATCGTTCCTTTGTTTCCAAAGTGATAGGAAGATCAAAGTTCATAGGATTGTGAACACGAAGAAATGAAAAAAATGATTATAATGGCATGTCATCTCTAATCCTACAAAAATTCATATGCGGCAAAGTTTATTTGACTCCACCATAAATAAAACTAGGCAAGGATTCTGAAAAGGTTCGTTTGAATGCACGTTAGATTTTTTATACTCCCTCCGGTCCATATTAATTTTCTCAACTTTATCTAAATTCGTATCTAGTTAAGTATTTAGACTAGATTTATTCGTATCTAGACAAATTTGAAAAACATTAATATGGACCAGGGTATGAAAATCAAGTGCAAATGATTTCTTAGAAAAAAGGACTCTTGAACATATTTGAGTGGATGTTAGATTTCCTACATAATCTAGTGCAAAAGATTTCTTAGAAAAAAATCTATATATGATCCAATCCTACAATTAATTCAACCATCGTACAAAGAAATCCTAAAAAATTAAGTCCTAAAAAAAAGCATATGCAATGCTCATACAACCATCGTACATAAAAATCTTAAAAACTAAGTCCTCCAAAAATCATAAGCAATGCCCTTGAATCAAAGAGGTCCTAGAGGGGAACATGAGAAAACGCATTAAAACTTTCAAAAAATGTAGCGATTTTTTTCTAAATAATACACTTTATTTAATTTATTTCAGATCTATTATACGTTTTTAGGTATTTACAGATATAGCACTTTGTCGGCCTGGAGGAAGCCGACTGGACCAATCGGCCAGACCCAGGCCGACAGCGTCGCACTCGTCCAAGAGCTAGCCGACAGCAGGTCGGGCCTGCCCAGGCCGACAGGTTTAATCGGCCAGTCCAAGGCCGACTGCCCACTCGGCCAGGCCCACGCCGAGTGAGGGCTGATAAGGGCGACGCGGGGCCGAGGCGGCCAGGCGCGGCTCTTTCTTCTCCACGCGAGCGCAGCTGCTGCCTCTCTCTCCTGTTCGAAGTTCTTCGTTTCCAACCACCATTTTTGCCCCATTTTGCCTGATTTAGCCATAAAATCTTCATTCTAAAACCACTAGAGAGGTAGTGGAAGCCCGATCTACTGATAAGTTAGCTCAGAGCTCGATTTGGTGTTGGTTTGTTGGAGGAAAGATGGTGGAGCTATGGTGGAGAAATGGCAATGGTGGTGGAGCTGAGGCTGTCCGAGGGGTGCCGTGCTGCTTGTCCGGTGAACTCAACCTGCTGGACCCGGCTTCTCTCGCTTTAAGGGTAAACTCTAATCCCTCGATAATTACAGTTATTGTATATGGTTATGTACGCTGGTATGGTTAGTCTATTAGAATATTTGGCTGGTGAATTAGTAGCAATATTTGACCGGTGGATTAGACCTAAATATTAGGTAGAATATTATCACATATTTTAGAATATTTGCAAGCATTGTCTAAAGTTATACGCATTGTCGATAATTAATTGATTAGGTTGTTTATTTTATGTCAGCAGAGATGACCAATTTAGTGAAGTTCGTGTTTTATTACGGTCTTGGTAATATCCAAACAAATGACTTTGGAGCAGATCTAGAAGAGTTCATGTGTACACAGCTAGATTTGACTGTCCCTCAAACCTGGAGTATTAGTCAGTTGAAGGAATGGTTGACAGAATGTTTAGGCTATAACATCGAGACGTACACACATGAAGCTAGGTACGGTGGATAGAGCATGAGCCTTTGGAGAGGTGGTCTTTGCTACACGGCACACATGGATCTAGGTATGGTGTCATGACTACAAACCTAGCTGAGTCATATAACTTTGTCCTCAGGGGTAACATGGCACTTCACTTACAACCATAGTCGAGGGTATTCTGTATGGCACGATTTCATATTTTAGAGACAGACGACAGTGTGCTCATATGCATATCATGAACAATCCAAACACACGCTTTTGTGAAAAGATTATGAGGTACATGGATAAGAAGATGACAGAAGCTATGTCACACACTGGCATGTGCATAGGTAATGAGGAAAGAAGGTTTGAGGTGCGGCTAGCCACCGATAAGTTTGGGTGTGCTAATGAACTAAGGACGCATGAGGTGAAGATTGGAAATGAGCAATGGCCAACCTGTGAGTGCACCTGCAATAAATCAAAGTTGCTTCACCTGCCTTGCTTGCATGTGCTTGCTGCATGTGGGCAGCTAGGGTTGGACGCTATATCGTCTGTGTCTCCCTACTACCTGAAAGAATCTATGGTCAATACCTGAACGGGTGAGATGTCAGGATTTCGAGTCATGGATAATTTCAACACCGTGAACCCTGGTGAAAGGCAGTACACCCCCCACCTTGCTCTAATGCGAACAAGCAGAGGCAGACGTCAGTGTAGGCGCATCCGGAATGATATGGACGAATTAGAAGCTAGAGGCCCAACTCGGCAGTGTTTTTTATGCAATGCATTTGGTCACAGGGATACTGATTGTCCCACTTTCGGTACAGTCCTAGCACCTACGCGAGGACGGGGTGCACGAGGTCGAAGAGGTAGAGGACGCGGGCGAAACTAGAAGAACTATGTTTTAATATGTGACGAACTATGCTTTAAGTTGTAATATGTGGCGAACTATGTTTTCAGTTGTAATATGTAACGAACTATGCTTTAAGTTGTAATATGTGGTGAACTATGCTTTAAGTTGTAATATGTGGCGAAATATGTTTTAACTTGTAATATGTGGCGAACTATGTTTTAAGTTATAATGTATGAAGTAACATTTTTTAACTTGTAATATGCAAATGATTATGATATACATTGTAATATGCAAATGCTTATGTTAATTTGTAATTTGTTCAGAAATGGCAAGAACATACAGGTTGCTCGATCTAGACATTGAAAAGAAGCATCGGGCTAGAATTTTGGAGGATGAGCCCAACTCCCTTGAGCCTTTGGTCACTTGCACACCGAATGTTAACTGGAGGATACACCCTGCTTGGGTTCCTAGGTACGATTTAATCATGAATTATATGAGTATTTTTGGTTCGCGGTAAATGATTGCTCACGTTTTTTGGTTATGCAGGTTGAAGTGGGCTGGGCTTCTACCTTTTGTTCGTCTGGTTGAGGGCACTGCAGACTCTACACGCCTACTATATGACCACTCGTTGCTCACATGCTTGGTCGACCGCTGGAGGCCCGAGACCCACACTTTTCACTTTCGCTGGGGAGAGATGACTCCTACTCTCCAGGACGTGGCATGCTTGTTGGGACTTCCTTTGGCTGGATAGCCCATTGGACCACTGCAGGCACCGGCGGGTTGGCAACAGGATATGGCACAATGATTCCAGGGTATTATTGGTCCATTGGAGTATGAAGAACACGGTCCCAAGTTCGACTGGTTACTAGGATGTCAGGTGTGTTTGCTAACTTTTCTTTAATCTGTAAGACAGAACACATTACCATCATATGTTTTACTTATCGAATCATATTTGATTAACGCAGATCCAACATCTAGGATATCCAGAGACCCAGTTGACAGAGGCACAAATCACTCGGTCCTTGGAGGAATACATACTTTGGCTTCTCGGAAAGGTGATGTTCACCGAGAACCATGTCACCACTATCACCGCTCGCTACATCCCTATCACATTGGAGATCACCAATGCAACTAGCGCTGACATGATTATACAGAGGAGTTGGGGTTCTGCGGTCTTAGCGTCCACGTACCGAGGTATGTGCAGCGGTTTCCTACGTAGGCTCCGAAGTCAGGCCTGCTTGGATGCCCACTATTATTGCAGCTTTAGTCCTAGGAGCGGTTTCCTATCGGCCGACCGGACGTTTTGGTTGAGACGCCTTACCATACGGCTACTTTGGGCGACCCTCTGCCTGGACTGTTCGATCCAGACCTCATCGACTTACCTACTTTCGGTTCAGTTTGGACACACCGCCAGTTATGTGCAAAATTACTTGTTACATTCATTATTTAGTTGACATAAAATATGCATGGAGATGACAAATTATTTTTCGTAGAGACGCTTTTCTCACAGTCAAGTGAGGGGTTGCTACCCCGCACCGTCCGAGCAGTTTGACGTACTGCCCGCGAGTTCGGTGATGTGGGATCCCTACACGAATGAAGCTATCACTGCTAGATTCCAGAGGGATGGGGACAACATATAGATTTCTATTATATGCGGCAGAGACGAGGCGTACTGGCTCACAAAATTGAAGATCATCTTCGACATGCAGGCAGAGGAGATGAGCCTACATAGAGTAATGAGGCAGTTTGGTCTTCGCCAGTTGGCTGATCCTCGTCCTACGGAGAGTGCCATACCTTCAATCGTACACACGTATGTTTCCTTTACACATTACTTCCATCTTAACGTGATTTATTGACATGACAGTAACCATGTTAAATATTAGGTTGTCGAGGAAGGGAAGTAGCAAGACCGCCACGGGTTGGCTACACAGGGTTGGGGTGTACGTTCAAGAGTGGGACACCGCTACAGCTCGAGTCTGGGACTCGAATGATGAGTTTGACATGGAAGAGTTTAACAGGTATTTGGATAGCTACATGAGCGCCACATGACTACGCATCGCGTAGCAATCTCACCCAGAGGAGATGCCGGGCGCGGCTACTTGGGATAGTTATCCGAGCCAGGCTAATGTGGGCAGGAGACAACACGCAGTATGTTCTTCATCTAATGCACCTATTTATTACATAATTTATCATATATCTATGACGAACCTTATGGTGTCACTTGCAGGCACAGATGATAGCCGATCTTGAGGCGGAGAGTGCTGATTACAGACGCTTTCTTTTGTCCGGACCCCTACTTCTTCACCGGCAGGTCCAGGAGACCTGGCTGAGTCGCCTGGAGGAGAAGCTATGGCGTATCTACGGGGTTATCATGTGCAACCGCTCTTTGTACATTGCTCACCACCCGGCACCACAGCATCCTCCGCGGCACTCGACGCACCACCACCAGCAGCAGTCACCCTCGCCCCTACGACAGTCTCCCCGTCCACGGCTTACACCACAGACGACGCCGAGACCTCCTCCCCAAGATCAGGCTGGAGGTTCGACGTGGCATCAACAGTCTTCTTTCGACTGTTGGCAGCAGAAGCAGCCACCTTTGCATGACTGAGGTTCGTCGCGGCAGCACCAACAGCACGAGCCTTGGGGTCACCCTCCCATGCCAAACTACGGGTTTCCCCACAGCCACAGCCACAGGGTACACGCCTTACAAGATAAGTGTCAAGGCTCAGTTCATATCAAGATCTTACATACTTCGTTTTCATGTGCAGGAGCATTCGGAATGCAGTGGTCTATGCCTGGCTATCAGTCATCTATGTCCAGATCCGCATGGACTGATCAGGACGCTGATCATAACACTCAGGATTTCATGACGCAGAGTAGTTGGCCGAACATTTTCCAGACTCCTCTGTTGGAGATATGCCCTAGAGGCAATAATAAATGTAGTTATTATTATATCTTTGTGTTTATGATAAATGTTTACATTCATGCTATAATAGTATTAACAAGGAAACATTAATACTTGTGTGATTTGTAAACTTAATTTGAAAGTCCCTAGTATAGCCTCTATACTTCACTAGCTTGTTGGTTGATTAATGATTGTGGTTTCCCTATCATGAACATTGAGATGTTATCAACAACAAGATCATATCGTTAGGAGAATGATATGGTGGACATACTCCTATAGATAAGCGTAGCATAAAGATCAAGTCATTTCAATAGTTCAATTGCTATATGCTTTCTGATACATAGTAACCTAATTCCTTCGACCATGAGATCATGCATATCACCTTTACCGGATGGATGCTTTGATGACATCAAACACCACACCGTAACTGGGTGGTTATAAAGGTGGCATTGAGTGTTTGGAAAGTATTGGTTGAGACACATGGATCAAGAGTGGGATTTGTCCATCCACATGACGGATAGATATACTCTGGGCCCTCTCGGTGGAATGTCATCCAATTAGCTTGCAAGCATGTGACTTGGTCACAAGGGATCACATATCACGGGAACGAGAAAAGAGTACTTATCAGTAACGAGGTTGAACTAGGTATGCAGAGATACCGACGATCATAACCTCGGATAAGTAACATATCGTGAGACAAAGGGAAATTGGTGTCGTATGTAAGTGGTTCATTCGATCGCAAAGTAATCGTAGAAATATGTGGGAGCCATATGAATTTCCAGATTCCTCTATTGGTTATTGTTCGGAGAAGTGTCTCGATCATGTCCGCATAATTCACGAACCGTAGGGAGACACACTTAAGGATTCGACGTTGTTTGAGTAGTTATGGTATTATGAGACAGAGACCGAATGTTGTTCGGAGTCTCGGATAGGATCCGGGATATCACGAGGTGATCCGGAATGGTCCGGAGAATAAGATTCATATAAGGAAAGTCCCGTTTCGGAGTTGCGGAATGATTCCGGTGTTTTCATCGGGAATGTTCTAGAAGGTTCCGGAATGTCCGGCACTCCGGGGGGAGGGTACATGAATGTGTCATTACATATTGGAATGATTGCATCATGTACTAAGTGTTCTTGCTGTCCCAAATAAAGGATTAAATTGAATCCTAAAACAGAAAAGTCAAATGTCCAGTTTGAAAGTCAAACGGCTAAAACAAGAAACTGTGGGAAACAAGCAAGAGGAGTTGGAACCGACTTGGAGGAGGAGTTTCTCTCCTCCAAGCCGGCGGCCAGCCCTAGGCCGAGTTGGGGAGGGACTCCCTCCCTCCCTGGCGCGCCAAGCCCCCTCCCATCTATATGAGGGGCAGGGCTCCCCTCCTAGAACACACAAGTTCCTATCTTCTACCTCCGGTTTAGAGCCGTTTTGGTTTAGAGCTTCTAATTGCTTTAGCCTTCGGTTTAGAGCCTTCTAATTGGTTTAGAGCCTTCTAATTGGTGTGTCTAATTACTAGACCACTAACAGCCTCTCTCATACTCCACCATACTCGCACCGGCTTAAGGCGAAGCCCTGCGGGATTTCCCCTCTACTTCCGGTACCACGCCGTTGTGCTGCCGGAATCGCGAGGAGAGTGCTACAACCTCCGCTGCCTGCTGGAACAAGGGAGAGGAAGGTCTTCGTCGAGTACCGAACGTGTGACCGACTGCGGGAGCGCTGCCGGAACGCAGCGCCGGAAGGATCGTCTACACGATCTCGAGATCGGGAAGAGTACGACTACATCACCCACGAGAATCCGCTCTCGTTAAACGCTTTGGAATCTTCGAGGGTAAGTTATTCCATCGACTCGTTGCTACAATCTAGTAGATAGATCTTGGCTTGTTTGTTTGTATGCGATAGAATTTTTTTGTTTTCCATGCTACGAACCCCTACAGTGGTATCAGAGCCGTGTCTATATGTAGATCTGTTGCACGAGTAGAACACAATGGTCATTGTGGGCGTTGATGCTTTTATTGTCGATTGCTTCTTATGTACTTTGCATCTTGCGGTATGTTGGGATGAAGCGGCCCGGGCTAACCTTACATGACATCGTTCATGAGACTTTCTCCACGCTTGACATGCAACTTGTATTGCATAAGTGGCTTTGCGGGTGCCTGTTTCTCCTAGCATAGTTAAGATCCAATTTACAACGGGTGATTAACAATACTAGTATCAATGTTGTGGTTCTTGTTCGTAAGTTAGAACGACACTTATTGAAAGCCCCAAACCACTTAAAATATGCAAAGAAAGTAGAGGCGTCTAACTTTGTTTTGCAGGGGTGTGCAGTGATGTGATATGGCCATGATTGTGATTATATTTGATGTATGCAATGTTCCTTATTGTAAGTCGGCAACCGGCAGGAGCCATATGGTTGTCTTTAATTTATGTTAAGACCCGCGTGTCTATTCAAAGTAGTTGTAATAGTTGAAGCCGGTGGACGACAACCATGGAGAAGCGTCATTGACCTTGATACAATGCCGGTGATGATGGAGATCATGTTCGTGCTTGAAGATGAAGATCAGAAGCACAAAGAAGAAAGGCCATATCATATCACATATATATTGAATTGCATGTGATGTTAATCCTTTATGCATCTTGTATTGCTTAGTAGACGACGGTAGCATTATAAGATGATCCCTCATGCACATGAATTTCAAGTCATAAAGTGTTCACCCTTAGTTAGCACCGTTGCTAAAGCTTGTTGTTTCGAAGCACCACGTGATGATCGGGTGTGTTAGATTCTGCAAGTGTATACAACATGAGCAAGCCAGATTTGCTCATGCGGAAACTAAGGTTTGATCTTGACGAGCCTAGCATGTACAGACATGGTCTCGGAACACGGATCACCGAAAGGTAAAGCATGAATCATATAGTAGATATGATGAACATGACGATTGTTCGCCATTGAAACTATATCAACTCTCGTGATGATCGGTGTTGATGTAGTGGATTTGGTTCGTGTGATCACTAAAACAATGTGAGGGATATTGTTTTGAGTGGGAGTTCACCTAGTTTAATTACATTAATTAATTTGAACTCAATTTGTCATAAACTTAGTCTAAACTATTGCAAATATGTTGTAGATCAATGGCAGCCCCTACCATCAATTTTAATGCGTTCCTAGAGAAAGAAAAGTTGAAAAACAATGGAAGCAACTTCGCGGATTGGTTTCGCAATTTGAGGATTGTCCTCACAGCTGGTAATTTGACCTATGTGTTGGATGCACCGCTGGGTGACCCACCTGCAGCTGATGCTCCGATGAAGTAAAGAATGTTTACCTCGCTCGGAAGAATCAGTACTCCATAGTTCAGTGTGCTATCTTGTATGGTTTGGAATCGGAGCTTCAGAAAAGGTTTGAGGATTCAGACCCATATGATATTGTCGAGGATCTCAAATTGATTTTTGAGACTCATGCGGCAATTGAAAGCTATGAGGCTTCTGAAAAGTTCTTTAACTGCAAGATGGAAGAGGGCAGCTCCGTCAGTGAGCATGTGATTAAGATGTCTGGGCACGCAAACAAACTTCAAAGCTTGGGTATAGTGATTCCTAATGCTTTGGGGATTTACCATGTCCTCCAATCACTACCATCAAGTTACAAGAACTTTGTGATGAACTACAACATGCAGAACATGAACAAGATGTTGCCAGAACTCTTTGCCATGTTGAAATCTGCAGAAGTGGAGATCAAGAAAGAGCACCAAGTGTTGTTGGTCAATAAGACCACCAAATTCAAGAAAGGCAAGTCTAAGCAAAAGGGACACTTCAAGAAGGGTGGTAAGAAAGTTACCACGCCGACGAAGAAGACCAAGGCTGGACCTAAGCCTGATACTGAGTGCTTTTACTGCAAGGGAGAAGGTCACTGGAAGCGGAATTGCCCAAAGTACTTGGCGGATTTGAAGAACGGCAACATCAAGAAGAAAGGTATATCTGATATACATGTTATTGATGTGTATCTCACTAGTACTCGTAGTAGTGCCTGGGTATTTGATACTGGTTCGGTTGCTCATATTTGTAACTCGAAACAGGTGCTGCAGAATAAACGGAAGCTAGCGAAGAACGAGGTGACGATGCGCGTGGGAAACGGATCAAAGGTTGATGTGATCGCGGTCGGCACGCTACCCCTTCATCTACCATCGGGATTAGTTTTATACTTAAATAATTGTTATTTGGTGCCTACGTTGAGCATGAACATTATATCGGGATCATGTTTATTGCGAGACGGTTACTTGTTTAAGTCCGAGAATAATGGTTGTTCGATTTATATGAGTAATATGTTTTATGCACATGCACCTTTGATAGATGGTCTATTCTTATTGAATCTCGATAGTGGAATACACATATCAACAACATTGAGGTTAAACGTTTGAAATCAAGCGATAATTCGACCTATATGTGGCACTGTCGTCTTGGTCACATTGGAGTGAAACGTATGAATAAACTCCATTCCGATGGACTTCTTGAATCACTTTATTTTGAATCACTTGAAAGATGCGAGGCATGTCTGATGGGAAAAATGACTAAGACTCCATTTTCTGGTATGATGGAGCGAGCTACGGACTTATTGGAAATCATACATACCGATGTGTGTGGGCCAATGAGTGTAGCATCGCGCGGTGGTTATCGTTATGTTCTTACCTTCACGGATGACTTGAGTAGATATGGGTATATCTATTTCATGAAACATAAATCCGAAACTTTCGAGAAGTTTAAGGAGTTTCAAAGTGAGGTAGAGAATCAACGTAACAAGAAGATTAAATTTCTACGTTCTGATCGTGGAGGTGAATATCTAAGTTACGAGTTTGGCGAGCATTTGAAGAAATGCGGAATACTTTCACAATTGACACCGCCGGGAACACCACAGCGTAATGGTGTGTCCGAACGTCGTAATCGAACTCTCTTAGATATGGTTCGTTCTATGATGTCACTTACAGATTTACCGCTATCATTTTGGGGTTATGCATTAGAAACAGCCGCATTCACTTTAAATAGGGCACCATCTAAATCCGTTGAAACGACACCGTATGAATTATGGTTTGGGAAGAAACCTAAATTGTCGTTCCTTAAAGTTTGGGGATGCGAAGCCTATGTAAAGAAGTTACAGCCGGACAAGCTTGAACCCAAAGCGGAAAAATGCGTCTTCATAGGATACCCGAAGGAAACTATTGGGTATACCTTCTATCATAGATCCGAAGGCAAAATCTTCGTTGCCAAGAATGGATCCTTTCTAGAGAAGGAATTTCTCTCGAAAGAAGTGACTGGAAGGAAAGTAGAACTCGACGAGGTTGTCGAACCTTCTCTCGAAATTTCGAGTAGCGCAGCACCGGAAGAAGTTCCTGTGGTGCCTGCACCAATAAGAGAGGAAGCTAATGATGGTGATCATGAAACTTCGGTTGAAGTTGCTACAGAGCCTCGGAGGTCAACGGGAACTTGTACCACTCCAGATTGGTATGATTCCGTTATGAATGTCATGTTGGTGGACAACACCGATGACCCCGAGACATATGAGGAAGCGATGATGAGCCCAGATTCCAATAAATGGCAAGAAGCCATGAAATCCGAGATTGGATCCATGTACGAAAACCAAGTATGGACTTTGGTGGACTTACCGGATGGTCGGAAGGCTGTCGAGAACAAATGGATTTTCAAGAAGAAAACAGATGCTGATGGTAATGTTACTGTCTATAAAGCTCTACTTGTCGCAAAAGGGTTTCGACAAATTCAAGGAGTTGACTACGATGAGACTTTCTCACCGGTAGCGAAGCTAAAGTCTGTGAGGATTATGTTAGCAATCACTGCATATTATGATTATGAGATATGGAAGATGGATGTCAAAACAGCATTCCTCAATGGAGACATTGATGAAGAGTTGTATATGATGCAACCCAAAGGTTTTGTCGATCCTAAAGATGCTAACAAGGTATGCAAACTTCAACGGTCCATCTATGGATTGAAGCAAGCATCCCGAAGTTGGAATCAACGTTTTGATAAGGTAATCAAAAGTTTTGGTTTTATACAAACTTATGGAGAAGCTTGTATTTACAAGAAAGTGAGTGGGAGCTCTGTAGCATTCTTAATACTATATGTGGATGACATATTGTTGATTGGGAATGATGTAGACCTTCTTAATAGTGTCAAAGAATATTTGAATAATAGTTTTTCAATGAAGGATCTTGGCGAAGCAACTTACATATTAGGCATTAAGATTTATAGAGATAGATCGAAACGCCAAATATCATTGTCACAGAGTACATATTTGGACAAAGTTCTAAAGAGGTTTGGAATGGAAGAAATCAAGAAAGGGTTCTTGCCCATGTTGCCCAATACGACCTTGAGTAAAACTCAAAGTCCGACATCGGCAAAAGATAGAGAAAGGATGAGTAAGACTCCCTTTGCCTCAGCCATAGGATCTCTAATGTATGCCATGCTATGTACTAGACCCGACATTGCATATGCTGTTAGTTTAACTAGCAGATATCAAAGTGATCCAGGAGTGGATCATTGGACAGCGGTCAAAAACATCCTTAAGTACTTGAGAAGAACTAAGGATATGGTTCTTTCTTATGGAGGTGATGAACAGCTCGTTGTTAATGGTTACACCGATGCTAGTTGGAACACCGATCCGGATGATTCTAAATCACAATCCGGATACGTATTTATTTTGAATGGTGCGGCAGTTAGCTGGAGGAGTGCAAAGCAAAGCGTTGTGGCGAGATCTTCAACTGAATCGGAATACATGGCTGCTTCGGAGGCTTAACAAGAAGCGATATGGATGAAAGAGTTCATTACAGAGCTGGGTGTGGTTCCTAGTGCGCTGGACCCAATGTCTATCTACTGTGATAACATGGGCGCCATAGCCAATGCGCAAGAACCAAGGTCACACGAGAAGCTGAAGCATATCAAGCTACGTTTTCACGCTATTCGAGAACATATCCAGGATGGGGATATAAAGATTTTAAAAGTACACACAGATCTGAATGTGGCGGATCCGTTGACTAAACCTCTCCCGAGGGCAAAACATGACCAACACCAAACTGCCATGGGTGTTCGGTATATTACCATGTAATCTAGATTAGATGACTCTAGTGCAAGTGGGAGACTGTTGGAGATATGCCCTAGAGGCAATAATAAATGTAGTTATTATTATATCTTTGTGTTTATGATAAATGTTTACATTCATGCTATAATAGTATTAACAAGGAAACATTGATACTTGTGTGATTTGTAAACTTAATTTGAAAGTCCCTAGTATAGCCTCTATACTTCACTAGCTTGTTGGTTGATTAATGATTGTGGTTTCCCTATCATGAACATTGAGATGTTATCAACAACAAGATCATATCGTTAGGAGAATGATATGGTGGACATACTCCTATAGATAAGCGTAGCATAAAGATCAAGTCATTTCAATAGTTCAATTGTTATATGCTTTCTGATACATAGTAACCTAATTCCTTCGACCATGAGATCATGCATATCACCTTTACCGGATGGATGCTTTGATGACATCAAACACCACACCGTAACTGGGTGGTTATAAAGGTGGCATTGAGTGTTTGGAAAGTATTGGTTGAGACACATGGATCAAGAGTGGGATTTGTCCATCCACATGACGGATAGATATACTCTGGGCCCTCTCGGTGGAATGTCATCCAATTAGCTTGCAAGCATGTGACTTGGTCACAAGGGATCACATATCACGGGAACGAGAAAAGAGTACTTATCAGTAACGAGGTTGAACTAGGTATGCAGAGATACCGACGATCATAACCTCGGATAAGTAACATATCGTGAGACAAAGGGAAATTGGTGTCGTATGTAAGTGGTTCATTCGATCGCAAAGTAATCGTAGAAATATGTGGGAGCCATATGAATTTCCAGATTCCTCTATTGGTTATTGTTCGGAGAAGTGTCTCGATCATGTCCGCATAATTCACGAACCGTAGGGAGACACACTTAAGGATTCGACGTTGTTTGAGTAGTTATGGTATTATGAGAAAGAGACAGAATGTTGTTCGGAGTCTCGGATGGGATCCGGGATATCACGAGGTGATACGGAATGGTCCGGAGAATAAGATTCATATAAGGAAAGTCCCGTTTCGGAGTTGCGGAATGATTCCGGTGTTTTCATCGGGAATGTTCTAGAAGGTTCCGGAATGTCCGGCACTCCGGGGGGGAGGGTACATGAATGTGTCATTACATATTGGAATGATTGCATCATGTACTAAGTGTTCTTGCTGTCCCAAATAAAGGATTAAATTGAATCCTAAAACAGAAAAGTCAAATGTCCAGTTTGAAAGTCAAACGGCTAAAACAAGAAACTGTGGGAAACAAGCAAGAGGAGTTGGAACCGACTTGGAGGAGGAGTTTCTCTCCTCCAAGCCGGCGGCCAGCCCTAGGCCGAGTTGGGGAGGGACTCCCTCCCTCCCTGGCGCGCCAAGCCCCCTCCCATCTATATAAGGAGGGGCAGGGCTCCCCTCCTAGAACACACAAGTTCCTATCTTCTACCTCCGGTTTAGAGCCGTTTTGGTTTAGAGCTTCTAATTGCTTTAGCCTTCGGTTTAGAGCCTTCTAATTGGTGTGTCTAATTACTAGACCACTAACAGCCTCTCTCATACTCCACCATACTCGCACCGGCTTAAGGCGAAGCCCTGCGGGATTTCCCCTCTACTTCCGGTACCACGCCGTTGTGCTGCCGGAATCGCGAGGAGAGTGCTACAACCTCCGCTGCCTACTGGAACAAGGGAGAGGAAGGTCTTCGTCGAGTACCGAACGTGTGACCGACTGCGGGAGCGCTGCCAGAACGCAGCGCCGGAAGGATCGTCTACACGATCTCGAGATCGGGAAGAGTACGACTACATCACCCACGAGAATCCGCTCTCGTTAAACGCTTTGGAATCTTCGAGGGTAAGTTATTCCATCGACTCGTTGCTACAATCTAGTAGATAGATCTTGGCTTGTTTGTTTGTATGCGATAGAAAAATTTTGTTTTCCATGCTACGAACCCCTACATCCTCCCCCTGACCCCACACAGGAGACTCAGTACGATGAGTACGGGTCGATGATTCTTCCCCGATAGGTTCGGCCGGCCAACAGGTTCGGTTGGACGACGCCTCCTAACCCACCACCCGAGCATCGCGGCAGACGACGCCGCTGATACGGCAGACGTATCTATCTATCTATCGGTATATGAGACATATATTTATCTATATATGAGACATGTCTATCTATGCATGTATGAGACGTGATATCTACTTATGTATGAGACATATATCTATCTATGTATGAGACATCTTTCTATTATTTCATAATTTTATTCGACAAACATTTCAACATAGCTTGCGACACAGTTTAACATAACTTGCGGTACATACATAAGAGCGCTCTCTATCCCTAGCACGATGCCTTTCCCTTGCCCTTCGACGATGCATCGCCCTTTCCCTTCGATGATGCCTCGCCCTTGCTCTTATGGTCATTGCTCTTTTTGTTGGAATTATGCCCTAGAGGCAATAATAAAGATGTTATTATTATAATTCTTGTTCATGATAAAGTTTATATTCCATGCTAGAATTGTATTAAGCGGAAACTTTAATACTTGTGTGGTTTGTGAACAACACCGTGTCCCTAGTACGCCTCTATGGACTAGCTCATTGATCAATAATGGTTAAGGTTTCCTAACCATAGACATGAGTTGTCAATTGATAATGAGATCATATCATTGGGAGAATGATATGGTGGATAGACCCAAACAAAGCAGAGCAATTAGATCGTGTCATCGTGTTCGTCTTTGCGAAGCTTTTCCTATGTCAAATATTGTATTCCTTAGACCATGAGATAATGCAACTCCCTGGTATCGGAAGAAAGCTTTGAGGTCATCAAACGTCATCCTATGAGAGGGTGATCATAAAGGTGTCTCTCAGGTGATCGGAAAGTATCTGTTGGGTTGTATGTATCGAGATGGAATTTGTCCCTCCCAAGTCGGAGAGATATACTTCGGGCCCACTCGGTAATCGATATCAACACCGCTTGCAAGCATGTGGTTAAGGAGTTAATCACAAAGTGATATCGGATTACGGAACGAGTAAAGTACTTGCTGTGAACGAGATTGAACTAGGTATGACGGTACCGACGATCGAATCTCGAGCAAGTAAAATATCGCGAGACGAAGGGAATATATATATGGGATTGATTGAATCCTGGCATCGTGGTTCATCCGATATGATCATCGATGAATGTGTGGGAGTCAATATGGGTGCCCAGACCCCGCTGTTGATTATTGATAGAAGATCATGTCTGCATATTCTCGAACCCGCAGGGTCACACACTTAACGTGTCTCGACGCTAGGATAGATTGGATAATTGGTTTATGAATTTTTGTTCGGAGTATCGGATGGGATCCGGGATATCACGAGAGGTTCCGGAATAGTCCGGAGAATAAGATTCATATAAGGCAGTGCAGTTTTTGGAGTTCGGAATTGTTCCGGGTTAATCGGTATTGTACCGGAAGCTTCTAGAACCTTCCGGAAGGGGACCAACGTGGCCCCACCTTCCGGGAGGGGGCATGGGCCTATGAGGGAGTGTCCTGGCCGCTTTGGGCTAGGGGCACAAGGCCCCATAGGGCCCAGCCGATTCTAGAGAGATTTGACTCGTTTAAATCTCGGGATAGAATTTCTAGATAAGGGAGAGTTTAAATCGTTTAAACTAGAGATAGGATTTCTAGATAAGGGAGAGTTTAAATTGTTTAAACTAGAGATAGGCTTGGAGGAGGGGCAAGGGCTGGCCGCCCCCCTCTATATATAGAGGGGTGGTGCGCCCCCTCCCCCACACACACCTTCCTCCAAGCCCTAGCAGCCTTGCTACCTTCCTCTCTCCCTCCCGACTGTTTGTAGGCGAAGCCCGGCAGCAGAAATTCTCCACCATATACACCACGCCGTCGTGCTGTAGATCCAATCTATATCTCCACCATACTCGCTGGTCCGAGGAAGGAGGAGACGTCGAGGTGCTGCACGTGTGCATCTCACGGAGGCACCGCCACTTGTGGTGCTAGATCGGATCGGATCGCGAGGAGGAGAAGCGAGTACGACTACATCACCCACGTTCCGACGAACGTTCCGCTGTGCGAATCTTCAAGGGTATGAAGATCTAATCCAATCTCTCTCGTTGTTTGCATCTCCTAGATTAGATCTTGGCTTTCCCTCTGTTCGCTCCGTAGAAAATTTTGATTTACTATGCCGCGAAAACCTTCAGTGGTATCAGAGCTAGATCTATGCGTAGATGTGTTTCACGAGTAGAACGCAACATGGTTGTTGCGGGCGTTGATGTTTTCTGTTGCAAGCCTCTTTTTTGTGTTCTTCTTATGACGCGGGATAGTGAGATTGAAGCGGTCCAGGCCAACCTTACGCGACGTCGCTCGCGAGACCGGCTCCGCACTTGACGTGTGGCTTGTTCCACACATGCGGCTGGTGGATGCCAGTTTCTCTCACTATAGTTGTCATGGGATTAACACCGGAGTTTGGCAACCATAATATCACCGTTGTGGCTTTCCGTAGGTAAGAATCGTTCTTAGCATCTACTCCCATAAAGCCACGTAAAACATGCAACAACAAAGTAGAGGCGTCTAACTTGTTTTTGCAGGGAGTGTTTTCTGTGATATGGTATGGCCCAAGATGTGATGTGTATATTGTATGCGATGATCATGTTTTGTAATGTTTCACGACTTGCATGTCGATGAGTACACAACCGGCAGGAGCCATATGGTTGTCTTTATAATTGTGTATGACCTGCGAGTCAACTTCTTATACGCCATGTAATAGCTTTACTTTATCGCTAAGTAGTTAGCAATAGTTGTAGTTGCTATTCGTGGTGGAGGCAATCATGGTGGAGTGATGGAGATCATGCCGGAACGCACAAGATGGAGATCATTGCGCGAAGATTGGCTATACCATGTCACATAAAGTTATATGCATGTGATGTTTATCCTTTTATGTATCTTATCATGCTTAGATCGCGACGGTAGCATTATAAGATGATTCCTCACTTAAAGATCAAGATAAAAACTGTGTTCTCCCCAAGTATGCACCGTTGCGAAAGTTCGTCGTGTCCAAGCATCACGTGATGATCGGGTGCTATAGACTCTACGCTCACATACAACGGGTGCAAGCCAGTTTTTGCACACGCGGAAATACTTGGGTCTAACTTGACGAGCCTAGCATGTACAGACATGGCCTTGGAACACAAGAACCGAAAGGTTAAGCATGAGTCATATGAATGATATGATCGACACTTTGTTGTCCACCATTGAAACCACATCTCTTCTCGTGATGATCGGATTAGGTGTGGTGAATTTGGATCGTGTTCACTAAACAACTTGAGGGATGTTGAATTTAGTGGGAGTTCATCTAGTAATTTGATTAAGCTGAACCATTTATCATGAACATAGTCTAAATTGTACTTGCTAATACTGTAGATCCAATGGCCAAGTCCAACTTCAACTTCAACGTTTTTGCTGAGAAAGAAAAGCTTAGAAACAATGGGTCTAACTTCACCAACTGGTTCCGCAATCTAAGAATCATTCTGTCTGGCGGACAAAAGGACTATGTCCTTGAGAAAGCGTTAGGTAACCCCCCTGCTGCAAGTGCGCCGGCTGATGAGAAAGCTGTCTATCAGTCGCGCAAAGATGATTATGGTGTGATTAAGAGCACCATGTTGTTTGCTATAGAACCGGAGCTTCAAAATCGTTTTGAAACCTATCCCGGGCCCTTTGAGATTCTCGAGGGGCTAAAAACCATGCTTCAGACTCAAGCCCGTTCTGAGAGATATGAGATCTCTGAGAAGTTCTTTAACTGCAAGATGGAGGAAGGGAGTTCCGTTAGTGAGCACGCCATAAAGATGTCGAGCTACACTCAACGCCTTGAGCAACTGGAATGCATGATTCCAGAGGAGCTCAAGATTGACAGGGTTCTGCAATCACTCCCTCCCAGCTACAAAAGTTTTGTAGTGACTCATAATCAGATTGGTTCCACTGATACGATCACCGAGCTCTTCGCAAAGCTGAAGGCTGCGGAAGTGGACATCAAGAAGGATAATCATGTGTTGATGGTCAACAAGCCCTCCTTTAAAAAAGGTAAGGGGGCAAAGAAGCCCTTCAAGAAGGGCGGCGGCAAGCGCAATGCCCCTGCTGAGAAGAAGCTCAGGTCTGGTCCCAAGCCGGACACTGAGTGCTTCTATTGCAAGGACAAGGGTCACTGGAAGCGCAACTGTCCGAAGTACTTAGCGGACAAGAAGGCTGGCACCATCAAAGGTATATTTGATATACATGTTATTGATGTTTTCCTTACTAGCCCTCGTTGTAGTGCCTGGGTATTTGATACCGGTTCAGTTGCTAATATTTGTAACTCGAAACAGGAGCTACGGAATAGACGACGGCTTGCGAGGGATGAGGTGACGATGCGCGTTGGCAACGGATCAAGAGTTGATGTGATGGCCGTCGGCACGCTCTCCTTAGTTTTACCTTCGGGGTTAGTTTTAAACCTTAATAAATGTTATTATGTGCCTGCGTTGAGCATCAACATCATTTCCGGATCGTGTTTATTGCAAGACGGTTATTCATTTAAATCGGAGAATAATGGTTGTTCTATTTATATGAGTAACATCTTTTATGGTCATGCACCTATTGTGAATGGTTTATTTCTTCTAAATCTCGAAAGGGATGAAACACACATCCATAACATTGAGGCTAAGAGATGCAAAGTAGATAGTGATAATACTACTTATTTGTGGCACTGTCGTCTAGGTCATATTGGAGTAAAGCGCATGAAGAAACTCCATTCTGATGGACTTTTGGAGTCTCTTGATTTTGAATCATTTGACACATGCGAACCATGCCTCATGGGCAAGATGATCAAAACCCCGTTCTCCGGTATGATGGAGCGAGCAACGGACTTGTTGGAAATCATACATACCGATGTATGCAGACCGATGAGTGTTTCGACGCACGGTGGATATCGCTATTTCCTCACTTTTACCGATGACTTAAGTAGATATGGGTATATCTATTTAATGAAACATAAATCTGAAACGTTTGAAAAGTTCAAAGAATTTCAGAATGAAGTGGAGAACCATCGTAACAGAAAGATTAAGTTTTTACGATCCGATCGTGGGGGCGAATATTTGAGTTATGATTTTCTCACGCATCTTAAAGCAAGCAGAATTGTTTCGCAACTCACGCCACCCGGAACACCACAGCGCAATGGTGTGTCTGAACGCCAGAATCGAACCCTATTAGATATGGTCCGATCGATGATGTCTCTTACTGATTTGATGTTATCATTTTGGGGTTATGCATTAGAAACCGCTGCATTCACTTTAAATAGGGCTCCATCTAAATCCGTTGAGACGACACCGTATGAACTGTGGTTTGGTGCTAAACCTAAGTTGTCGTTTCTTAAAGTTTGGGGATGCGAAGCTTACGTCAAGAAGTTGATGCCGGACAAGCTCGAACCCAAAGCGGAGAAATGCGTCTTCATAGGATACCCTAAGGAAACTATTGGGTATACCTTCTATCACAGAACCGAAGGCAAAGTGTTTGTCGCAAAGAACGGTTCCTTTCTTGAGAAGGAGTTTCTCTCGAAAGAAGTGAGTGGGAGGAAAGTAGAGCTAGACGAGGTTATTGAACCTTCTCTTGAATTGGAGAGTAGCGCAGCACCTGAAATTGTTCCAGTGCCGCCTGCACCAACAATAGAGAAAGCTAATGACAAGGATCATGAAGCTTCGGACGATGCTGCTACTGAACGTCGCAGGTCGACAAGGTCGCGTGCCCCTCCTGAGTGGTATGGCAACCCTGTCTTGACTGTCTTATTGGTAGAAGACAGTGAACCTACGAACTATGAGGAAGCGATGATGAGCCCAGACTCTGAGAAATGGCTGGAAGCCATGAAATCCGAATTGGGATCCATGAGCGAAAACCAAGTATGGACTTTGGTGGATCCTCCTAGCGACCGAAAGGCCGTTGAGTGCAAATGGATATTCAAGAAGAAAACGGACGCGGATGGTAATGTTACCGTCTATAAAGCACGGCTTGTCGCAAAAGGTTTTCGACAAGTTCAAGGTGTTGACTACGATGAGACTTTCTCTCCCGTAGCGATGTTTAAGTCCATTCGGATTTTATTAGCAATTGCTGCGTTTCATGATTATGAAATATGGCAGATGGATGTCAAGACTGCTTTCCTCAATGGCAACATTGATGAAGAGTTGTATATGATGCAACCCGAGGGTTTTGTCGATCCTAAGGATGCTAGTAAAGTATGCAAACTTCAGCGTTCCATTTATGGACTGAAGCAAGCATCTCGGAGTTGGAACCTTCGTTTTGATCAAGTGATCAAGAGCTTTGGATTTGTTCCAAATTGCTACGAAGCTTGCATCTACAAGAAAGTGAGTGGGAGCTCGGTGACGTTTCTGGTACTGTATGTGGATGACATATTGATTATCGGAAATGACATCAACATGCTTAACGATGTGAAGAGTTATTTGAACAAGTGTTTTTCAATGAAAGACCTAGGTGATGCTGCTTATATATTGGGCATCAAGATCTATAGAGATAGACAAAGACGCCTGATAGCTTTAAGCCAGAGTACATACCTAGACAAAGTTCTGAAAAGGTTCAGAATGGATAAGGCAAAGAAAGGTTCAGTGCCTATGTTGTCAGGTAAGATATTGAGCAAGGCTCAGTGTCCAGCTACGGTAAATGATAGGGAAGCTATGAGCAAAGAGCCTTATGCCTTGGCCATAGGTTCCATCATGTATGCCATGCTGTGTACTAGACCGGATGTGTCCAATGCTCTTAGTTTGACGAGCAGATATCAAAGTGATCCAGGAGTGGAACACTGGACAGCCGTGAAACATCCTAAAGTACCTAAATAGAACTAAAGAAATGTTCTTAGTCTATGGGGGTGATGAATAGCTTGTCGTAAAAGGTTACGTCGATGCTAGTTTCGACACCGACAAGGATGATTCTAAATCTCAGACAGGATACGTTTATATTTTGAATGGAGGAGCTGTGAGCTGGAGAAGCTGCAAGCAAAGCGTGATCGCGGGATCTACAGTAGAAGCGGAATACATGGCTGCTGCAGAAGCGTCAAGTGAAGGAGTTTGGATCAGAAACTTCATCACTGAGCTTGGCGTGGTTCCAAGTGCATTGGACCCACTGGAGATATTGTGTGACAACACTGGCGCCATAGCACTCGCTAAGGAACCAAGATATCATCCAAAGACCAAGCATATCAACCGCAAGTTTCATATAATCCGAGATTATATAGCAGATGGAGATCTGAAGATTAGCAAAGTACATACGGATCTGAATGTCGCAGATCCATTGACTAAACCTCTTCCACGTGTAAAACATGATCAACACCTCAGTGCCATGGGTGTGAGATTGTTGCCAGATGTAAACTAGATTATTGACTCTAGTGCAAGTGGGAGACTGTTGGAATTATGCCCTAGAGGCAATAATAAAGATGTTATTATTATAATTCTTGTTCATGATAAAGTTTATATTCCATGCTAGAATTGTATTAAGCGGAAACTTTAATACTTGTGTGGTTTGTGAACAACACCGTGTCCCTAGTACGCCTCTATGGACTAGCTCATTGATCAATGATGGTTAAGGTTTCCTAACCATAGACATGAGTTGTCAATTGATAATGAGATCATATCATTGGGAGAATGATATGGTGGATAGACCCAAACAAAGCAGAGCAATTAGATCGTGTCATCGTGTTCGTCTTTGCGAAGCTTTTCCTATGTCAAATATTGTATTCCTTAGACCATGAGATAATGCAACTCCCTGGTATCGGAAGAAAGCTTTGAGGTCATCAAACGTCATCCTATGAGAGGGTGATCATAAAGGTGTCTCTCAGGTGATCGGAAAGTATCTGTTGGGTTGTATGTATCGAGATGGAATTTGTCCCTCCCAAGTCGGAGAGATATACTTCGGGCCCACTCGGTAATCGATATCAACACCGCTTGCAAGCATGTGGTTAAGGAGTTAATCACAAAGTGATATCGGATTACGGAACGAGTAAAGTACTTGCTGTGAACGAGATTGAACTAGGTATGATGGTACCGACGATCGAATCTCGGGCAAGTAAAATATCGCGAGACGAAGGGAATATATATATGGGATTGATTGAATCCTGGCATCGTGGTTCATCCGATATGATCATCGATGAATGTGTGGGAGTCAATATGGGTGCCCAGACCCCGCTGTTGATTATTGATAGAAGATCATGTCTGCATATTCTCGAACCCGTAGGGTCACACACTTAACGTGTCTCGACGCTAGGATAGATTGGATAATTGGTTTATGAATTTTTGTTCGGAGTCTCGGATGGGATCCGGGATATCACGAGAGGTTCCGGAATGGTCCGGAGAATAAGATTCATATAAGTCAGTGCAGTTTTTGGAGTTCGGAATTGTTCCGGGTTAATCAGTATTGTACCGGAAGCTTCTAGAACCTTCCGGAAGGGGACCAACGTGGCCCCACCTTCCGGGAGGGGGCATGGGCCTATGAGGGAGTGTCCTGGCCGCTTTGTGCCAGGGGCACAAGGCCCCATAGGGCCCAGCCGATTCTAGAGAGATTTGACTCGTTTAAATCTCGGGATAGAATTTCTAGATAAGGGAGAGTTTAAATCGTTTAAACTAGAGATGAGATTTCTAGATAAGGGAGAGTTTAAATTGTTTAAACTAGAGATAGGCTTGGAGGAGGGGCAAGGGCTGGCCGCCCCCCCTCTATATATAGAGGGGTGGTGCGCCCCCTCCCCCACACACACCTTCCTCCAAGCCCTAGCAGCCTTGCTACCTTCCTCTCTCCCTCCCGACTGTTTGTAGGCGAAGCCCTGCAGCAGAAATTCTCCACCATATACACCACGCCGTCGTGCTGTAGATCCAATCTATCTCTCCACCATACTCGCTGGTCCGAGGAAGGAGGAGACGTCGAGGTGCTGCACGTGTGCATCTCACGGAGGCACCGCCACTTGTGGTGCTAGATCGGATCGGATCGCGAGGAGGAGAAGCGAGTACGACTACATCACCCACGTTCCGACGAACGTTCCGCTGTGCGAATCTTCAAGGGTATGAAGATCTAATCCAATCTCTCTCGTTGTTTGCATCTCCTAGATTAGATCTTGGCTTTCCCTCTGTTCGCTCCGTAGAAAATTTTGATTTACTATGCCGCGAAACCCTTCACTTTTTGGCCTGCGCTTTCTTCTTCTCCTGCCTCTTGTCCCACTCAGCTCTCGCCTTGCTTCCAACGGATGGCGGCATGAAGATATCATCCTCATCTTCGCTCTCTTCTATCCAGGCCCAAGGTGCCTCAGCCTTCTTCATCATGTCAGCTTCACTCTTGAATTCTAGCGTGTCCCACCTAGCCTGGATCCTGATAAGCTCCTCTCGCACCTGATTTGGGGTCCTCAGTTCTCACCCTTTTCGATGAACTACCTTACCAAGCTGAACGAGAGCATCATCACAAACGAGGAGGTCCTCCCATTGGTCTGGTTTATTGTCTATCGTAACATTTCTGGCTAAGTGGTAAAGGTCAATGGACATCTGTGGCCAGGAAAACACGTCGGTCATAGTGGAAAGCTTGCTAGCCATATACTTTGCGTTAGAACGGGGCGCACTCATGATGGAGAGGAGAGGAGGAAAATGCGAGAGTAAGAGGAGGAAGGGATGAACTGGGTGAAGAGATAACATCTTGTTGTCCGAATTTATAGAGGCACCGAAAAAATAGGCGGGAAAAAAGGGCGGGTAAAAAGGGTGGGTAAGAGTGGCGGAAAAAAATGACGGAAAATAATTAGTCGATTAACTAGGGTTGCATTGATCATGCAGGAGTTGGTTATAAACAGGACGATTAGGCTATCGATCAGGGTCTGACTGATTGGACTAATCGGCTTGGGCCTGGCCGATTGACTCTGTCGTCCTGAAGCAAGCCTACTGCAGGGGTGGGACCAAGCCGAATGCATGGTAGGAGAAGCTGTCGGCCAAGCTCTGGCCGACTGGCCCAGTCGGCTTCCTCCAGGCCGACAAAATGCTAGATCTTTGCTAAAAAATATATAATAGATCTTACATAAATTTTAAAAAATATTCGCAAAAATGTATGGGCCCTCCGAATATATCTCTACGAAATTTCTCTCATCGCCCTGAGGTGGACCCGAAGTCCCGATGCCTTTCCTAGTCAACAGAATCCTAATCCTATCACACGCAAGTGGACGCTACAGCCAGGAACCATAAACAAGTCCAGGTACATAGACGGAACTATTAATAGCAGTGACACTTCTGCTCTGCACCCACCACGGCTAAAACCTCCGGCGATTCCCCACTCTCCCCCGATCTGTTCCGCGACCCCCGACGACACATCAGCCAGCCATGGCCGCCGCCACCGCCGCGGAGCTGGAGGCGCAGGGCTTCCGCCCGCTCGACGAGGCGTCCCTGGTGGCCTACATCCGGGCGACCCCCGCGCTCGCAGCCAGCCTCGGCGGCCACGTCGACGCCCTCGAGGTCAAGGAGGTCGGCGACGGCAACCTCAACTTCGTATACATCGTCCTCTCCGAAGCCGGCTCCGTCGTCGTCAAGCAGGTCCGTCCTGACCCCTGCCCACTTCTAGATAGCTCTGTAAATCTCGCCTCCCCCTGACTGACGCTGACCCACTGAAAATCAAATCCATCCTTGAATCAGGCGCTGCCGTACATCCGCTGCGTGGGGGACTCGTGGCCGATGACGAGGGAGCGAGCCTACTTCGAGGCCTCCGCGCTGCAGGAGCACGGCCGCCTCTGCCCGGACCACGTGCCGGAGGTCTACCATTTCGACCGTGCCATGTCCCTCATCGGGATGCGCTACATCAAGCCGCCGCACATCATCCTCCGCAAGGGCCTCATCGCCGGCGTCCAGTACCCGCTGCTCGCCGAGCACATGGCGGAGTACATGGCCAGGACCCTCTTCTTCACCTCCCTCCTCTACAACTCCACCACGGACCACAAGAAACGAGGTGTGCTTGCTTGCCTCCTCGTTTGATTTCAGTGTTTGTTTTGTGACTGAACTTGATTTCATGTCTGAACTTTTATGTTGCTTACTCTTCTTCTGAGCTCAGTGTTTGTGACTGGACTTGATGGCATGTCTGAATTTCGATGTTGTGAATTGCAGTTGCTCAGTACTGCGGGAACGTGGAGCTGTGCAGGCTGACAGAGCAGGTCGTGTTCTCGGACCCATACATGGTCTCCAAATTCAACCACTGGACCTCGCCTTTCCTTGACAAAGACGCCGAAGCGGTTCGAGAGGATGATGGGCTCAAGTTGGAAATCGCTGAATTGAAGTCGATGTAAGTACTAATTAACTCTGAATCTATGCAGATTAGTGGCGTGTATGTTGTGTTTCTTACGTGATTTGCAACTGCAGATTTATCGAGAGAGCGCAGGCTCTGATTCATGGAGATCTCCATACTGGTTCCATCATGGTGACCACAGACTCCACTCAAGTGATTGATCCGGAGTTTGCTTTCTACGGCCCGATGGGTTACGACATTGGGGCCTTCTTGGGGAATCTGATTCTGGCATACTTTGCACAGGATGGGCATGCCGATGAAGCAAATGACCGTAAAGTATGTATGGCAGTATGACTTGTTAAATTTGTCTTGTCTGCACGCACTTTTACTCTAATAGAAGCATACGACATGCTCATTTTCTGATAGGCCTCTTATGTTACTTTGACTGGGTATTTTTTGTTAGTAAGAAAATTTTATAGGATTGATGTTTTGAATCCGATAAATCTTAATGTTAAGAAATTAAAGGAGGCATATACCCAGATTAAATATGATGCTTATCTCCTATAGAAGAATGAATAACTGATAGTACCATAAGATATTGTTGATGCTATAGACTATAGTTTTTATATATAGAGGAGGTTGGATGGCTGACAGAGTTTATCACCTAAAAAAACTTGCGGTGTTTGGAATAACTCGCGTAACTAAAAGTCTGTAAGCATCTTTGGCATCTTCAGTATTACTCAATGGCAGCTGCCTATCTGTTCCAGGATTACAAGGAGTGGATATTGAAGACCATCGAGGAGTCATGGAATTTGTTCCAACAGAAATTTGTTGGACTGTGGAACAAACACAAAGATGGGAATGGGGAGGCATACCTGCCCGCCATATACAACAACCCAGAGCTTCTGAGCATTGCACAGAAGAAGTACATGACAAGTCTGTTACATGATAGTCTTGGATTTGGTTCAGCCAAAATGATCAGGTAATTACTCACTTACTAATGTCCAGTTACTTGCTGAAGCTGAATCTCATCTACTTTTAGACGACTACAGTGATATGTCAAACTTCTCTTTAACTGAAATGATTCAGAGGTCCATTAGGTTAGTCCAGTGCATAGGTTTCGGACTACAGCTCTGACATGGTGTCCCTATTTCATAATGGCCAAGCAAATCCAGCCTTAATGATTGTAGCACAAAAGAAAAACCGATCAAATGTACTTCAGAAATGCTATACAGAGAGTAATAAGTAGCATAAAGAACTTACAGAATATGCTTGATCTTCCATGTGCAGGAGAATAGTTGGGATCGCTCATGTCGAGGATTTCGACTCGATTCAGGATGCCAGCAAGAGAGCATCATGTGAGCTCCGTGCGCTTGATTGCGCAAAGGCAATCCTGAAGGGCCGCCGCCAGTTCGAGAGCATCGAGCAACTGATTGCTCACATCCGATCAATAACTCACTGACTGAGAAGACCAGGTGTTATGCTTGGTGTGTCCTGTCGAGGAGACCCTTTGGTCAGTGTTTATCATGGTAGACTACACACACTCTTATCAAAGGACTGTGCCTTGTCAAAAACATCATTGAGCGGCTATCTATGGTTTCTGTATTGGGATGGAGAGGAAACCCCCCCCCCCCCCCCCCCCCCCCCCCCCCCCCCCCCCCCCTTCAGCGCTATGTATTTCTGGAGAGGTGAGACCGACCTGTGTGTATTTCTTGTGTAAGACAGGCCTTCCGGCATACTAGCTGTTAGCTGAATAAGTGCAGTCCCATTGCTTGCACCTGTATCTAAAAGCTTACCAACTACTCGCTCCGTTTGGGGCTTTAGTCACAGCTCACAACAGAGCTTGCACCTGTAATGGAAGGACAAATGCATCCTTTTTTGGACATGGAACACTGCATCCGCAATCACATTTACATAGTTTTGAATTGCATCTGGCCACATCAGGGCATTACCAGAATCACCCGACGCGCCCATTACAGCCATCGCATGCGTCTGCCTTATTAAAATTCAGTCTAGCCAAAATCTTGGCATCCCGAACGAGAACTCCGATCTGGGTCATAGTCCTTGTTATTGACAGCATTCATGAGCATCTGGAAATTCAGATTCAATTACAGTTCATCCCCGCTGCTACTACTGCCGGCAGACACGCCTCCGCTTCAGTATGGATGGCACTCTGTGGAAACACCATTTGTCCAGCTCCCGATCCTGCCACAATCCCATGGAAATGTATCTCTCAAATACAGGATAATTTAAAATCGTTAACATAACCGTCATCAAGAAGGGGTATTAGAGCATCTCTAAACATATGATGCAAAATAGGGCACCTACCTATAAATTATACATCACCAAAAGGTGGGTTTTTGCGTCACCTGTGCAGTTTTTGGTTTACAGGACGCTGCATTTTAGGGCACGACTGCCGCACAAGATGATGCAAAATATGGCATCACTGCCGCACAACAATCCTCCACAATTGCATATATATCTGAAACAAATAATATATGGACGATGCTCAGCGTCCCCCGGACGATAAAAAGATTCCATTGTCCTGCTCCATTGCTTGACACGTGTCCATCTTTTCATGCACAAATCCCTCTTTTGCTACAAAACAGCTCTTTTTGCTACATATGTTCCCGCTTTTGCTTCCGAAGCAAAAAAAAAACGGATCGTTTCAGAAATAGAACGTCTCGCCGGACACCTCGCCGGAGACCATGCAGCAAAAAAATTGTGCTAATGCAGCAAAACCGACTTCGCCGGAGACATCGTCGGAAAAAACTCGCCGGTGACTCTCGCCGAAGACCTTGTAGCAAAAAGTTGACACTGTCGTAGCAAAACCACAAGACGATTGTAGCAACAAATTTCTTCTAATGTAGCAAAAATCCTACTTCGCCGAAGACATGGTCGGAGAATTTAGCCGGAAAACCTCGTCAGAGAACTTGTAGCAAAAATTTTATGGTATTGTAGCAAAACAAAAAAACAGAGATAGCAAAAAAAATATATCAATATAGCAAAATCAAAAGCTAGGGTTGGTCGTCGCATGGAGCAGTGCCACCCTTAGCAGGGAGCAACTCTGGCCGCCGCTTGTAGCATTGTCGCCCACCACATGGAGCAAGGCCGCTGTTAGGGAGCAACACTGCTCGCCATAGGGAGCAAACCCGGCTGCCGCAGGGAGCACCCCCGCCGTTCCCGTCACAGTAGACACCGCCATGGCCCTTGCAACACGGCAGCAGGCGCCTCCTACCCATGGCAGAAACACACCGTCGTCACGGGCGAGAGTGGCGCTGCAGACGGGCCGCGTCCGGAGCTCCGCAAGGAGGGTCGAGCAGGGCGACGAGGCGCGACGGCGTCTACTAGAGGGAGCAAGGTCTGCGACGAGGAAGGGGATGAGGGCGAGTGGCCGGCGGCGGCGGTCGCGGGCGAGGGTGCTGCTGCAGAGTGGCCGGTGGCAGTGGCCGCGGGCGAGGGTGGCGCGAGCGCCATGGCCTACACCTCTGCAGAACCTCGTCCGGGTTGGGTCGCTCGTGGCCGGAGCTACATCGGCCATGGCCATGCGCGGTTGGTGGTGGCGCGTGTACGGCTGGAACCTGGGGAACACGAAGGTAAGGACAGCGTGCGGTCGAGTTAGTCCGGGAAAGAGTCAAAGAGATAAGGTTGGAAGACTCAACATGGCAGGCCCCACACTCGGGAGGTGGAGCTGAGAAAAAGCAGCGGGCGTGTGTTGACCAGGACGATGGTTGCATGGTATCCTCCGGGGATCACAATCATTTTCCATAATATATGCCAAACTCCTCATCTGAGGAGGAATAGTCGAACACAACCATCTACAATCACAATAATCTATATTAGAGCTACTTCTACATTGCAACACCATTTTGTATGGAGATAAAATTCAAGAAATTATCTTTGACATTTTTTGTCAAGCACCTTATGTGCGTCGAGGCCGGCATGTCGTCGAGGGCGATGCCGTCAATTCGTGGTTGAGGATTCGGCGGCAGACGGGAGCTTCTCGTCCGTTGTAGCATCTCGGCGAACGGTGGTTGTAGCATCTCGGCGAATTTTTCTCGTCCGAATCGGATAAAAGTCGCACGGTAGAAACCCTAGCTCAACAAACAACTGAGGGTGGGGGCGCGAGAAAGCGAGGCCTCTCCTCCACGCCAAGCCGCAGGCCGGAGGCCCGTCCGTCGAGCGGCGGCGAGCCAAAATCGACCATCAGCCAAGCAGCGACATCTCCTGATTCAGATCGACAACGGGGAAGCCACAGCCATCCGGAGCGACACGCGGTGCAGCGGCGTCGGGCGGCACCGATTGAGGGTCACATAGCTCGGTTTGTCGCTGGGCATGCGGCATGGAAAGGAAATGAAGCTTCAGGTTGCCGGTTGGAGTGTTCGATTGTGAAAACCAAAGGAATTGAACAAAGAGATTGGAGTGGATGTAAAAATTTCTCCAAACTAGAGCACCAAGAATTCCTAAGGATTGTAATCCTTTGAATTGAACAACTTTTGTAGGAAAAATTTATAAGGATCCAAATCCTTCAAAAATTGTACACAATTCTTTTAAATCAAACAAACCCTTAAAATGCTCGGAAGAGGGGTTTCCTCTCAAGAATTTTTCTTTGAACGGAGGGTATCCTCCCAAGATGTCCTGTCCACTAAAACTTCCCGACAATGTCCTAGTCCAGTTTCTCTGTACTCCCTCCGATCCATATTAATTAACTTTGATTTATTAAAATTTGAATAAACCTATATATACTAAATAGTATTTAACTCCCTCCGATCCATATTAATTAACTTTGATTTATTAAAATTTGAATAAACCTATATATACTAAATAGTATTTAAATTTATTTAAATCTAGACAATATGGACCGGATGGAGTAGCTTTCTTGCGATGGGTCAGACTGTCTAGATTCATCCAAATTTTTTAAATTTTGGATGAATCTATATACTAAATAGTGTCTAGATTCATCCAAATTTTGACAAATTTAAGACATCTATTTTGGACGGAGGGAGTACTACTCACTACTCTTATACCAATTAAAATACAAGTTGACATGTCTAGGTACTGAGAATACCATAAATATTGCATTCATGTATCAAACACACAGATAATATACGTTCACAAATTTAAACCGTTTTACATGGTTGAACCTTGAGAATTCTCCATTTTCCTCTTCATGGGTGCCTTCACATCTCCAGTTTCTCAATCAACTCCTTTAGGATTTGAGTACAACATTCACGATGACCTTTACAAATCAGTTTCAGTATGCAGTAATTTTATGGAGAACCTGCGTACAATTCATTGCACCAGCCAATCGTTTCACCGGAACCTGTCGGAGGTCACCCAGACCATCTTCTAGATCGTTCTCAAGAAGCCGAGATGACTACTCTGATTCTGCAAAGAGAAAGAAAGGGCTCCCAGCAAAATCACCAACACAACCAAACGAACATGAGGATAAAAAGATGAGATCCTATACTGCTGATGACAAAAATGGTTGATGTGATGATGATAGTTGATAGCTGTAACAAGAAGCTAGTTATGCTTTTACAGATTTAACAGTTTTCAATTTTCATACTATAATAATGAACTAATGACACAAGAAAGTGAGAGACATTCTGTGGTATGCTGTTCCAGAACCTAATGGTTTTCATACGCTACTGTCGCAAGGCTTCTGGAAATAGAAAGGAGTTCCGGGCAAATTTACTAAGACAATCTAGGAAACATGATGAGATTAAGAAGAGGGGATCATATACTCCTGACAGAAATGACCACCATGAGACTGATAATGATTCAAAAGAGTAAGGTCTGTTGCTTTGCTAATGCTAAAATGACGTCTGTAATCTTGTTATGCACTTATGCTATACTAGAACTAAAGTTTTCTATACCCCACTGTCCCAAGAAGGTGAGATTGCAACTCATATTCGTGGAAGAGAATGGACGACTACCATATAAAATTACCAAGATAATCAAAAGAACATGAGAACAATAATAAGATGGGACCTAGTAGACTAGTAGTGACAGAATACAGAAACACAAGTAGGTTATGTGCTATCAGTAACAGAACTACCTGCTGGAGTTCCTCATGGTCTAGGATGAACTGTGATATCTCCCACTGTTTATGTTGTGCAATGGGGTCATATGCTGCAGGAGCAAGTCAGATATGCCACTTTAAAATAATATGGCAAAGGTAGCTGCAAAATATAGCCTTACAACAAGGATGTCACTAACACCAGAATTATAAACTGTTGATTTTATCATTTAACAAGAGATGATCTAAATTAAGACTGATCTGATATATGCATAATTAACAGGAAAAATGAAGTACATTTCCAAAATGGAGTATATTCTGCACTGAAGAATCTGCAGCAAATAGTTTATGCGCCGTGGGAAATAAGAACCTAAGACATAACAAACAACCTACATCCTATTTTTGTACTTGCTAGAAAGAGTGCAGAACCGTACAGAGAGTAGAGTGCCCATGTGCAATTGTGTTCGAACCTGACTCTCATGAATATTTGAGAAACATCTGTAATTTATATTTAGCCGGTACCGCACTCCCCCTGAAGTATTAAAATACAATAACTCGAGAATCTATTTTTTTGCCAACCCGTAGAAAGAATTGATGCAACCATAAAAGAGATGCTGAAATCACATGTGCACAAACAGATGATATTTCTGTGTACACACTTGGAAAAGGAGATGATCTAAACAATCGGTCACAAGAAATTCGAACTGTTTCCATAGCAAAGACACCAAATTAATTGAGAAACTGCATTTGAGACCAGCAGGCTTCTCTGATCTAATAATAAGCCCTCCGGTGATTTCAGAAACTTACATCGGAATGTGTCTGAACTTCTACTCTGTTATCAAGAATATCCCGTGCAATTAGCTCCTGAGCAGGAGGCTGCTGTGTGAAATCCTACAAACCACACTATACCACCTGTTACTGACAAAATCAAATCCAGACCTCGTGATGAAGAGGGAGGGAACATTGCCCAAAACTACACACTCATCACCCAGAGAGGGAAGACCCGCTCGACAGCACGGCGGGATGCGGAGAACCCACCATCAGCGTCTCGCAGAAGTAATTTTGTGGTCTGCTTGCTCATGATCCCCATCTCCACAGGAAGGTTGGCGCCGTCCTGCTCTTGCTGCATTACAAATACACATCAAAACTCCATAAAAATCACATCACCCAACCATTACAAGCCCCAGTGCTGCGAATCTAGGATCAAAAGCTCAAAAAATAAATGTTCACAATCTAGGATCAATATAAAAGTGAGGTTGTATGCTTTGTTGACATATCTGGAGATTCTGATAGTCTTCGCCTGGGACCCCACTTGTTTAATCAGAAAATTTAACTTGCAGTCATTTTCACGTAAGGAAAGTGGTGCAGATTAACATTGCTCCATGTACCTGTTGGAAGGGAGAGACGGAAGTGAAAGAAATCAGTGACAAAGAAAGTTACCAACACATGATGCATATAACTGCCATGTATAACACATATCTGACCAGTATTAGTTTATATTGTTGCCATTGTCATGCCACTGTTTCAGTTAAAAAAAACCTTAAGTTGCCACCAAACAGATGATTTAGTTGGCATGACGCCAACCAACAACTAACCATATATGAGAAACAACCGTGCCTACAAACAAATAACCAAACAAAGTGATAAGGTTGCTAGGGTGCATAAAAAGTACTTGACTGTGTTCATAGAGCAAGGCAAACTTAAAAAATTGCACGTTGAATTGGTAGAACCTGCGCTGAGAAAAAGTAACCATTGTTGTTTATACCTAAGATACCATGACTTGAATTAGCCATACCTTTTCCAACCGGGCTTCCACCCCTTTCCATTGCAAAACAACAGAAATACATTGTTCAAGAACTAAAGATAGAGGAAGAGGGGAAGGAGAGAGGGAAGAGGGTTGGTGCCATAGCAGGAAACTCACTGTGAGCACTCACCATCTCCACCATGGGACAAAAATCTGCTACCACAATCCAACAAGTTCAAACTACAGATCAACAACAGCCAAGGTTCAGACTCCATACTAGACAACATGATACAACATCAGAACTAGGCAAACACATGAAGAACAACGCCTAAAACGAAATCCAGCAGGCTTCTGTAGACTTCTGTGACCGAGTGCAGCCTATTCACACGCATGACACCATCGCTCCAACTTGCAGATGGAAGGATCCCCCTCGAGAAGCTTCTTGGTTTCGCAGCACATTGGTAGCAGCCTCCAGCATCTTTGAAGCTCCCAGATTCAACATCTCCTTTCCCTGCTCTTTTTGTAAACTTGCCCAATAAGTCAAAGATGTGAAACAAAGAAAACAATCTCACAGGGAGTCCTCATCTTGTGGTTATCAAATGTTGCTTTATTCCTGGTGTTCCAAATTGCCCAGCAAACTGCAGCAACCCCTATCATACAGTAATTGTCACCGCGAGGCAAGAAAGCCAATTATATACGGATTTAGTCGAAAACTGCACATTTTATTCAAGGATCAGGATATCTTATCAGGAGTGCCCCTATTCAACACATAATTGAAAGTTTGACACGCACAATTATATCATTACAATGATTAAGATTATCACCAGTCAAGTTTCTTCTAAAATCAAGATGGAACCCTTTGTCAACTGCCTCTTTGACAGAGCAGTCTTGCTCTTGACAGATTGTAAACAGATTAGGGAATATCACAAAAAAGGAATTTTACCAATAGGATCTTTCTATAACCTACAGATACTTCCATCATGCAAGTTAACTTTTCTCCCTACCAAATAAACACCTCTGATTTTAGGAAGAGTTTTTCAACTAGGAGAGTCATCAAAAAAGAACAGATGTCAGACAAATCAGGTAGCCAACACTAGTATCAAAGCACTTCCCGTAATAACATCTCTTGGTACCAGTATTGACCTCGGTCTAACAGTAGCAATAGATTTTCCCCCTCAAGTACTTCGCCTGAATAATAGTTTGCCACAACCCATGTTGTGTCACAAGCTTCCAAAGCCATTTGCAAAGGTGACTTATATTCTGCCACCGAAGATTCTTTAAACCAAGGCCCCCTTTATTTTTTGACCTACAAACTCTGGTCCATTTTACCATGTAATAACCTGTTTTCAGTTTTTTACCATGCCAAAATGTCTTCTGCGATGCTTATCGACTTTTTCATTGACGCTTTTATTCAGCAAAAACATGGACATATGATACAAGAGAATACCAGATAGACTAGCATCTGCTAGAATAAATCTACCACCCAAGGAAGAGGAGTTTCTTAACAAATCTTGCATCGATGAAATCCCAGTAAATGTTTCTCAAGGCTCTAAAACTTACACCCAGATATTTCATGGGAAGCATAACCACTTTGCAACCAAACATAGAGGAGTAAAAACTCGCTATATCATTATCCCCTCCTATCAAATAATTCTCGCTTTCCATGTAATTAATTTCTAGTCCGAACATAAGCTCAAACATGTATAACAGAAGTTTCAAGATAATGGCCTTATCAGGATCATGACTAACGCACACCACTGTGTCGTCAGCATATTGCAAAACAACAATCCCATTGGCAACGAGATCAGGAGCCAAACCAACTAGGAGTCCATTTGATTGAGCATTAATGATCATTTTAGTTAAACACTCAGCCACCATGTTAAACAGGGTAGGAGCCATCGGATCTCCCTGTCTAACTCCTTTGGCACTCTGAAAATATGGGCCACACTGATTATTTATTTTCATCGAAACAGTGCCATTATGAAGAATTTTTCTAATCCAATTACACCACATATCGCAGAAACCTTTAGACACATGACAGCTTAACAGGAAATACCAAGTTACCTCCTCGTACGCCTTTTTGAAGTCCAGCTTCAAAACAATCCCCACATGTTTTTGACATGAGTATGATGCATAAGCTCGTGTAAAGATAAGACTACATCCATATATTTCATTTTTTGATAAACGCACTCTGATGAATAATGAAAAGTTTGTCAGCCAAAGGTTCAAGTCTGATGGACAAAGTTTTGGTAATAAGTTTGTAGATGCATCTTAAAAGGCAAATTGGTCTATATTGAGTTATTTTATCAGCGCCATCCGCCTTTGGCAGTATAAAGTAATAATAGAACATTGAACTCACCTTTATAGAAAGCATCAGACAAGTGCATCATATCCCATTTAACCACATCCCAACAATGCTGGTAAAACTATACATGAATATTATCAGGTCCTAGGGCCCTATTTACATCCATGAAAAACAAAGCATTTTTTACCTCTTCCAAAGAAATCGGCCTACAGAACAACTCATTGTCTAAAGAGGATATTCTCTCATTCTCTTCCCACATATCGGCAGAAACATGGAACAAGTTACCAGGAGCCGGACCAAAGAGTTCTTTGTAAAAAGCTGTAGCATGTTGTAAAAGGTTTTCTGTCCCCTCAATATTAACTTCATCCTCTTTTAGAGGAAGAATAGTATTTCTCCTTTTTCTGCCATTCGCCACTCTATGGAAATAACTAGTGTTCTGGTCACCTTGTAACAGCCATCTTTGATGAGATTTATGCAGCCATTGTAGCTTTTCATGAATATAGAGCTTTTGCAATTCATTTGTTATCTCAGTTTTCCTAACAAACATTTCAAGGGTTAACATTGTTATCTTCCTCAAAAGCTTCTAAGGAGGAAGCTCTTCCGTTAACTCATTTTTCTTTTTCCTGTTATTGCCAAACAGATAAGAACCCCACCCTTTGAAAAACTTTTAATTCTTTTCAGCTTGATATTGAAAATATCAATAGGATCCCTACTATGTACATGTTTCTCCCAAATAGATTTCACCAAAGGCAGGAACTCGTCTTTTTTAACCAGGAAATATCAAACTTGTAATCTCTAGATTTACTTTGTATAGAATTTGTTTCTCCCATATCCAAGATGGGAGCATTATGGTCAGAAATTTCTCCAACGATCTTCTTCACATTAACAAGGGGAAATAAAATCAATCAAGAGACATGAGCACTCCCAATTTTTCCATAGTGGGAGATTCATGTTTGTCCGACCAATTATATTTACCTCCATGCATGAACACTTCCCTCAAACCCAAAGTGTGAATAATAGCATTGAACAAAATCAGAGAAGTGTGAAGCCACAAAAGGAGTGTTTTTCTCACCATTGTGCCTCAGGATATTAAAATCCCCACCAACTATAAAGGGGCAATGCATCACATGACAAAAGGAAGCTAATTCAGTAAGAAAGTCATTTTTTAGTTCATCTTGTGCAGCCCCATGCACCACGATAATACCCCAATGACACTTCTTTATTATATCCCAGAGAACAAACTGCAGTATGAATCTCCCAGCTTTAAATGCACTGACATCTAAAGTTTCAGATTTAATACCACAAAGGATACCACCAGATCTTTCCACCGAAGGAGCCCATGTTCAAAAATAATTGTTGTTAGGATCTATTTTCCTGAATTATAAGTTTTTTTCGTTGTTTCTTTGCAAACCAATAAAATCAAGAGACAAATCAGTCACGATATCATAACAACAGGAGGCAGCACCTTTTTTTCCCACACCTCTTATATTACAGAAACTTCCTATCATTTATATCTATTAGGTTTGTTTCTTTCTCTAGCAACTCTACCAGGATTCAGGGCAGAGGTGCTAGTCTTTTCAATAACAACCTTCTGGCTCCCTGTTATAGGTCTAGATATTACCACAACAGGACTTCTCTTTTTATTCCTTCTTGATTTCCTACTTTCAACAATAGTAAAGGATTCCACATCAATATCTTTCCAAGCCATGCTTAAAGTAGTGGCACCAGAATTATTTTCGATAAATAAATGAGAGTCAGCTACAGCCTGCAGGTTCATGCATTTCTTTACCACTTAAATTTTCTCTAGCAATCTCAAGCTCTCTCATCAAATTAATCACAGTAAACTCATTATCAGGAATATGAACACCCATATCAGCAGCTCTTAACAGAATTTCTCTATCAGAAAGAACAGCAAAGGAATTAGAGCGAGAGATGGAGGATTCTGGAGTACCTTCCAAATTCCTCTTGCGGGAGAGGGCATCAGCTTTCTCCATAGTATCAATATTCTTCGAAGCCATATTCCTGGTGCTGCAGCATGGACCACCAGCAAGATCACCTCCAAGGAAACCAGCTTCAGCATTCAAACCAGCACCATGTTCTTCAGATGCCGAATCAGGGGACTGAACCATATATTCAGGAGAACACCCACCAGCGAAGAGCCAAAGTGAGCAGAAACAGCAGTCACAAAAACCGGAAGTCCTATAGCAGATCTGTCAGCTGGATGGACAGATACAATCAATTGAGCCTGACGAAAGAACAGTGAAGCAATATTTCCGGTCTCCAGAACCACTAAAGGAACAGATTCCTTTTCCACAGCTATAGCACAACCTGGCGCAGGTAAATTATGTTGCAGAATAGGGCAGGGACTAGCCACTTGTTGACAGGATTATCACACGTTTGCTGCCTAGCTTCATGTTCTATAGTAATCACATCCAAAAGTAATTCCTGATAGTTCGAACTGTCATCAGATATATCCTCCTCATTGTGTACAGCATCACTACCCACATCACAGTTTCTTGTATTCCTGACAGAATCAGATTGACTCCCAAGTCCTTGCTCTTCAGAGTAATCCTCAGTTGCTCCAGCCGAATGAGTTTGGTCAGTCCTGGGACTTTTTGGTGAAGGAGCACCAGTAGAGTGAGATAGTGCTTGAAGATTTAGGAGCTCCTCCAACAATAACCTTGTCCAGCTCATAGTAGAAGTCATAAAAGTTAGCACCAGAGCAACCTTCAGCAACGGCAGGAACCTCTTCCAGATTTCTGTACCCAATAAGCAGAGTGACAAATTCTGGCTTGTGCAAAGTTCCAGCATCCAACTCCAAGGATATTCCCACCAGTGAGCCAGCATAAAAAACATTTCCTTCTGTCCTTTTGTCCAAAGGGATGTTACTAATTTTGAACCAAGCCTTCTGCAGCACAGCTTTAGCTCCATTAGAAGCAGACCAGGTTGACATCTTCAAAGTAGCATCAATAGTTCTCATCCTCATATTTTCTCCATAGTATACATATACAACACGCTCAACTTCCTTTGGTTTTGGTTATCTCATTGTGTATTGATTAGGACCAACAGGACATGCAGTACAACACCATCCATCTCCAAAAAAAAGGCGTTGAATTCGTGCTCGATATCAGTTAGGCAGATATGAGCAATATGCCCTAGTTTTCTACACGCTTGGAAGCAAAGTGGCCACTCAGGTTACAATTCAGACAACAATCTGCTCACCAGTTGCAGGAGGACGATTTTGTTGACCTTGAGTACCAGCTCCAGCATTCTTGTTGCCATCTGGACACCCCTGCATATTAGCTGCAGCAGCAGCATCCCACCGAGCCAATCCAGAATGGGATCCAGATCCCACTCCCGTGTTCGAGGATCCCTGAGGCAAGGAACTAGCCATACATGAAAACAAAAGGCATGTTTTGTCCATACCTAAGCTGCCATACATGAAAAGTAAACATGCCATGCATGAAAAACTTGAAATTGCCATACATGAAAACCTAAACTTGTGATTAACATATTAAAAGTTGTGAATTCAAAGTTACGATGCCATTTACATACAAGTAACCACACAACAAAGAAGTATGATCTACCAAATAAGAGGGACTGAAAGTGCATGCCATTTATACAGAAATAACCACATGCAAGGCCTATGATTTACCTACCATGATGATTTGACGAGCAACAAATTTTAAAGGGCTATACCACACATGATCAAACGCATGTAATTGGTTTCTAAATTGCAAAATGCACCTACAAAAACAAATGAGCGAAGAAAGTCAAAATCATCAGAGGAGATAACCTCTACTACCATGACAAATGTATATGGATTGCCCCATCACCTGCCACAAAATAAAGTGCATGCCGGTAATGTACGTTTAGTTTTGGTAGAATTCAATGTAGGTGGTACATCAGCTTCAGTTTATCGCCAATGTAACATTTACGTATATGGGATAGTCCTGACATTGGTCTACGTAGCGTAGCTGCTCGAAAACAGCATCACAGATGGTGCCTAGAGTAACAGAAAGTAGTAGCCAACCAGAAAAACTACCAGCACGCCAGCTCCCGTTACTGGGATCGCATCCCCCCACAAAATTCCGGCCAGCGACATCCCACCTGGAATAAAATTCTGGGGAATGGGGGATTTGTACCTCCATCGGCAGATTGACGAACGCAAGGAAACTATAGCAGGGGGATCAGATCCATGGGCGACGAACCGCCTATCCTCCTCCCGGTCCCGGACGACCACGAGGATGGGGAAGGGCACCTCAAGCTGCAGGTCAAAGCCGAAACGCCACCACCGCCTCCTGCTAGACAAAGCGCTGCAGCGACCGCCCCATCCAGTTCACGCTCTGCGCCGCCCGCTCGCCGCGGGTCTCCGCCTGGACCCTGACGGGAGCTGGGAGCGGGAGCGAGCCGAGGCATCCCGCAACCGCACGCGGCCGGGCAGCTCGAATCCGGGCTCGGCCGCGGCGCGTGGCGTGAAGAGAGAGGGAGAGGGAGGGATGGGGAGAAAGATGTGACGCCGGCGTGCTCGTCTGACCGAGTCGCTTTGGCGTTGACGAGCACGTCGCCACGTTGGCAACGCATCAACGGCCAGGATCAGACGGGAGGGAGGGACAGAAGAAAGCTGTGCAGAAGCATGTTCAGGCAGGGGGAGGACGGTGGCGGCAGGCATGGCCGAGCAGCGCAGTGCAGAAGCCGATCGCCGCCGCCGCCGCCCGTATAAAAAGGGGTGACGAACTGAATACGCCACCCCGCCTCCACACAGCCCATCCCCTCCCACCTCCACCTTCAGCCACCCCGCCATGGCCCGGGAGGTCGATGACGACCGCGCCACCCCGAAGTGGCGCGTCGTCCACGGCTCGCCCACCACCGCCCCCGCTCACGCTCACGGCAGCAGCAGCAGCAGCAGCGGCGCGCTCGAGCCGCAGGCCGCCCCCGCTCTTCTCCTCAGCGGCCGCAGCAGCGTCACGCTCGACCTGCTGCCGGCCGCCTCCGACCGCTCTCCTCTCGCCCGCCGCAGCATGGGCGTCGCGCTCCACCCACAGCCACAGCCACAGGCCGCCTCCGCCCCCGCTCCTGTGGGCCGCGTCGTCGCGTCGGGGGTCGCCTCCGACCTCGCTCCGCTCAGCAACAGCACCGCCAGGCAGGAGGCCTCCCACACCGATCCTGGCAGCCTCGGCACCGACTCCTCCGCCGTACAGGCCCGTGATCGAGTCCGCGCCCACGCCGTCTCTGTCGTCGTGGACACCCCCACTCTCCATGCGTGCTACGCGCTCGACGAGGTGGACGCTAACGATACCATCGCCCGCGTGAAGATGCTCGTGGAGCAGATCACCGAGGGCGCGCTGCCGGCGGCCAGCACCACCTTGCTCTTCCGCGGGGCGGAGGAGACGGAGGACGACAAGACTCTCGTCCACTACAACCTGCAGGATCCGCCTGGGCTATTTCTCGTCGCTGTGCCTGCGTCCAATAGCGTTGAGGACGAGGAGGACGTCGTCGCCGTGCACCAGCCTGCGGCCGTGGCTGAGCAGCCCACCATGGAGGTCGCCGCCGTGCCCGTGCCTCAGCCTGCTGCGGCGGCCCAGGAGCGGGTCACCACCACCGTGCGCGAGGCTTCCGCCGCGGAGACCACCGGCGAGGTCGCCGAGTGGCTGCGTGCGGCGCGCGCGAACCTGCTCGGGAGCGAGGTCCCCGCGGCCCGGCCTCGCGTCACCACCGTCCGCGAGGCTTAACCTGCGGAGCTCAAGAGCGAGGTCGCCGAGTCACTGCGTGCAGCCGCGGCATCTCAGGGGCACTGGGGCATGAGAGTCACGGTGGTGATGCCTGATACGCTTGGGGGGGAGTCCATGGTGGTGGAGCTAAGCGCACACGACACGGCGCACGACCTGCGGACGATGGTGGCGCAGCTCGAGCCACCCGAGCAGTATTTCTTCAGGCATGGAGACAAGGACAACAGCATGAGCGAGGAGAAAAACATGGGGTGGCACCGGATCAAGGACGGCGACCGTATCTACATCGTCCCAGGCATCGTTGACATCCGCTAGCTGAACTTGGAGTTAATGCCTTTGGGTTCTGACCAACTTCTAGAGTGATATATCCTTGTTAGATCGTGATAGTATTGGAGACCTTGGACACGAAACTGTTATGCATTAACAGAACTGTGATTTAGACACCAATCTCCCCCTGTAAAACCTTAAACCTCGGTTATACATTTCTTCGACATTAGATCAGTCGAATGTCTCAACCTTGATTGGAACTTTATCGTCTGCAAATTCTAAATTCTCTCGCCATGCAAATACACCGTCTTCTGTTCAGCATTTTCAATGAGAAAATAAAAGGATAAAATCCATGTGATCCACGGAAATAAACAAAGTCAAAGAAAGCATTGCGCTTTAGTATTCCTTATCAAACTGTGTATATTGCCATCATTCTCCCAAACATATAAATTACAGCTTAGCACTGCTTCAAAAAAATATCATAGAGTATATAAGAATCTTGAGAATGATCGCCAGATGATTCAGGTCAGTTAGGCCAATACCTATTGGTGGCTTGGACCTTCTATCTGGAAAAAATATTTGACATGTAAAGTAGCTTCCGTACCATACAAGGTAATGAAGAGAAAAACTAAAGATCGAGTGATATACTACTTGTAAATTGTAAGTTTAGCCGAAATGTATGTACTAGGATAGCATGACTGAGAAGGGTACAATGCTTAAGGCTAGGGAGCATTGAAAGGGAGTAGAGATTTGTTTTCTTCTTCAAACTGACGGAACCAACATCGAGCCTAGTTAAAAAGCTCAAACACTTCTCATAGGTTGATTGTACCCGACTCTCTAATGAAACTCTCGGTCACCTAGACAAGGATTGCGCACTTATTAACTCTATTAAGTTATGCATGCCAAATTAACTCTTGATCCACACGTACTAGAGAGTATTAACCTGGTCACTATTCTTCTTAGGATCTCAGCCGTGGACAAGTTCATGATTTGGGGGAGGGAACATCATTTTTTTTAAACTTAAGTCCTTGGCTCTGCAGTTAAATTAATAAGAGTGAATTCTATTTTTACCCTTTATTTGTGCATTTGAGACACTAATTACCCCATTTAATAGAAGTTATACCCGAATGTCCTATTTAAGAAAATTCTAACCATGATTTTATCCCGTTTTAGCATTCAACACTTGTTCTTGGATAAGGCTGACATGTTAGGACGATGTGCCGCCACAAAATATGTTAAGATCAGAGGACGTCGTCGTCGATCATATCTACCCTTCTCTGCACCAAATATTCTATCCTTTGTTGCCATCTCGATAATTTCGAAGTTCAATCGTCACCTCACACCTAGCCCAATAGATATGCGTCAGAAAATGAGGGTTTAAAGTTTTCAAACATGGTAATTTAGATGAATTTCCACTACATAGGGTAATTAGTGTCACACATGCACAAGTAGAGTAAAAAGTGGAATTCACTCAATTAGTAACGACGAAACAGATACAGCGTGCTTACATACAACATACAGGCAAACTAAGGATGAAAAAAAGCACACCTTGAAACCCCTAAACCACAACTCGAGGTCTGGATCAACACCGGAAGGTAACGAGAGCTTGGGGAGGCCGCCAAAACGTGTTGTCGTCCGCTCCAACTGGATAGGACTAGACCCCTACACTGTCGTCTTTACCTCCAAAAAGGGACCCCTTGTCCCTCTCCTTGGATAGAAGGGCACCGTACCGTCGGGAGGCAAATGAGTCCCCCCTAGAACACGACGAGACGTAGAGAGCTAGACTGTTAGCGCAGAAGCCACCAAGACTCCCATGGAACTTCACCTAGACCACCACCATCGTAGGTTCAATAAATATCGACAGAAATCGGGGAGGGAACATTTGTGAATGATACAACATAACACGGAAAATAAATATCGACAACAATCATGTATCTCTCAACCAGTAGAGTATAATTTGATCGCCAACCTAATCTTCATTGGGGAAGAGGACAAACTCCACCAACTTCCGTACGACCTCTTGTTTTAGTTTCTTAGTGGCCTCCTTGTGATGGGTCAGGTTGGGATCGTCATCTTAGAAGTACAACTATAGATGTTTATGTTGTGGTAGATCGTGCCTTGCATCCGGAATGTGTACACATGCATGGATCTTATGTTAAGTGTTGTGAAGGAGAAGTGTGGCCATTGAAGATTCAGAATTCTCACAAAAATGTAGTACCTATCATGCGAGGGTGGTAGTACCGTTCCTGGGAAATGTACCATAAGTATGTGTGCTTCCCAGGGATGGTAGTACCAGCCCAAGCCCTGCAGTACTGGTCCTAGAGACTAAAACTTGCTAGATTTTATTGGAAGAAGAACTTGTGCATGGATGGAAAGGGTTTATGGGATAAGATTGTTGCCTTAGGTTTAAGAACTCTATAGATGATGTAAGATGATCAAGCATTCCTAATCAATATACACATCGAGCCGCCGTATATGTTTATTTATATGAGGGTATCTTGTACAAGAAGTAGAGTCTCAGAATATCTCTACCAAATATACCGAATTAGTTAATATCATACCATATTTGGTTTACATTAGAGCTTATATCTAACACCCCCCCCCCCCCACCCACCTAATCTGTAACACCCTCAGAATCGGACCTATGCAAGTTTCAGCGATTCCCGCCAAACCCGCATAGAAACGATTCAAAGGTGCCCACCAGGCACTTTCGTGCAGGTGGAAAACAAAGTAATAACATTACACAACAGTCCTCGATGGGACCCACAGAACAGATATATATACAACAGGGACTCCATGAGTCAAGAATACAGATATACGGTACAAAGATCCAAATCACCTTGAAAATGATATAGCGTCCGACTACGGACAAGATGCAAATGGGGCTAAGAGCCCTGAAGAATAACCAATGGCGTCCATAACGCTGCCCAAGCCAAGCCGGAAGGGTAACCCTGCTAACGACGTCGAAAACCTGCTAAAACAAAAGGGGTGCCGACAAAGGGCAAAGGAAAAAGAGGAGCGTCAGTACTGAGGCCAGTACACGGCGAGGCTAGAATTCGGCGGTCCTCGCCTACACAGGTATGATGGACTGAAGCGGCAGCGGCAGCATGCACTAAACAACCTATAGAGACTCGATACAACTGGCGGCAATCAGAGAGGGGTAAGAAAGACCTATTCGGAACCAACCTGATACTACCACCAATCAAACCCATCCTGGCGTTTCCCCCTCGAGACCAAACGAGGAAGTCAACCGAGGAACTCACACAGTTGGCAGTTTTATTTATTCGGTGATCGTTGCAGCAATTACTAGTCAGATATAGATAATCATCCTGATAAAATAAGCAATGGGCACTTTTAGTTAATCATTCCGTTGAAGTTGCAACACTTACTAATCAGATACAATTAGCATGAGATATTCCCAAAACCCAGCAGTTGTTGGTACTTTTATTTAGCCATTCCGTTATAGTTGCAATACTTACTAGTCAGATACAATGGTCGCAAGCGACAAACCAAGCAAGCAGTTGTTGGCCGTTTTACTTAGCCATTCCGTTATAGTGAAGCTGATTACTAGTCATTACAAATTTATAGTACTCCTTTAGTTATAGTTGTCTATGATCGAGATACTGTGCTCCAAGTCGTCCATAACCGCGGACACGGCTTTCAGAAAGTTTTACCCGGCCGGGGTGCACCAATAGCAACACACACTCGATCAACCTCGGAAAAACCAAATCAAAACCCAACGAGACCTTCACGACAAAGCAATCACAGGATTCAGAAATATTTCAGGGGGCCACCCCTTAAAGTAGACCCGCAACGAAGCCGGCCGGCTCCGAGACGGACTCAAGGTTGTGGGGACGGCTGTGAACGACTGGGAACCCAAAACTGGGCTTGTCGACACCGCGAAATCGTGCCACTATCCTAAACAGTACAGTGTGCTCCTCGCACAATCGTAAATAAAGCAGTAAAGCATGGCATAAGTACAAGATCGTAAATAAAACCTCAAACTAGTTTGTGGCCCCAAGAAATAAGAATGAATCAAGCTCTGGCTCAGGGGGGTCCCATAATCCTCCCGGATGTGGATAGCGCGATAAATCAAGGAACAGGTATCAAGTACTCGGGGTCCTACGGGACACAAGTGGGCGGTCGGAAACCAAATATTATCTATCACCCACCGATGCCTCTGCTTACTTACTTCAATTTTAGTTGTTAAACAGGAATTAAAGTGAACGATAAGTAAAGCCATGATCATCTCCAACATCAACATGCGGCAATACACCAACAACTGTGGCACTTGACGACACGCAACAGCACTTGAGCAAGCGACGACGATGCGCAAGTCCAACTATCTACCAAACAACAGGTTATAGGATGTGTCCAAGGCAATATAAGGCTGCACGGGATATCACGGGTACGGAAACTAGAGCATCGCAACACAGATAGCAATAGATCAACAGGAGGGAATAAATACTATAAAAGTAAGATAGGTAGAAAGGGGGAGATGCTCGCCTGAAAACATTGCCGAAGGTTCATTCGAAGATCGGGTCGACACTCACATCAACTCAACGGCCTTATCCGCGAAGAAGCAAAACACTAGAATAAACACCGGATGCAATATTTAATACTACAGCAGAAGATCGGCATGATGCATGTATGATGTATGGTATGGCAAAGATGCGATGCAATTAGGCCATATTAAGCGGAACCGGGGTCCCAACATTTAATTAAACGGTTCAAGTTATTTAGAACCCCCGCAATTTAAATGTTGTTTGAACATGGCAAAATAAGTTACCGGTTCGCTACGCAAATTTAAATGGGGCCAATATTAGACTAGATTTGCCCGCATATGGGCCCCATATTTAATTATGAGGTGAATCGACATAAGGCCCCCAAACCACATGACAAGTATGCATGCATGAACAGATTAATATTCAACAGGTAATGTTATATTTATAAAATAGGGCTCGAGAAAGGGGTCACACATTAGGGTTCGTCGATCTTGGTTAGGGTTCGACGGGGTTCGGGGTCGGGTCTCGGGGTCCGGATCTGGGGTTCGGGGTTCGACGGGATCGGTCTCGACTGGATCGTTCTCGGACTCCGGGGTTAGGGTCTTTGGATCGGGGTAGTAGATCTTGTCGCTTGGTATCCGGGAAGTAGAACTTGTAGTCCGTCTTTTGTCGGTGGTGAACTTGACCGATGGTCTTCGGGGCCGGGAAGGAGCACTTGGCGTTGCCGAGCGGAAGTTCATGTCGTAACCGTGTCGATGACCTTGGCGTTCAGGGGGAAGTTCTCGGTGTTCCGTGTGGAAGGCCGCGAGGGTTTGGTGACGGAGATCTCGACGGGTCCGGGGGAAGAACTTGGGTCGGCAACGGATCGGTCTTGGCGTTCGGGTCAAAGTGTTCGGAAGCAGATCTTGATGTAGGGACGGTCCTTGTCGGCGATTCTTCGGGTGTCCCCATCCCGAGATGGTCTTCGGGCTTAGAGGATCGTTGTCGAACTTGGGATCTACATCGGTGCAGTCTTCGGGTGGCCTATGCCCGGCACGGTTCGTCGGACAACACCACATCATCTTCGCGGAATCGTCAACATCACTTGGCCACCATTTTCATACACGGCTGCAACTGTGGGAGGACGTTTGCGAGGCCACAGACATGCGGCTCCAGGCAGCGCCGGTCGTCCATGGTGCCACGGAGGCAAGGCTAGCGGGGGCCGATGCGGTGGCTGGTGCCGAGGCTCAGCAGAGAGGACGCGGCGACGGCAGGGCTGGTGGCGGGCCGAACGCGGCGAGGAGGAGGCGGCCCGAGAGGCGGTCGGGGCAGGGCGACGTCCGGCGAGGCGAACGGCGAGGAGGGGCCGCAGGCGAGCGGCGGCGAGCTCCTGGGAGGCGGAGCGGCGGACGGGCGGTGGCGGCTGGAGGGAGGGAGAAGGGCCGGCGAGCGCGGGGAGGAGGAGCCGGCGACGAGGGGGTCCGCGGGTCGGCGGCGACGCGCTGGAGGCTCCGGCGGCGAGGGACACAGCAGCGGGGAGGCGCCGGTGGCGGGGCAGGCGGAGGGGAGCGGCTCGGGCCGGGGTGGCGAGAGGGGGAGGGGGCGGCTGCGGGAGCGCCTGAGCGGAGGACGAAGGAGAGAGACGGGGGCGAGCGCGTGGACTGGGTCGCGGGGGGGGGGGGGGAACGCGGAAGGAACGCGGCGGCAGGTGGGGTGGACCGGGAGCCACGCGGGGGCGCGCGCCCAGGTGCGGACGCGGGCGGGAAAACTGTCGGCGGGGTGGGGCCTCGGCTGAGGTGGCGGCTGGAATAGGGAGAGGGAGTGGGGAGGTGGAGGTTGGTGATTGGGTGGGGAGAGGGCCAGGCTGAGGTGGCGAGAGGGGATTGGAGGGGGTGAGGTGGAGGGGCTGGGTAGAACTAGAGTGGTTAGAGTTTTTGGTGGGAAAAGTTTGGGTGTCTCTCTGGGGTAGGCTGGTTTTTACTGGGGTGGCCGTCTGGGTCGGATCGGCCCGGAACGGCTGCCCCTAAAATAATATAAGTTTTATTTAATTTAAAATAAAATTTTGTAAATAGTTTTTAGACAAATAAAAGACCCGGAAAAACCCGGCGCTTTAATTTTGAAATTGAGACGGGGAATATTTAGAAAACCAACTAGGCTTTTAGAAAATAGGTTTCGACAAACCTATGCATGATGACATGACGATGCTCAAATGCAATGTGGCATGATGACATGAGCATGAGGTCATGATGATGCAATGCACAAAAACAATGTGATTTTCTAGTAGTGGTTTTGCGGGATGCCACATAATCACAACTCTGTCATGTTGAGATTATGCTTGAAGTTATCAAAGGACTTGGTAGGAAGCGCTTTCATGAAGCCATTTGTAATTTGGTCCTTTGATGGTGTGAACCTAATCTTTAGCTTCTTGTTGGCTACTCTTTCTCTAACAAAGTGAAAATATATTTCTATATGCTTAACTCTAGAATGAAAAACATGGTTAACAGAAATATATGTAGCTTCAAAATTATCACACCATAAAGTTGGGGCTCGTTGTAGTTTCACACCAAGTTCTTCAAGAAGCGATTTAGTCCAAATAACTTCAGTTGTAGCATTAGCAAGAGCTTTGTATTCTGATTAGGTGCTAGAACATGACACTATAGCCTGCTTCTTTGCATTTCATGAAGTAAGATTGGGTCCAAAGAATATTGCAAACTCGCCAGTTGAGCGTCTATCTTCTAGACATGGTGCTCAATCAACATGTGAAAAGGCACTTAACAATATAGACCCTGATTTAATGAAGGTCAAACCAACACTCATGGTGTTCTTATAATGTGTTACATTGATACAAGTTTTTGTCACATATACAAATGAAGTTTATCTCATTTAGGCTATATGTTAGGAAATAAGGTAGCATGGTGAAATGGACGTAAGTTCCATGATGAATTTGGACTAGTTCCAAAGGTATAACACTATGACGGGTACTACAACAACCGAGTACATGGCTGCTCTCACAATAGCATAAAAGAGGGCTTTTGTGTTAAATAGTTTGTTATAAAATAGGTGCAATTCCAAATAGGATATACTATGAAAATCTATTGTACGACAATAGGATTAATATAGTTTTGGCTACAAAATTGAGGTCTCACCAGAACACTAAATTCGTATAATGCCATCTTATTGGAGAATGAGAGATACGTGATGACACATATACATGCAAATAGACACAGATCTGAAAGTGTCAGTTCTGAAGATTAGGTTTACCACAAGCAACACATGTGGACAACACCATAATGCCATAGGTGTTAAATGGGTGAAGCAATAACTATATTATTGACTCTAGTGCAAGTGAGAGACTCTTGGATATATACCGCAAATAATAAAGAGTTTTTTATTGACAAATCTTAATAGTTCATAATATTTTTATGCCATGCTATAATTGTATTAAGCAGAAACATTAATACATGTGTGGTATGTAAACAAACCAAGCCCTTAGTATCTTCTAGTCGACTAGCTCGTTGGGCAACCAATGATCGAGCTTTTTCTGATCATGGACATTTATGTCCATTGACAACGGGGTCACTTTATTGGATGAATGATGTGATGAACATACACTCAATCATAGTATTGCAATGGGATCCGGTCATAAAGTTCAACACTACAATATCTATTAAAACATAGTAACTCACTCCTTCGACCGTGAAATCATATTTAATCATTATCACCCGTGATTGCTTAGATTGTACCAACTATCACACCATAAAAGGGTGATCATAAAGGTGTATATTAGGTATTCCAAAGGGATATGTTGAGATGTATGCATCAAGATCGAGATTTTCCCATCTGCGTGACGGATAGATACCATGGGCACACTCGGTGAGATTACATCTACAAGTTTGCAAACATGTGACTAGGTCTTAGGGATTGTAATGCTCCAAAAATATTATAAAAATAAAAATTACGTGTTAATTTATTTTTCGCATCATCATGACATCATGCATTACTTTTGCCCTAAAATATTTTTACCGAAAGCCTATTTTGTTTTCTAATTAGTCCCTCTTATAATTTCAAATCAAAGCCCTGATATTTTCCGGATCTTTTATTTGTCTAAAAACTATTTATAAAATTCTATTTAAAAATAAAATAAATAAATAAAAATATTTTTAGGGGGAGGCAGTCGGTCGGGCCAAACGGCCCAGCTAGCCACCTACGACCCCGTATCCTAACCCTAATCTACACCCCTCTGCTACCCAGCTCCATATCGCCGTTGCCTTACACACGCGACGCCACACCACTCACGCACACAGTCGCAGTCCACCTTGACTCGTTCCACGCAACACACGCACGACCCACACCCCGTACCTCTGTATCGCTCGCCATCGAACCACCTACCCAGGCCCGCACGCGGCCCTCGTCCTCTCTGCTCACGCTCCCCATCTCGTCTCGATCCACCCCGCCACCACCTCTGCCTCCTGTCTCCCCGATGGATCCCGACAGCTTCCTCCTCGTGCCATGTCCGTGTCGTCCTCCTCCCCGACGCATGTGTCTAGTCCTCGCCTCCATGGCTCGAGCGCCGCCTCTCTCCGCGTCGACCTCCGGCGCCCCCACCTCGCGAGCTCCCTTCCTCGCCTGCAACAACTGTCACCGTTGCGGCCTGTGCGTCCTCGACCCAGCCCGATGCCAAGCTCGTCCTGACGCCACCATTTGTGCCTGTTTTCCCAACGAGGTCGCGCCATCCGTGCGTCCGACCAACGCCTTGTGGCTGCCGCTGCAGCCCTTCTCGTCCTCCTGAGCACGTCCTGCAGCCCGTGCATCCTCGAGCCACCCCGAGCTCGCCTCCCGGCCATCCTCTCCATCCCGATCTTCTTCTCAATTTGGGTCAATGGTTCATGTGGCACCACCGATGTCCTGCTGCCTCGCGTCGACCTACGCAGGATGAGCATCTGTTGTTGTTCCTATCTATGTGTTTGCCATGCGTTCTTAGCTGCTTGTGCCTTTGTCTAAAAAGGAATCACCTGTACCAGGATATCGAATCAAGGCACTATCTGTTTTGTTGTTGCTCGGTACTTCCTTCATGCTTGGCTACGCCCTCGGCCCCCGATCCGGTGGTGTATCCCAATGATGACCCTAATTCGCCACCGACAAAAGATGGAAGATAAGAAATTCGACATGGAACCCGACGGCGATGGCGTCGAAATACAAGAGGTCCTTCGAGGAACCTGAAGACCGAACCCCAACTCTCATCGACTCTCAAGACCTTCTTCTCGGATTCGGATGCCCCGATTCCATCGGATCCCAAGATCTCTGGAACCAAATGTGTGACCCCTTCCCGATACCCTATTTTGATAAATATAATATAACTTGTGCATATTAAATTATCCATGCTTGCATACATACAGTATTGTTCGGGGTTATATGGTGATTCATCTACTAAATAAATATGGAATATATGGGAGTGCTATTTGTCTTGTCCCGGTTCCATTTAATATTGTGTAACGTACTGATGCCATATTTTATCCTATTAAGTCAACATTTAATTTGCGGTGTAGATAAATAACCCGAACGTCGGAATCCCGATTCCGCTTAATATTACTAAGTGGGGCTGCATATTACCATGCCATGCATCATATCATAAACATGCTGAATCTTCCACCCTAGTATTAAATATTGCATCGGGTGTTCTTTCTAGTGTTTGCTTCTTCACCGGATAGGACGATGAGTCGATGTGAGATACGACAAGCCTCCGGCTACCCGACTTTGTCTCACAGGCGAGCATTCCCCCCTTCTACCTATTTGGCATTTATAGTCTTTACTTCCTTCCTTTGATCTATTGCTATCCTTATTGTCGATGCTATAGTATCGTTCCTTTATTTACCTGCCCCACTAAATTGCCTTGATTATCCTATTGCCTTGTTTGATTAGCTAGCTTTGTCCTTGCGAGTCGTAGGCATGCTTAGTACCGCTCTCATACAGGTGGAACATGATACTTATATATTGTTGGTGATATGATAATTAATCTGGTGATGTTGGTTATGGTTTCACCTAATGATAAGGCCCCGGCAGGGACCATCTTTGGGAACTGCTTGAGCCGACCTAGGACCCGTTCGTTCTACGATACTAGTTCTGAGTTGATCACGCTAACCAAACGTAGGGCCTCTGGGATCCCCCTCAACTACCAGCGCTATTCCTATATCCAGAGGGTTACAAAATTGGTTTTCCATTTGGTGCATACGCATAATATGTCCTCGGACATGGGTGAGTTGATATGTCTTCGGACTTGATGTTTTGGTGGACTGCCATGGCTTGCATTGCATAAAATTGGGATATCATGTCGGAGGTGGGATGGAGCTCTACAGGTTATCTTCCGATCATCGCTCGGCCGTAGACTCAAACGTTGTGCCTCCCTCGAGAATCGTCGTACCTCTTGGTTGGATCAACACAGTAGGTGATGCCTCTGGATATGCGCGTAGTTATGGGACAGTTCTTGTTGTGAGATTCGGAAGGCACGCGTGATATGTTGCCTGAAGGGTTGAGCATGCGTTTGGGTACAGTAGTGCACCCCTGCAGGGTAAATCTTTTCGAGAAGCCATGTGTCCACGGTTATGGACGCCTCAGGAGTAAGTGTCATGATCATAGACACGCCACTAATGCTTTGCCTATAATAATTTGACTAGTAATTAGCCTTATCAACTAAACACCGGCTTAACTAAAATTGCCACTGTGTGAGTTCCGCAAGGGGACTTCCTCGACTGGTCTTCGAGGGGGAAATCTTCGGATGGGTTATGTTTGGTGTTACAGTACAGTTATCGTATAGTGCTATCTTATCTCGCTCTAATAGCCAAAGCTGTAGTGTGTCTCTATAAGTTAGATAGTGCAAGCTTTGCTGCCGCTGAGCCCACCATACCTATGTAGGCGAGGACCGCCGAATTCTAGTCTCGCCGTATACTGGCCTCAGTTCTGACCGCTCTCTTTCTATTTTCCTTTGCCCTTTGCCGGCACCTTTTGGCTTTGACAGGTATGTGATCGACGACGTTAGCAGGGTTACCCTTCCGGCTTGGCCTGGGCAGGGTTGGACACCGCTTGGTTATCCTCCAGGACTCTTAGTCCCATTTGGATCTTGTCCGTACTCGGATACTATTTGCTTTCTTCCTGAGTTGTGTCTTCGTATTATATCTTTTGTATTCTTGACTTATTGAGTTGTTGATGTATATATAAATTCTTGTGGACTCTATTGTAAACTACTGTGATGTAACTACTTGTAATCAAATCCCATCCACACGAAAGTGTCTGGTGGGCGTCTTTGAATCGCTTATATGCGGGTTTTGGCAGGAAATGCTAAGATTTGTATAGACCCGATTCGGGGGCGTTATAGGGATGTAATATCACAGGAACGGGTAAATGTATTTGTCGGTAATAAGATCGAACTAGGTATAGAGATACCAAAGATCATGTCTTGGACAAATCAAGGTTCAAGAGATCAGGTTAATTCGTGGAATGCGTGGGGGCCATCATGGGTTTACAGATCTCGTTGTTAGGCATTGATCAAAGATGTGTCTTGATCATGTATGTCGGTGTCTCTTAAGTGTGTCACCCTACGGTTCGTGAATAATGCGGACATGATCGAGACCCCTCTCGGATCAATAATCAGAAGCGGGATCTGGAGACCCATACTGACTCCCACACATTCAACGATGACTTTCTTGTGATCGTCGGAACCTTTTACGCTAGTATCTTAATCCTTTGTTTCACGATATATTACATGTCTGAGATTCGATCATCGGTATCTCCATACCTAGTTTGATCTCGTTACCGACATGCACTCTTTTCTCGTTCCCGTGATATAACATTCTAGTGATCAAATCACTTGCTTGCAAGCTAATCAATGTGATATCACCGAGAGGGCCCAGAGTATATCTATCCGTCATCGGGATGAACAAATTCCACTCTCGATCCATGAGCCTCAACATAACACTTTATTAGTTCTGAATCCATCTTTATAATCACCCTGTTACGGTGTGACGTTTAATGTTATCAAGAAACTCTTCCGGTGTTAGTGATTGACATGATCTCATGGTCTAAGGATTAGGATCACTTCGTAAGTTGTTATAGCAATATAAACTCAATGAATTTGATCGTAATGCTATACTTAGGATGAATGTTCATCACACCATTACACTAATGTTGTGATCCCGTTATTAACAACATCCAATGTCCATGATCAGGAAACCTTGATCATCTTGTTAATCAACGAGCTAGTTTATGAGAGAGGCATAACTAGGAACTTTCTGTTTGTTTATTAAACATACATGTATTAATGTCTCCGTATTAATACAATTATGGCATGTAAAATAAACATCTATCATATACTTGGAATACACATAATAAACACTTTATTATTGCCTCTCAGGGCATATTCCCTTCAGTCTCCCACTTGCACTAGAGACAATAATCTAGTTACATAGTGATAAATCTAACACCCATTGAGTTCTGGTGTTGATCATGTTTTGCTCTAGGGAGAGTTTTAGTCAACGGATCTTCTACATTGAGATCTGTATGTACTTTACAAATCTTTATATCTCCATTCTTGACATGCTCGCGGATGGAGTGAAACCGGCGCTTAATATGCTTGGAATGCTTGTGAGACCTTGGTTCTTTGGCATTTGCAATGGCACCATTGTTGTCACAATAGATCACCATTGGGTCCAACGCGTTTGCAACCACTCCTAGTTCGGATATGAACTCCTTCATCCAAACTGCTTCGTGAGCCGCTTCTGAAGCAGCAACATATTCGGCCTCCGTTGTTGATCCCACTACCACAGGTTGTTTGGAGCTCCTCCAACTAACCGCTCCGCCATTCATGAGAAATACGTATCCGGATTGAGACTTAGAGTCATCCGGATCGGTGTCAAAGCTAGCGTCAACATAACACTTAGCAACGAGCTCTTCTTCACCTCCGTATACAAGAAACATATCCTTAGTTCTTCGTAAGTACTTAAGGATATTCTTGACCGCTATCCAGTGTTCCGAACCTGGATCCGATTGGTACCTACTAGTCAAACTAATAGCATGTGCCACATCCGGTCTTGTACATAGCATGGCGTACATTATAGAGCCTCTGGCTGAAGCATAGGGGACTTTGTCCATTATCTCTCTTTCTTCCGCCGAAGCCGGACTTTGAGTCTTACTCAATGTCTTGCCTTGCAACATAGGTAAGAACCCCTTCTTACTTCCATCCATTTTAAACTTCTTTAAAATCTTATCAAGGTATGTACTTTGCGATAGCCCTATTAGGCGCCTAGATCTATCTCTATAGATCTTTATGCCTAATATGTATGACGCTTCACCTAGGTCTTTCATTGAAAATTTGCTGTTTAGATAACTTTTAACACTGTTTAAAAGATCTATATCATTTCCGATCAATAATATGTCATCCACATATAATATCAGAAATGCCACATTGCTCCCACTCACTTTCTTGTAAATACAAGCTTATCCATAAGTTTGGACAAATCCAAACTCTTTGTTCACCTCATCAAAGCGGAGATTCCAACTTCGTGATGCTTGCTTCAATCCATAGATGGATCGCTGAAGCTTGCACACCTTGTTAGCATCCTTAGGATCGACAAAACCCTTTGGTTGTATCATATACAACTCTTCTTCAATATTACCATTGAGAAACGCGGTTTTGACATCCATCTGCCATATCTCATAATCGAAATATGCAGCAATTGCTAACATAATCCTAACTGACTTTAGCATCGCTACGGGAGAGAATGTCTCATCGTAGTCAACTCCTTGAATTTGTCGAAACCCCTTTGCGACAAGTCGAGCTTTATAGACGGTCACATTACCATCAGCATCAGTTTTCCTTTTGAAATCCATTTGTTCTCCACGGCCTTTCGGTCGTGAGGTAAGTCCACCAAGTTCCAAACTTGATTTTCATACATGGATTCCATCTCGGATTTCATGGCTTCTAACCATTTGTTGGAATCCGGGCTCATCATCGCTTCTTCATACGTCGCAGGGTCATCATTTTCATCAACCATGAAATTCATGACAGGATTTCCGTACAGCTCAGGAGCTGCACGCGTCCTGCTTGACCTGCGAGGTTCGGTAGTACTCTCTTTCGGAGTTTCATGATCATTATCATTAGTTCCCTCTTCAACAGGTGGAGCCAACTCCGGAACAACTTCCGGCGCGCGCTACTCGTCATACTTTGAAGAGAAGGTTCCATAACCTCTTCGAGTTCTACCTTCCGACTACTCACACCTTTCGCGAGAAAATCTTTCTCTAGAAAGGATCCATTCTTGGCAACAAAAACCTTGCCCTCGGATCTGTGATAGAAGGAATACCCAATAGTTTCCTTAGGGTATCCTATGAAGACGCATTTTTCCGCTTTGGCTTCGAGTTTATCCGATTGAAGTTTCTTCACATAAACATCGCATCCCCAAACTTTAAGAAATGACAGCTTAGGTTTGTTTCCAAACCACAATTCATATGGTGTCTTTTCAACGGATTTAGATGGTGCCCGATTTAAAGTGAATGCAGCAGTTTCTAGTGCATAACACCAAAATAACAACGGCAAGTCCGTCAGAGACATCATAGATCGAACCATATCTAATAAAGTACGATTACGACGTTCCGACACACCATTTCGCTGTGGTGTTCCAGCAGGCGTGAGTTGTGAAACAATTCCACACTCTTTCATGTGAGTGCTAAACTCGTAACTTAGATACTCACCTCCACGGTCGGACCATAGAAATTTGATCTTTCTATTACGATGATTTTCCACTTCATTCTGAAATTCCTTGAACTTTTCAAAGGTTTCAGACTTGTGTTTCATCAAGTAGATATAACCGTATCTACTCAAATCATCCGTGAAAGTAACAAAATAACGATATCCACCTCGCGCCGACACACTCATTGGACCACATACATCAGAATGTATGATTTCCAATAAATCTGTCGCCCGTTCCATTGAACCGGAAAACGGCGTTCTAGTCATCTTGCCCATAAGGCATGGCTCACATGTATCAAATGATTCAAAATCAAGTGATTCCAAAAGTCCATCCGAATGGAGCTTCTTCATGCGTTTAACGCCAATATGACCTAGACGGCAGTGCCACATATATGCGGATATATCATCATTAAGTTTAATCCTTTTAGAATCAACATTATGAATATGTGTAACATTATCATCGAGATCTAATAGAAATAAACCATTCATCATCGGTGCATGACCATAAAAGATTTCATTCATATAAATGGAACAACCATTGTTCTCGGATTTAAATGAATAACCACTTCGCATCAAACACGATCCAGATACAATGTTCATGCTCAGTGCAGGCACCAGATAACAATTATTCAAGTTTATAACTAATCCCGATGGCAAGTGGAGAGGCAGCGTTCCGACGGCGATCACATCAATGCTTGATCCATTGCCGACACGCATCTTGACCTCATCCCTTGCTAGCGGTCGCTTGTTCCGCAGCCCCTGATTCGAGTTACAAATATTAGCAACTGAACCGGTATCAAATACCCAGGTGCTACTGCGAGCACTAGTCAAGTACACATCAATAACATGTATATCATATATACCTTTGTTTGCCTTGCCGGCCTTCTTGTTTGCCAGATACTTGGGGCGGTTGCGCTTCCAGTGGACAGTCCCCTTACAATAGTAGCACTCGGTATAAGACTTAGGTCCAACTCGGGGTTTCTTTTCAGGCACGGCAACAGGCTTGCCGCCCTTACTTCCCTTCCGTTTTCCCTTCTTGTATTTCTTGAAACCAGTGTTCCTATTGATCATCAACACTTGAATTTCCTTTTTGATCTCCACTTCTGCAGTTTTAAGCATTGACAGAAGCTCGGGGAGAGACTTCTTCGTGCCTTGCATATTATAGTTCATCACGAAGCTCTTATAGCTAGGTGGCAGATACTGCAGAACACGATGGATGCCTAAGTCAATGGGAATCGATATTCCCAAGGACACAAGATTATCGGCGTAACCCGACATCTTGAGTACATGCTCACTAACGGAGCTATGCTCTTCCATCATGCAGCTAAAGAACTTTTCTGAAGCGTTGTAGCTCTCTACAGCAGCATGTGTGTCGAAAATCATTTTCAACTCACCCATTGTATCAAAAGCATTGCCATTTTCGAAACGCTTTCGAAGTTCCGGCTCTAGCCCATACAATATGCCGCAATGAACTAAGTTGTGGTCCTCCTGACGAGTCTGATAGACATTCTTCTCCTCATCAGGGGCATCATCTAAAGGTGGGGGGGCCTAACGGCGCTTCTAGCACATATTGCTTTTGTGCAGCAGAGAGGAGAATCCTCAAATTCATGGCCCATTCGGTAAAGTTGCTACCATTTGTTGCTAGTTTCTCTTTCTCCATGAACACATTGAAATTAAAAGCAAGTGGTGCCATCTACAACAAAATTTGTAAAGTTTAGACTAAGTGTATGATAGATTGAGTTCAACTAATCCATATTACGAATGAACTCCCACTAAAAAACGACATCCCTCGTGCCTTTTTGGTGATTACATGAACCAAATGCACTACACCAAGTCCGATCATCACGTGAGTCGGTATAGCTTCAAAGGCGAGCATTAAATGGGCATCATATCAACTATATGACTCATGCTTAACCTTTCGGTTCGTGTTCCGAGGCCATGTCTATACATGCTAGGCTCTCCAAGTTAGAACCTTAGTATTCGCGTGTGTAACTATTTTACACCCGAAATATGGTCGTGGATCCAAGAACACCCGATCATCACGTGATGTCTTGGAGCGACGAAGACATAATCGGTGCATACTAAAGGAAGAACACATTTTTATCTTAATATTTAAATGAGGGATCATCTTATTATGCTAACAAAGCGCTAAACAAGCAATATAAGATGCTATCAAACATCACATGTTTATTAGTGAAATGATATGGTTCCCGCAGATGATCTCTATCATGTGCATCGTGGTATGATCACTATCATACCTATATGTGTAAATCCAAGGTCTATGGAGTTTACACGCTATGTGTGTTGTAAGAGTATCATCTCATACTTCTACTTACAACACTACCATATCATAACACTAGCCCAGCAACAATCTAAACTAGACGCCTCTAATTTATCCATTGCAAGTTTTACGTGGCTTAGGGCTTTCGAGATAGAACCATTCTTACCTACGAACATGAACCACAACGAGGATAACCAAATTGTTGACAACTCGCTTGCAAAATAGATATTGACTATAGTAGGAGAGACAGACACCCGCTAGCCACTTATGCAAACTAGTTGCATGTCAAGCGTGGAACAGGTCTCATGTGCGAGGACATGTAAAGTTTGTCCGGGCCGCTTCATCCCACTATGCCACCAATATCCAAAATTACAACAAAGGAGCAACAACATGATCATCATCGCCCACATACTCATATGTATACTACCCGTGTAAAGTATCTACGCATAGATCCGGCTCTGATACCACTATAGGGTTCGCAACATAGAAAACAAAAAATTTCCTACGATGGGAACTATGTACTAAGATCTATCTACTAGATACAAACAACGGGTGGATGTATATCCGTAGAGAACATATCCTTGAAGACCGACAAAGCTTAACGAGTTCAACTCGTGGTTGATGTAGACGATCTCTTGCCGATCTCAAGATCGAGAGGAAGTCCTAGCGCCGCAAATCAGCAGCGCATCTGTGCTCGCACACACGTTCGAGGCACCGAGCAACCTCCACCTCCTCGCTCCAGCGATGCAGCGGAAGCACAACTCTTTCTTGCCGAATAGCCACCGGGAACATGTATCTCGCTAGTCCGAGACCATGGGGGATAAATTCTAGAGGGGGGAGAGATCCTTCACGAGGAGGTGTGAGAGACAAGTGAGGAGGGGGGCTCCTTTTATAGGAGGAGGGGGAAACCCCAAGGGGGTGGCCGGCGCATGGGGGCTGCCCCCTTGCCCTCCCCTCTTCATGTGGGTGGACACTCCACTCACAAAAGTCCTTTAAATTCCCTCCACTCAAAAGTCCACTCAAATTCCCATTAAATTTCCACCAAATTTAATGCAAACTCTCATTAAATAAAACTCTTTTATTTTATTCAGAATTTTGTAAATTACTTTAATGACAAACATTCACAAATAACCCCTTGCTAGAATTCCATTTCACATGCATAACCACTTTATGCAATTTCACCCGAAAACCTGTTTCGGTATCTAGTGAAATAAATTCCTGCGCTTGTTCATTCTTTCGGCATGAAACTTTTGCTCCAATTGGATGTCGGTGTCTCTTAAGTGTGTCACCCTACGGTTCGTGAATAATGCGGACATGATCGAGACCCCTCTCAGATCAATAATCAGAAGCGGGATCTGGAGACCCATACTGACTCCCACACATTCAACGATGACTTTCTTGTGATCGTCGGAACCTTTTACGCTAGTATATTAATCCCTTTGTTTCACGATATATTACATGTCCGAGATTTGATCATCGGTATCTCCATACCTAGTTTGATCTCGTTACCGACATGCACTCTTTTCTCGTTCCCGTGATATAACATTCTAGTGATCAAATCACTTGCTTGCAAGCTAATCAATGTGATATCATCGAGAGGGCCCAGAGTATATCTATCCGTCATTGGGATGAACAAATTCCATTCTCGATCCATGAGCCTCAACATAACACTTTATTAGTTCTGAATCCATCTTTATAATCACCCTGTTACGGTGTGACGTTTGATGTTATCAAGAAACTCTTCCGGTGTTAGTGATTGACATGATCTCATGGTCTAAGGATTAGGATCACTTCGTAAGTTGTTATAGCAATATAAACTCAATGACTTTGATCGTAATGCTATACTTCGGATGAATGTTCATCACACCATTACACTAATGTTGTGATCCCGTTATTAACAACATCCAATGTCCATGATCAGGAAACCTTGATCATCTTGTTAATCAACGAGCTAGTTTATGAGAGAGGCATAACTAGGAACTTTCTGTTTGTTTATTAAACACACATGTATTAATGTTTTCATATTAATACAATTATAGCATGTAAAATAAACATCTATCATATACTTGGAATACACATAATAAACACTTTATTATTGCCTCTCAGGGCATATTCCCTTCACACAAAGTAGAAGAGGTCGAGAGACCTTCATGATCCTGGGGTTCACCATATAGTCGTCCTCGGGAAGATTGACGTGACAGCACTTTAATGTTCCTTCACCTTCCATGAAGCCTAAAAAGCTCACAACAAAAGCGAAGCAACACTCAAAGCGTAGCCAATTCATGAACATTATCGCATGAGTCCTCAAGTAGAAGGAAGTCACCTTAGCTTAAAGAGATAACTCGATGAAGGGTAGCCATAGGTAACTCTCTTCGGTTCTTCTTGTCAACCCATGGTTGGTGGAGGTTGACGTATATGCATTTGTACCTTCATACAACAAAGACCAAGCAATATATGTTTGTGTGTGATAGAGGAGCATGTCATTTGTGGCATGTACATTCTTGTTCAGAACACTATTAGCACAACTGAAGTATAGCAAACGGAATGCATATTCAAGGTCAAAGTGTATGGAAATTGGTTGAACATCATCCAAATGTGAGAACTCAAAAACTCCATATAATGTCTTAGTGCGGCACTCAAGGCACTTGAGTAGATTTTTGGTCAACATCCTTGATGAGAGAATTTGGCAAAAACACACAAGGAAGAATATCCAAAGCAACATCATTATGTGTGCAAACCAACCATTGAAAATAGATATTGTTTATTATGTTGGATGCCATACACATATCATCAAAAGCAACTATCATGGGAATTTGAGTATCCCAAACGAAAGCAAAAACGACATGTTTGCAAACAAACCAAATGAAAAAGCAAGTGGTCCTTATGTTTGTTGCAACAACAAGACGAGATTCTTGGAAGCTCTCATGATAATACATGATCTTAATGGAATTGTGGTTGCACACAAAACATCGGAAAGAGAAAATGTTCAACATTTTTTGTTGCAACACACAAAGCATCATTATCCAAAAGCGAAGAAACATGAATGTCACAAGGTGAGATAATACCATCAACATGCTTGCAGTCAAACCATAGGAAAGAGCAATTTGCCAACATGAAAGATGCAAAGCATGCAAAAGGTATCAGAGCTGGGTTCGATCTTGAACTCACTTGTGGGATGCTCTCAAGAGCTCTTTTTGTCAACTCGTGCTCAACTGAGGTTGACATTCTCGTGAGGGTACCTACACACATCATATATAAAAAGAAGAACGTGTGTGCATGGTATAGATACACATCATCCATCATGACGTATCTCTTCTTGTGCACATCACCATTAATGCCAATGAAGTATGACATAGATGCATGGTGAGTATGCAAGTGGGGAACATGCTTATCATGGCAATCATCAAAATCTCCAAAAATTGATAAAGCTATGGGGGCCATCTCATTATAACGCATATGATCAATATTGTTGCAAGCAAAACAAGTGAAATAGCAAGCATTCATCTTATCGCAAGAAATGAGAGAAATTGAATGACTAGCATGACAAGGCAAGTCCGAAGCAATTGGAGGATACACACAAGATGCATAGCATGGCATGTTTATGGCAATTATATCACAATCAAACAATTCTAGATGATCAATATTATGCAAAGGAAAATCATCACATGGGAATATGAGTGAAGCATATGTAATGTCACAAGTATCATCCAGAACATGCATATCCTCACAATTTATCATGTCCACTAGTGGGATCATGGCATCATCAACACCCTTATTGTTACCTTGGTCATACCTCTCATATGAAGTGGGTGTTGTGGAAGTAGTTGCCTCCTTGTGGACGACTTCGTCTTCTTGATGTAGCCATGGCGTAGCATCATCTTCGTGCACCATGTACATCTTCTCCAATTGAGGCATCATTACTTCATGGCTTGGCGCGTCTTCCTCCATGGAACCTAGCACAACACAAGAGAACACACTAGAGGTATAGGGTAAGTTGTTAGAAATCGAAACGATCTCACTTGACCTATCAACTACCACTCTCAACTCACTAGGAGTATCGCTTGTGCCCTCCAAGTGGAAGCACTCAATCTCACATAAGGTAGAGTCACTCATCTCACTCTTGTTCTCACTCAAGTGGGATAAGTGGCTCTCATACTCACATGGGATTGGTACCACATCATCACTCAAGCATATGGGGATAGGCTCGGTTTCCTCAACTCCATGCGCCTCCTTTGGTGAAGGGAAAATCCCATGCTCACCATTCTTGACCTTGTCGCCTTCAAGGTTGGATGCCATAAGATGGGCATCATCGCTCTCCTCCATGGTCGAAGGGAAAATCCCATGCTCGACTGTCTTGTGGCCATCCCGTAGTAGAAGTGGAGGTAGGATCATGCTATCCAACTTGGCGAAGTAGAGGTTTACATTTTCCTTGTTCACGAGGTCGTGGAAGTCAAGCATAGGCATTGAAGCTTGATGGCGTGGAGGAAGGCTTGCTCTTGGTGCCATTGTGGTGGTGGCACGAGTAGTTGAAGGTGCCCTATGATGGTGTCGACGGAGGTCATTGGCGTGCCTTGCCGATGGTTGATGTTGGTGAAGCACTTGGTCATCCACATGACGCTCACGACGGTGATATTTTGCCTTGGCACTCTTCTTGTGCTTGTGGTGCCTTCTTGAGCTTGCTTGAGAATTATTGTTGGTGCTCATCAAGAATTCTTCGTCTTGGTGGCGAAGATTCCTTTGATGATGTCTTGTATCCTCTTTATGGTGGCGATGCTCATGAGAGGATGTTTGTCGATGAAGATTCTTGTTTCTTGGAGCCTCTTGATGTATATGATGTTTGGACGCCACTCTTCTTTGGATAGGAGGTGGATCTTGGCGCCTTGGAGGTGATGTAGCTTGGCGCCTTGGAGATGGTGGAGCTTGACGCCATCTAGGTAGTGGCACTAGATGCCTTGTCGATGGTGGCGCTTGACGCCTTGGAGGTGGTGGCGCTTGTAGCCTTGGAGGTGGATCATCGAAGTAGGTGGTGCCCTTTGGTGTGGCACTCTTGGCCTTGAAGGTCATGGAATCTTGTTGATGCGCCTCCGCTTGCTTGGCGTAGTAGGCTTCCATCTCCACACGGTGGAGGAATTCTTCATGGTTCATGGAGGAGCCATCAAAGTCGATGAAGTTCTCCGTGTCCTCCATGCTTGGCGACGCGTCATCGATGTCGCACTCGAAGTCGTCCATGCTTGGGGAGTAATTGTTGGTGTAGTACTCCATATCACCCAAGCATGTGGAGCGATTGTCGGTGTAGTGCTCCATATTCTCCATGCATGAGAAGCCATTGTCGATGTAGAGCTCCAAGTCTTCCATGCATGTGGAGCCGTTGTCGGTGTAGTGCTCCGGGTCCTCAAAGCATGCAGAGCCATTGTCGGTGTTGTGCTCCGTCATGTCCTCTATACTTGTGGAGTCGTAGTCATGGTGGCTCATCATGGATTCTTCATAGATATTATTCTAGGTCCCGGAGTCCCTAGACATGCTTCACAAGACCAAGTGTTGTATATGGAAGTGGTAGAGGGTGTTAGGGATACAACGTCGAACCTTACTTTACCTTGGAAGATCGTATCGTGCAAGTGGCCACACTTGAAAGCAATATACCAAGCAAAGTGAAGTTCACGCGGAACACCAAAACCAACTACTAACCAAAAAACACACACACAAGGCCTATGGTGGATAGGTATGAAAAGTGGCATGTCAAGAACCAATCCGAAATCAAGATGTTGTATTGGCAAGTAAAGAACCACAATGATCACATAGCAAACAAGTCAATCCACAAGATAGGAAATATGTACAAGGAAACACACACGCTGGGATAAATGGGACTTGTGCGACGGAGAAAGTGAGCTAAGAACCAAATGATTACCTAGCGAAGACTATAAGCTCGTGTCACACAAGTACAAGGAGAGACGCTAGTTCGATTGCACAAAATTGGTGGACTACAAGATATGCACAATAAGTACCACCTATATGATGTTCATCGAGCTTGCGCTTCCTATTCTATGAGTCCCATGTATATTTCTTTCTTTTTTTCTTTCATTTTATTTTTTCTATATTTTTTCCTTTTCTTTTTATTTCTTTTTCACTTGCCTCTTCCTTGTGCCAACAACTATACAAGATAACTATATGAGATAGCGCTCACAACGTTTGCTCGAAATCTATAAGGTATCAAATGTGCATAGCCTAAGCAATCATAAGAGGAACTAGTCTCAATAGGTGTTTGTTGCTCGCAAAGATAGTGAGGTTCACAAAGGAATGCAAGTGGGGAGAAGTCGCGGAATGTTTATACCTTTCGTCGATGATCTTCACCCTTTATTGTTGGATTCTGCCTTGCTCACGGAATTTGGATGGAGTAGATATCATGAACAACATGGATTATGGTGTAGAGCTTCTTCTCCTCTTCAAAATGAGCTAAAGAACACCAAAATCCGAGTTCGAATGCAAAAGTTATGCTCAAAACCGTGAGGACCTGAAACTGTTGGCGACCAGGTCGACGGGACCGGAATTCTCGCCGGAAATTCCGGCGGTAGGTCCAGTTTGACCGGAATTTTGACTGGAAATTCCGGCGGGAGCTCCGGTTCGCCGGATCTGGCGCCGGAACGAGTTCAGGAACATGAAAACTCGATTTTCTGCGGAAAAACTCGATGGGAAACTTCAGATCGAAGGTGCAAATGATGAAATTAGGCCATGGGAACGCAGGGGAAGGTAGATCAACAAGTTTAGCATGTAATCCGTGGATCAAAACCTACCAAAACACGAATTGGGGCTATTTTTGGTGGAATTTTCGAATTTATGGGGAAGAGACCAAATCGATGAGAAATCCGTGGCAACCAAAAGCTGCTGATACCAGATGATGGAAGGGGTTAACCTCTTGGGTGGCCCGATCTTCACGGATCTCATGGTCAAATCGATGGGAAAGCGAGGGGAAAGGGAGAAGGTAGCGGAAGCGAACACACACCTCGTGGAGAACATGATGAACACACGCAAAACTCACACGATACAAGGACGATTGCTCCCGAACGGCGGCCACCGGTCCGATAGAATCCTCGCAAGGAGAGATCGGTCAACGTGCTCCCTCAAATCAACATCGGAGAGGGAAGAACACCTTGGGGAGGGTATTGAAAACTTGGAGAAGAGACAATGAACTCCAAGGCCTTGTTCAACGATGGATGCGTGATGCAAAGTCCAATCGAGGTTGGTGACGATAGTCGGTCCCCTTGGTAAAGGGGATGAGGCAAAACTAGAGATTCCACACAAGGGAATTGTCTTTAGTATATCATCTATGCCTAAGGGGTACATGAGGGGTGGGAGCTCTATTTATAGGCCAGTCACTAAACAAGGGGGTAGTTTGGGAATAAACTAGGCAAAGGGGTAAGTAAAGGGAATATTCTAGGGCATCAAACCCAGATCCGCGCGCAGACGGGAAGTTCCGGCGGTAAGTCCGGCGGCGCCGGATCTGGAGCCGAGATTTCCAGTCGTTGCCGGATATTCCGGTCGCGCGCTGGAAGTGCTCTCTGTAAGCAGTTCCGGCCGTGGTTCCGGTCGACCGGTCCTGGCGCGGGGGATTCCGGCGGTGAGCTCGGTTCACCGGGGCTGTCTCCGGAGATTCCGGCGGTGGCTCCGGTTCGCCGGTCCTATCGCCAGTTCCAGCTGGAGCTTCTTCCGTCTCCTCTTCCAAGCCTCTGTCTTGTCGGGCGCGAGTCCTCGGGCTTCCTCCCTTGTCTCCGTACTCGTCAGTGTGAACCTTTCATGGTCATAGGATGGAGAATGAAGTAGCATACCATTCAATTGGGTAGGAAGTGGGCTCGCATAGAGGAACGGATTCACCTTTGAAGTCCATGACGACTTGGTGTAAGTTGGAGAACATGATGTGGTAACGACCGTAGGTCGGGCTACATCAGTAGTACTCAAATGGTGGTCAACCTTGCTACAGATGAGTAAGTGTCAAAGAAGTCTTCACCTTCCTTTTGGGTATAACCCTTGGCCACAAGCCTTGCCTTGTACTTTTCAATAGTACCATCAGGCCTTAGTTTCTTCTTAAACACCCATTTACATCCTACAGGTTTGCACCCATAAGGACGATTAGTGATATCCCATGTTTTATTAGCTAAAATGGAGTCCATCTCACTACGGACGGCTTCCTTCCAGTAGTCAGCATCAGGAGATGCATAGGCTTCTGAAATAGAAGTGGGAGTATCATCCACGAGGTATACAATGAAATCATCACCAAAAGACTTTGCAGTCCTCTGTCTCTTGCTCCTTTTAAGAATTTCGTTATCCTCCTCCTCGGGATTTTCTAGGTGTTCGACTGGAATGATTGGTTCAGAAATTGTATCTAATTCCTGACTTGATGAGTTAGGCATATCCTTCATGGGAAAGATATCCTCAAAGAAAGTTGCATCGTTCGACTCCATGATTTTACCAACATGCATGTCTGGTACTCCGGATTTTACTACCAAGAATCGATAGCCAATGCTACGAAAAGCATATCCCAAAAATACACAGTCCACAGTTTTTGGTCCAAGCTTGCGCTTCTTGGGGACTAGCACATGAACTTTTGCCAAACAGCCCCAAGTTCTTAGATAAGAGAGATTTAACCTTTTCTTCTCTCATTCTTCAAATGGAGTAATTTCTTTGTTCTTTGTGGGAACTCGGTTTAGGACATGACATGCGGTCAGTAATGCCTCCCCCCACCATTCCTCGGAGAGACCCGATGTGTCTAACATGGCGTTAACCAAATCTGTTAGAGTGCGATTCTTTCTTTCGGCTATCCCGTTTGACTAGGGTGAGTAGGGAGGAGTCCTATCATGGATTATACCATGTTACGCACAAAAGGAGTCAAACTCGTTGGAAAAATACTCTCCACCACGATCAGACCTAAGCCTCTTAATCTTTCGATCAAGTTTGTTTTCCGCTTCAGCTTTATAGACTTTGAAAAAACTCAAAGACTCATCTTTTGTTTTCAGAAGACACACATGACAGTATCTCGTAGAGTCATCGATCGACGTCATAAAATATTTCTTTCCACCTTTTGTGAACACATAATTTATCTCACAAAGATCAGAATGTATGAGTTCTAGTGGTGCCAAATTTCTCACCTCTGCAGTCGTATGTGACTTGCGAGGTTGTTTTTCTTGCACACAGGCTAGGCACTTAGATCCTTTGACAGTAGTAAAATTTGGGATTAAATTCATTTTAGATAACCATGTCATGCAACCAAAATTAACATGACAAAGACATGAATGTCAAACATTTGATATAACATCAGATGAAACATGATTCACAACTTTATTACAAACATCTGATAATGATATGCGGAACAGACCTCCGCACTCATATCCTTTACCAATAAAAGTACCAAACTTAGATAATACAAACTTATTGGACTTGAAAACAATCTTGTAGACATCACGACATATAAGAGATCCGCTACCAAGATTCTTATTTATTGAGGGAACATGATACACGTTCTTCAGGCGTACGGTCTTTCCCGAAGTGAACTTCAGATTGACCGTACCAACACCATGAACAGAAGCATGCGAGCCGTTCCCCATCAGCACGGGCTGAGTCCTTCTGACCTGATATGAATAAAACATGGAAATGTCAGAACAAACATGTACATTAGCGACCGTGTCGATCCACCAATCAGGAGAATGACTTAATGAAAGAACAGTAGATAATGTACCATACCCAATATCCTTCATCTCAACATCGCCCATGAAAATATTAGCGGTCTTGCCGCTCTTCCCATGCTGGCGCCTGTCATAGCGGTTGGGGCAGCTAGGAGCCCAGTGATAAGGATCACCGCACATATGACAGGAACCTTTCTTCTTATCAGTCTTCTTCTTGAAATCCATAGACTGTCAGGGCGTGTTCTTCCCATCGAACTTGCCATTTCCATCAAACTTGCTCTTGTTCTTGAACTTGTGGGACTGGAAGTTCTTTTTCTATACCAAGTTGGCACTTGAACCTCCCTCAACAACTCGAGCACGTGTGTCTTTTGCTCTCGCCTTCTCATCCACATCAAGAGTCCCAATGAGATCCGATACGGAAAACTCCTATATCTTGTGCTTCAGAGAAGTAGCAAAGTTCCTCCATGAATGGGGAAGCTTTGCAATAATACCCCCGACAACGAACTTGTCCGGTAACACACAGGAGAAGTACTCAAGCTCCTTGGCCAGTGCTTGTATCTCATGAGCGTGCTCAACGACGGAGCGGTCATCAGACATCTTGAAGTCATAGAATTGCTCCATGATATACATCTCACTGTCAGCGTCCGAGACACCAAACTTGGCCTCGAGAGCAGCCCTCATGTCCTTGCCATTATCAAATGACATATAGGGTTCAACAATGTTCTCCCCAAGCACGGACAACAAAGCAGCTCTGAACAGCTTGTCAGATTTCTGGAAAACTTGCTCCTGGACAGGAGTAAGCTCTCCCTCGGGCTTGCCAAGAGTGGCGTCATAGCAGTTCATGTTCTCAAACAGAAAACTGCTCTCGCGCGCCATCTCTTATAGTACGTACCCTAAAAAACAAGTGGCTTCACAGATGCCACAAAACCACTTGGAGTAAATTGCCTACAATAAGGTTTTTTTTTTTAGGGTAAAACAGTAGGGTATAAAACCCCACTGCAATTTTTCTTTTTATATATCAGATAGAGTTACAAAAGATTATTTACAGGCATATTCCACCTCAAAAAAGAGGGATAACATTTTAAAGCAGCTATCTCATGTCTAAATTGGTTTCAATCCAGTCCTTAAGTCCCTGATAATACTTTTTCTTGATTCTATAGAGGACCCATCTTAATTCCTGGGCTATAATAGCCTTCCAGGTCTCCACCGACGTATGCTGATTGTTGAAAATTTCATTATTTCTGCAAATCCAGATGCTCCAAGTTCCAAGTATCAGAATTTCCATTGCAAAAGGGACCTTGAGATCTTTTTTAATACTGGCTAGAATTTCGAAGATGCTTTGATCAGCCATATTAACCTGTGAGATTTCAGCCCAGCAGGCTCTAGCAAAAGGGCATTCCCAAAACAAATGTAAACTAGTTTCTTCACTGTGGCAGTTCTGGAAGATACAATCATAAGATGCTAGAGGAAAACATTTTCTCTTCAGAAGATTCCTTGTGTTGAGTCTATCAAGCAGAAGAAGCCAGAAGAAAAATTTGTGCTTCTGTTGGCAAGAAGATTTCCAGATCCAAGAAAAATGTGGCTGAACTGGTTGGTAGCCAACTAAAGAGTAGTAAGCTTTTTTTACTGAAAAATTACTACCCCAAATATAAGACCAACAATCCGATTCCCCTTCCCTGCTATAATCAAGAATTTGTTCAAGACTTTGATATTCCTGATATGCTTGTTGAGACAAAGGCAGATAAAAGAGATCCTGAGTATTTGCAGAATGCATGAACTCACTGACAGAAATGTATGGGTTTTTTGCAAATGTAAGAAGGTGAGGGAACTTATGTTGGAGGCAATTATTATTCCACATATCAGTCCAGAATAGAGTAGATTCCCCATTTCCAACCAAGCACTTTGCAAGTCCTTTAAAAGTGTCAATTAGCTTCAGATGAGCTTTCCACCAAAAGGATCCCTCAACTCTTCTTCCAGGGAGCTTATCATTACAATAGTAGGTGTTCCACACCAAATGCACCCATGGAATATCCCTATGATTATAGAATTTATCCAAATTCTTCAAGAGAAGAGCAGAGTTTTGAACATTAAGGTCCAGAACTCCCAATCCACCTTGACTCTTGGGTCTACAAACTTTCTTCCATGCTACAAGAGCAGTACCTCTAGCTTGAACATCAGTAGTTTTCTTTCTCCACAAGCATTGCCTCATATATTTAACCAACTGCTCTTTGATAGAGACAGGGAGATCAAAGCAGCTCATGTAATATATGGGGAGGGAAGATAACACAGATTTAACTAACTGTAATTTCCCCCCATAATTCAGAAAGTCAACAATTCCACACAATCTTCTTTCAATTCTCTGAACAATAGGCAAGAAGTGTTCCACAGCAGGTTTATTTAAGCTCAGAGGCAGACCAAGATAGGTAAAAGGCAAGGACCCAGTGAGGCAAGAAAGTGTATTAGCAAAGTGCTCAAGCCTTTCAGAATCCATATTAATAGGCATCATGCTGGACTTGGAATAATTGACTTTAAGCCCAGTGGAAATAGCAAAAGTGTGCAGGATTGCTTTAAGACATAATAGTTGCTCAGAATCAGCCTTCAGGATTACTAAAGTGTCATCTGCATACTGGACCACAGGGAAATCAGGGCAATAAACATTCTCAGAGGGCAGAGAAAGCAGACCCATGTACATTGCTTTATTGAGGATACTCTGAAGAAGATCAGCAGCCAGTACAAACAACAGAGGGGACAAAGGGTCACCTTGCCTGACACCCCTTCTACAGTAAATTTTTTTCCCAGGTACACCATTTAAAAGCACAGAGGAAGAAGCAGACCCAAAAAGCAACTGAATCCAAGCAATCCATTTAACTCCAAAACCTTTGGCTTTAAGGATATCAATGATTGCAGAATGCTCAATTCTGTCAAAAGCCTTCTCAAAATCCAACTTGAGAATTAAAATTTCCTCCTTTGACTTGTGACACTGATCAAGAAATTCAAAAGCCCAACCTAAACAGTCTTGAATTGATCTTTGCTTGAGGAAACCATATTGATTCTTGTGAACAAGTTTAAGAATGACTTTTTGCAGTCTATTAGCCAGAATCTTAGTGATAATCTTGAGGACACTATTTAGCAAGGAAATAGGCCTAAAGTCAGCAGGAGTCAAAGGAGCAGCAATTTTTGGAATGAGGGTGATGAAAGAGGAATTAATGCTCTCTAAAGAGACATTCCCAGCATGGAACTCAAGAAGAAGGTGTTTCACATCATCCTTGATAATAGGCCAGCAAAGCTTCATGAATTCATTATTAAAACCATCAGGGCCAGGAGACTTATCATTAGGCAAATTTGTGATGACTTCTTCAATTTCTTCATCAGAGAAAGGCTTTTCTAAAGCTTCCTTATCCTCTTGGCTTAAGCAATCACCAGCCAAGTCATCAAGATTAAAATGCATTTCAGGCTTATCAGAAGTACCCATTCTATCTTTAAAGGAAGACCAAAGAAGATTTGATTTGCCATCATGATCATAGATCTCAAGATCAGAATCTCCTTTGAGCATGGAAATGTAATTATGTCGAAAACTAATGGTAGCTTTGGAGTGAAAGAATTTGGTGTTCTCATCCCCCAGTTTAACCCATTTGATTTTCCCTCTCTGCTTCCAATAAGTATTCTGGTTTTGTAGAAGAGAAATAATAAGATCCTTCAAGATATCTCTAAGATTCCACTCATGAACAGTAAGAGTTCTCATTTCCTCCATGATATCAAGCAAATCAATGGTGGCATTAACATTACAGATTTGTGTCTTCAGACAAGGAAGCTGTTTGGCCCAAAGCTTCAGCCCTCTTCTCACATTTTTGAATTTGGCATTTTTTTTGCAGGATCAAGGAAACCCACAGGAATATTCCAGGCATTTTGAACAATAGCTTTAAATCTTTATGTTGTAACCAATGGTTTTCAAATCTGAACACCTGAGCTTTTGGAATCATTGTGCCAATGGTAATGACACAGGGAAGGTGATCAGAAGTAGGCTTAGCAAGAGGAGCAACAAAAGTAGAGGGAAAACTTTGAGTCTAGACAGCAGAAGTAAAAAACCAATCCAGTCTTTCCAATAGAGGATCCTTATGCATATTACTCCAAGTGAATTTTCTACCCTTAAGAGGTAACTCAATGAGACCTAAATTATGAATAGCTTCATTAAAGAGAAGCATACCATTCACATCCCCTCCCAATTTGTTTCTATCAGAGGGCTGTCTACAGAAGTTTAAATCTCCCACAATAAGCCAATCCACATCATCTGGCATATCAATACTACCAAACCAGTCTAGAAATTCAGACTTTTTTTCAGGTAAACATGGCCCATAAATGTTAGAGAGAATCCAAGATTTATTGGACAGGCAAGATGTCAAGGTAATGGAGATAGAGAACTCATTAAGGAAAGAGAGTTGACCAGAGAACAAGGAGCCATTCCAAATGATGATTAAACCACCAGATGCACCTCTGGAGGGAAGGAATTCAAAGTTGGAAAATCTGGAGGGGCAGAATTTTTTAATGAAGGATTTATCAAAACCCTCACGCTTAGTTTCTTGAAGACAGATAATGTCACAACCAGACTCCTCAATTTTGTTTCTAAGAGAAAACCATTTTTTGTCAGAATTAATTCCCCTGATATTCCAATTCAGGATCTTCCAAGTTCTGTTGTTACTCATTAAGAAACCAGGGGCAATTATAGATGTGGGGTGATGTAAATAATATAATCACCCAAAAGAGAGAACAGCAGATACATAGTCCAAAGCTCAGCCATAATAGAGTACCACAAATATGATCCACAATAAGTACCAACCATATTGCAACATCACTAACACAGAACACATAACAGGAGGTCAACAAGACCCCAACAAAAGATATAGCTTGACACATTAGCACACTTAAGAAGAGGTTTTCTTCTTGGCTTGTTGTCCACAGGTACCAGCAGCCCCAGGCTTCTTCTTGCCACCAATCCCCAAGCTGGAAGAGGAACCACCTTTAATGCTGCCTTTTGCAGGAGCCTTAATAGCCACCTCATTGATCTTCCCTTTCTTGATTAACCTCTTCTCCAGGTCCTCATCTTTAACCTTACAGAATGAAGCAGCAAGATTTTTAACCACTTTGGTATTCAGGCAGGGAGGAGCAGCATTACAAACCAGGCAATCAATAATTTGACAATGTAAGTGACTTTTAAAACCCCCATTTAATTCAACAATCCTAGGACTTCTCCTCACCTCTGATTCCACAAGAGGTTACTTGCCTTTTCTCTTTCTAGCAGGGGTAGAGGGAGATCCTGAAGATGCTTTAACTTTAAGACCCAGGCAAGAAGGGGCCATCTGGGAAAAATTCTCATTAGGAATGATGAAAGATATAGAACTTTCCTCAGCAATAGGTTCTTTAATAATTTCCCATAAAGGAGAAGTAAGAAATCCTTTGACCCAATTAAATTTCTCAGGAGTAGCAAGCATGAGAGTGATGAAATTAAACCAACTTACAGGGATATCACACTTAAAAGAGCCCTTTGAAGAAGCTTCTTTCTGGATATGGGGAGCAAAAAAATTCTCCCAGAGCTCCAGTCCTTGCTGAGAGAAACCCTGTTTGGCAATATGCACATCAGGAATTGTAATGAAAGTTCTCACCATCCCAACCTGAAGGTGTGCTTCATTTGGGGAAAGAAGGTGCTGATCCTCCATCATCCAATCCTCATTCTCAGGGGCAACATCACCTGAATCCATAGGACTACCAGTCTCTTCCCCAGCAGCATCATTAGGCTCCTCCTCATCAGCCAGATAGTTTTGGAAGATATTTTGCAGGCCTTCCCCAATGCCAACCCCCTGAGGTGCAACTGCAACACCATGATCCTCCACATCCTCAGGCTCATTAACAGATTCCTCATCATCAGACTCCCAGTCCTGAACAATGACACCAGTAACACCACTATTCACATCCTGAGGTGGAAGATGCAGATTGTCCACAGGCATGTCCTCTCCAGGAGCTATGACAGGCCCTTGAACAGGAGCAGCAACAGCTTCCCATGGACCCCAACCTGCAGCATTCCCAGCATCAGGAGCAGGGTTCTGAACAGGACCCATCCACTGACCCCAATCACCCCCATGAGCAGGGGGGGAGGGGGGAGGTGGCACCTGAGGCCCAAAGACTGGCCCATGAGCAGGAACAGGGTGAGGGTCCACATTATCATCAGGCAGTGGGTCCTCTTCAGGTGGGCCCCCACCAAGCAAGTGACTCTGAAGAATTTCCACAGAGAAAGTCCATGACTCAGTCTCCACCAGGTCACCAATGGTAAACCGCACACTCTTAGGGATATCAGCCAAATCAGTCACATGAAGTTTAGCAACAATCCTACCCTTATGATCATTGTCCCTTTCCCACAGGAGAACCTTCCCAATGTCAGCAAAGATAGCATTCAGATCTTCCGTATGCCAGTGATCAAGAGGAGGCCCAACCAACATCACCCAGCACTCATTGTTAAACTGCATTCTACGCCAATTATCTCCCTCATTGTGTTTAACAAAAGATACATGCACATCTTGAAACGGAATCGGACTCGCCGCAATGAGTCTATCACGGTCACTGACATGGTTGAACTGCACATACGCAGACCCAAAGGGACAATCCTGAATATCTCTGAAGTGCACTCCAGCCTCATTGTTGAGGAAATCAACCAAGACACCATGAATATTTACGAATAGAACTGGACCAGGAGGGAGGGGAAAATGTTAGCAATAGCATACTGTCATGTGCTCGAGACCTCCGAGGCACCACCACCCTTTTAACGCGATTCCGCCCTGCCACCTGCAAAATCTGGAAGCCATTCGGCAGGAATGGCTCAGGGTCGATCGGGATATTCGCCATTGCGCTGCTCTTCGCCAGCGACGAACAGGAGGGGAATGGGGTTTCAGCGGGCGGGGGAGTTGAGGAGACAGGGGAAGAGGAAGTTGTTTTTTTCAACGAGGAAGTGAACTCGTGAAAACTGCCGTAGATGACGGGCCTGGACAGAGAAACCACCTGGGCCTTGAACCAACCCTCATACGATTTATCATGCCAAGTACAAATAGGGAAAGAGGGAAATTTCAGAAAAGGAAGGAGCCCAGGCAAATTAAAAGCAGCGCTATTCGCGCCCCCCCCCCCCGCCCTGACCGGCGTTACTTTTGACTTAAAACCCCCATCATTAAGCACCTGGGCATAGGATCTGCCTTTATGACCAGAATTGAAACCCGCATTAAAATTATGCTCAATCACAGGCGAAGGATCCTGGGGTGATGAAGGAAATTTGAGCCTTTGAAAAACCGAATCACCCATACCGGGAGGCTTCAAAGGGGGAGATTTTTTTGCACTTTCTTTTTTATACGTGACAACTTTCCATTCCTGAGCAGTTTCTTTGTAATATTCCTTTTCTTCATAGATCCAATTCGGACCTCCATTTCCCCAAAGATTTACATGAATCACAAAAGAGAGGCATGAAAACTTGGAGATATTGTAAATCTCAAAACCCACTGCCCGAGAAGCAACCGAGAAACGAAAAGTTCTATCTTGCAAAAGCTTCACCTGGAATTTAGAAGCATTGCCACCAAAACAGGCTTGAAGAGCAAGACTGACAGTATGAAAATCCAACTTGAAATTTGCCCTCCCAAAAGAACACACCAAATAAAAAGGCCTCTTCCTGAATCCACCAATGAAGTTAACTTGATGCCTGAATTTATCATAGATCCTCTTCTCAAAAACACGCCCGAAAGAAAAATCAAGGGCCGGACGACATGAAGCCACCTCTTTGGGAGCAACCACATTGGAACCTGAGGGAAGCTTATCCGAGAAATCCAGAGACCTGGGCGCCAAACTTTCAACCTTGGAGGAAAACTTTTTAACCAATGGGCTTGGTAAAATTTGAGAACCGACCACAACCCTCTTCACCTGTAAATCAATGGAGATACCCGCGGCCACCACCTCACCATGAACCAAATATCGAGCATCAATCACAACCTCATTATGATTGAGGAGGACAATCCGTTTAGAACTAGGGAAAAGCATGAGAAAACCCTTGGAAGGCTCAAGATCATCAGCAGGCAAGGAGTAACAAAGGGCCTGCCATTTCAAACCAGTATCTTCATCCGATCCAGAAATGGTAGGAGATCTACCGAGAAAACCAGAAGAAGGATCCAAAAAATCATTAACACGAGAAAGATGAGAGGGGAACCTCAAGACAGATCCGACAGAGATCTTCTCCCCATTTTCCAAACATCGACCCTCAAGAGGAGAGCCTTTTGCATTGAGAAGAACGAGCCAAGAATCGGCCGAGACGACGAGCGATCCTTCAAGAAACTTACCACCCGTGGTCACACCAGAGTAGGTGATCTTACAACAACCTCCAGAGGAATCCATGCAGACCCAGCGACGGCAAGGCGCCGGCGGGAGCCAGAGGGCGACCGCCGCCTTAGAGGAGCCACATGCCTCGGAAAGCGTGCCTGCTCACTTCACGGTGGTTCCTTAGTACACAATAAGGTTTTTGGATTGTTGGAAATATGAGCAATTTACCAAGTGATTTATGCGAAATAAACAGCAGGTAAAACATGACTAGAATGATCGAAATTAAACTAGCCAAGTAATCTGACAGAAAGTATGCAGAGATTTGCAGATAGATCGAAATAATCTAAACAAGATGAAGAGAGAAAACATACAGCAGTGTGCCGGAGTTGGACTTGACATCCATGTCATCGAGGAAGAGGTTCTCGATGGCAGGGAAGAAGTCGTCGGCGTCGATGAAGGAGTCCGTGATGAAGCCAGTAGTCGCGCTGATAGCGCTCTCCAAAAACCTTATCCTCGAAGAGGCGGGGTTCTGGAGGCCTACTGCTCAGTGCTCTGGAACTTGGAGGCGGTGGTTCTAACTGTGTGTCTAAGGAAAGGAGCGACCTTCCGCTCTTATAGGCATAGGTAGACAGGCTTAAACCTCCACTGAGTTCGTATTGGGGACTCGGCTTAAACCTCCACTGAGTCCCATTAGCAGTCAGTAGGGCTTGGCTTGGCGAGATTCCCGCAACTCGCGACGTGCGCGCGTCGTGACGAGGCGGGCGGTGGAGGAGGAGGAGCGCGCGTGTGGGACTCTCTCCTTCTCCTTCTCATCCTTTTACCAAGTGGTAGGAGAGCTTCCCTTATAGGCTGGTGCAAATCTCATTCAACTAGCAATGTGGGACTAAACATTTGTCCCACCTCTTGCCATGCATGAATGCCATGGGCCTCTAGAATTTTCAGAAATTATTGGAATGGAAAATGGGCTGGGTTATTTGGGCCAAAATTCTAACATCCATAACATGTTTTTCAGCGTGCTCTCTATGGCCTTAAGCAGTCACCTCGTGCATGGTATGCCTATTTTTATGACAGATTGCATCAGCTTGGTTTTATTTCGAGCAAAGCTGACACGTCCCGGTTCATCTTCAATCAGCATGGTGTCACTGTTTACATGCTAGTTTATACGGATGATATAGTGTTTGTTGGCTCTTCGGCTGCTGCGGCTGTTGATCGACTTGTTAGACATTGCCTGCCACTTTTCCCATTAAGGACCTCGGCCCCCTTGAGTATTTCCTTGGCATTGAAGCTACTTATAATTCAATGGGGGTGGTATTGACACATCATAATTATGCGCTTGATCTGCTCTATCGAGCAAATATGAAAAATTGCAAATCAGCTCACACGCCCATGTCTACAACGAACAAGTTGTCCAAAGATCTCGGTGATCGACTTGATACAGTTGATGCTTTTATGTACCTCAGTTTGGTTGGTGGTCTCCAAAGACCCGGTCATATTTATTTTTTGCCGTTAATAAGGTGTGTTAGTATTTGTTGCAACCAACCACTATTCATTATGATGCAGTTAAACAGATTCTTTGATATGTGATTGATTTTTTTACTTCATGCGTGAAAAGGTTGCGTTGGGAGCCCTAGATGTATGGTTCATATCATCAGGAGATCGGTTGGCGGATGTTTTCACCAAATAGGTGTCTAAACAAGTACTTCATCGTTTTCATTCCAATCTTAACCGTGTACACGACGGTTTAGATTGAGGATCATTAGAGTTTATATAGAGACCGATGTTTGTCTTTTAGATAGGATCGATCCGGTCTCTACCGTATGCTTGTTGTACAAGTTATACTTGTTGTTATATATAAAGGAAAACCCACATTGAGGCTGTCTATGGGAAAATACCCTTTCAAACTCGGGGCACTTCGGAGTGTTAGGAGCGTGATGAAAATACTTCGGAGGGTGCAGAGCGGTTGCGAGTCATCTTCGTTTTTGTCGAGCCACCGTTGTCAGCATTGTTTTCTCTTTTTTTTTCTCGTTTCTTTTGGGTGTGATTTCTGTTGTTTGCCCCGGTAGTGATCTCGAAGTTATTTTGGATGGATACTATATTAATATAGTGGGACCAAAATCTGTTTTTAGGAGAATTATGGGACGGCCAAGCTTTTGAAATATTCCTGAGAAAAAAAGACAGGAAGAGAGCGTCAAATAAGGGGTTTAGTTTAGTTGGATAGGTTTCTGACCAGCCCTATTTATAGAAAATAATAATCGCGCTATGTTGTATATATGCACTTCCGAGTAGTATCCTGGTAGATTACTTTGAGTAGTAGGACTAGGATTGTTTCCAGCTTGTGCGTGTATAAAGGTACACCCTGGCTGCTGGCTTTGTAATATTGTACCAAGTCAGATCAGATCAGATCAGAAGAAGTAAAGCAAGATTACGAGGCAACTCGATCGTCGATTGTTGCGTTGTGTCGGTGAGCTTCTAGCCATTGTTGAACCGAGGAAGCTTTGCTACGTCCGGAGATTACTCGATCGTACGTGGAGTCGATCGGGACCAAACCCAAACCAGGAACACGGGTGGAATCAGCTTTTCACTTCATCGACCTGCCTCGATCGAGACCCCATATCTAGTTTCTACCCGATCCCAAGCAGATAACCTGCTGCTAATATAATGGCAAAAAAGCTGCACCCATGATGGCAGGGTCGCCGCAGCTGCCGCCAGCGTGTGTGTCCAATGTGCTCGACGATGACGACCTTCTCGCGGAGATCATCGCCCGCGTTGGCTTCCCCAGCAGCCTCGTCCGGGCCGCCGGAGTATGCAGGCGATGGCTCCGGCTCGTCTCGGACCGCGCCTTCCTATGCCGGTTCCGCAAGCTCCACCCGCCCAAACTCCTCGGCTTTTACCTCGCACCGCTCAAACCCCCTGCTCGATTCTTCTCGATGACCCTGCCCTCGGACTCGGAGCTCGCGGCTATTGTCTCTCGCACGAGCTTCCTTTTGGGCACCTACGACGGTGCACCGATCGACAGGGTGGCCTGCTGGAACGGCCGCGTCGTCATCAGCAGCATCGTCACCAGTTCGCGGGGAGAAAGGAGAACTGCATTTGTCGTGCACAGCCCGCTGTGCTCTGACGACTCTGAGAGAGCAATTTCATCCGTGCTCCCATCGTTGCACTTCCCATTCCAGGTGGGAAATTTCTGCTGGTACAGACAACTCTTCTGCAAAGAAGAAGAAGAAGGCCATGTCCAGTCCTACTTCTATGTCATGGTGGAGCGCACCATGGATCCAACCAAGTCTTGGGTGCACGTGTATATGCTGCGAGAGGGCGATGATGCCTGGCGCGCGCATCTTACATTGGCCGCGGACTACTTCGTCCATGCACTATCCGAGCCAAGATCCGTGCTCGTAGACAACAAAATCTACATGGCCAGCGCCCTCGATGAAATCGTTGTCTTGGATTTGGCATCCTCAAGCTTCTCCGCAATTCAGCTCCCGCAGGGGGTGGATTTCAAAACAAAAGGGGCCACCATGTTATCACGGGCCGCTGATGATGCTACCGGCGGTGTGTATCTCATCCATGCAAAGAAGCTTCGACTTCACATATGGCTCCACAAGGGCGGGGCTTATAGATCCTATGCGACGTCTTTACATGGAATTGGAAGGAACACGACATCGTTGAAAAGAATAGCTCGCACGCGACACTTCTGAAGCGGCAAATAGCTCCCGTGCGACACTTCCACTTAACCCCATGAGACCGTCAACGAGTTCGAATCAGCTGAGCACAGTAGGACCCACAGCCTCTCCACGTCACGGCGGAACTCACCTGATGTCCACCTCATATCGTGGGACCCACCCTGTGGTTGAAGAGAGCCGTTGGCCCCGATCCGTCCCCGCACCCGAGCACTCCCGCCACCGTTCCAGCATCTCATCCCCTTCTGTTTTCTTCTCCGGCGAGCAAGTGCGGCAACGCCGGCGAGGGATGTCGAGCTCTGCTTCCTCTCACCGCTCATGGCCTCGGTATGGTGCGGTGCCGATGAGGAGGTGCCCCGATTGCCCCCGTACCGCGCCCCTGAAGCGGCTTGTCACATCCACCGACAAGAACGGCAACATTGGTCGGGAATTTGTGAAGTGTGAGAGCAAGCCCGAGCCGGGAAAGGTGAGATCTGAGTGTTCCGAGCGCCAATTTCTCGCTTTTCTTTCGAAATTTCATGCATTTCATCGAATTTGGGATTTAGGGTTCATCTCTGCGATTTCAGGAACTGCCAAAATGTGGGCATTTTGAGTGGCTTGATGAGTACATCGAGCGAATTGGGGTGGAGGTAGCATCCCGGGAGCTCGAAAACCCGTCCGTGGTGGAGCAATTGGGATGTGGCAACCCCATTTCCGCTGGTACTACGGTGGATGCGGAAGTGAAGGCCGAGCTAAAGAAGATGAACAAGCAGCTAAGGCAAATCATCGAATTGAAGAAGCAGGACAATCTGATGGCCGGTTTTTTTTATTTTTGTGTAATTTCTCTCGGATTAGTTTATCTCCTCATCGTTAGTCATTAGACAGCGCAGTCAGTGTTCGAGTGATGCTTTGTAATGGATGTAATGGTCTATGTCTTTGGCTTGAATAAAATGCAACACAAATTCAGGCTAATTTTGAGCTGCTCTGTTTTCGAAATCAGTGTTTCTTCAGTTTCGTCAGTTTCGTCAGTGTTCCTTTTATCAGTGTGCAGGGGGCGCCCGTGTGCAGGGGAGGGGGAGGGGTTGAAAAGTAAAAAAACAATTGACGAGGATTGAAAAAGGCCAGGCCCAAATATAACTTAGCCATGCCAAAATGGACGTATCCAGGCCCAATAGTAACTATATGTTGATTGGGCAAAAAAAAAATGGTACTCACGTTACAATCTAAATAGGAACGTGTGGATCTGCAGATACTCGTGCTCAGGTTGCAATCTTTTTTTTTGCAAAAGTAATATATAAATGAAGTCTTTAACTTATGTAAATATGTACCAGAGCCTCAACTTAGGTAGTAACATGTACATAGTGGGAGTAACTTAGGTAGTAACATGTACATGCAATGCCAATTAGGCAAATTGGTGACATGGCATGACAATTAATGAAGAAAGAGAGAGAGGTAGTAACTTAGCTAGTTACCATAACATCACACATACCAAGATCATATGAGTCTACAACCTAATTAATTAGCTCTTGCATGACACCATACATATGTTATCACCCACTATGAAGGTAGTAACATCAACTAGTAACATGTGCAAGTTACTAGTCTTAGTTACTTAGCACTATGACCAGCCTAAGGCTATCCACGACGCTAGGGGCAGCTGCATGCCCGCATGGTGCAGCCCGCCCCGCCCAGCGCCCTCGCATGCCACGCTCGCATGCCACGCTGTTGCACGTAAAAACGATGAAGCCAATCAGATTCCAGAATCATCCATCCCACGGATCGCCAAGAGCTAGCCACGAAATCCTTCTAAGAGACGTCAACCAATCAGGTTGCAGAACAAGCCCTTCTACGGATCGCCCAGAGCCACCCGCGGAATCCTTCTAGAAGACGCGATCGGACGGCCACAGTGTCGCGCTAGGGTTAGATCTACGGTCCTCATTCGGCCTTAGGGTTAGCGGGGTTTAGGATGCAGTCAACGGGGTTTCACAAGTTTGACCAAACATTCAAATGTGCATAACTAATTCAAAAAAAATCAAAAAAATACAAAACCTTCGCATGGTGTCATGTTATGTCACATAGTTGTGAGGAAAAATATCAAACTTGGTCTATTGATCATATTTCAAAAAACCCTTCACAAAATGACCTATCTTCTCCGAGGTTTTCTGGCTTTCGGGTCAAATGACCAATGATATGGCTAGAATCAAGGCATAGTTTGTGATAATGTGCCCATATTTGGTATGTATGTCTATAATGGGATGACTAACAATGTTGTAGCACAAAGTTTTCCTTTTCGACGCACAGAAAAATTATTTTCTATTTTCTGAGTGCCGAAAGAGGGGGGGATTTGTGAAGCAACCACCAAATTGAAGTTTCAAAATGGTAACATCCTATTTTTCAAAAATACTAGACCACCTAGAATGTACAATTTCCCAACCTGAGTATCTCAAACCTTTTATTCCATCCCTGGTGAAAAAGACAAATCCTGCCGAATCGGCTGGAAGTGGGTAAGATATGAACTACAGGTACATGATTCCATGCTGATGATTTTTTGTAAAAATAATTTTTAGGTTCACAACATGCTATTTCATCAGAGATCCAATGCTAGTTTTGCGAGCCTCAACCCCTAGCTAAGAATATTTATGAAAACCCTTCAAGTTTGACCAGACATTCAAATGTGCATAACTAATTCAAAAAAAATCAAAAAAATACAAAACCTTCGCATGGTGTCATGTTATGTGACATAGTTCTGAGGAAAAATTATCTAACTTGGTTTTAGAAATGGTCGAAAAAAAACTTGCTTAGAAATGGGGTGGTTTACCCTAGCTTTGGAGCCCATTTCTACCCCATTTTGGGTGAGGGTGAGTTGTACTTCACAAAAGGGATCAGGGTGAGGATGAGTTGTATTGTACATATGAGAAAAACGTTGGAAGCTCATACAAACATAGAAAAGTGACATAGCTACATATGTTGAAATTCAAATTTACCATCATATTTGAATTTTGTCCAAATTATCAACAAGTGACAAATTATTATAATAACAAATGTTTACAACAACAAGTGCCAAATTATTACAACAACAAGTGTCAAATGTTTACAACAATAACAAATGTTTACAATAACAAATGTCTATTTCTTTTGGCTCTTCTTACCCCTCGTTTTCTTCTCCTTCACAAGTTTCACACCACACAATAGGTTTATGCTCTTCTTTTTCTTACCATTACCATCTGGCCTCCCCACAGCACGTCCAAGAGTCTCCTTCACCTCCTGCACCTCCTCAACAACCTCATGATCATGATCCAGAGCCTCATCAACATGGTCACTTTGCACCAGAGCCTCAACAACATGGTCACTTTGCACTAGAGCCTCAACAACATGGTCACTTTGCACCAGAGCCTCAACAACTTGGTCAGTTTGCACCAGAGCCTCAACAACAGGCTCATTTTGCACCAGAGCCTCAACAACAGGCTCATTTTGCACCAGAGCCTCAACAACAGGCTCATTTTGCACCAGAGCCTCAACAACAGACTCATTTTGCACTAGAGCCTCAACAACAGGCTCATTTTGCCCCTCATTTTGCACCAGAGCTTCCAAATCAGAAACGGTGTGCCCTAAAGCCTCAACAGTTTGCACATCATCCTCCAAAACAAGTTCAGATTGCACCTCAGTAGCACCAAACATGATCTGGTTAGTTCTCTTCTTTCTTTGGCCATTGATTCTTGCCCTTTTCACTGGCCAGCACTCGTCAACAACAAGAGGTGGGCCTTTTTCTCCACGCTTCCTCCTGAAAACAAGCAATTTAGCTGGGGGAGAAAAATCATCAACAAGAAATGGGATAGATTTTGGATGAACATACTTTGGCTTTTCAGCAGTGTATCTGCACTTGGTAGAGCCAGCTCGGTGTCCAAGTTCTTCACAGAGTTTGCATCTATTCTTGTTACCTTTTTGGGCCCTTTTTGGCTTGGCATCTTTCTTTTCATCTTTCTTTCCCTTCTTGCTGCTCCCACCTTTCTCAAACCAAGCCTTGAATCTACTCTGCTTGGGCCTGCCAGCCTTTCTTTTCATCAAAGGAGGACACAAGGAGAACTGAATGTCCACTTCAGGCCACTGAGACTGATCTGTAAGTGCTGGAATTGGTGTTCCATATGCAGCCTTGAATTTTGCTACAGAATAATACTCATGCAAATATGGGTGCATATTTAGCTTGTGTTTGGAGGCCAAGAAAAGTATGGCATGCTCACAAGGCTTCCCAGTGTGTTGCCACTCAAGGCATGTGCATTCATGCAATTGAGTGTCAACAACATGCCTCCTGCCAGTCTTTGTATCTCTGACTTCAGCACCCCACAATGAGGATTTCTCAACACGCAAATGTGCAAGATTTCTGCTCCTGTTGACCACCTGCTGCACAACATCAGGAAGCTTATCTCCTTGTTTGACACGAGAAAAACGTTCTAGAAAAGATTCATCGGCTACTTGGGGGAAGAAGGATGGTAGCGTGTTTTTCTCATGTGCGGCGGTAAAGAAAAGAAATGCGGGCGTGCCAGTGTACCGTAGTACACAAGAAAAGGTAGGGAAGATGCATTTCATTAATCTCTCGTGGAGAAACAAAGTACAAATCCCTAATACAGTGCGCTCCATGGCCTGCTTGCGCGGCCAGCCTGACTAGGGCGATTGCGATCTCATGGTTCCCGGGGCCTCGGAAAGCACCCAGTTAATTACTCCCGCGGGTTACGCCGCGAGACACCTCCGATTAAGCCGTGTGGTCGTCTTCGTCGTCTTTGCTTCGCGTTCTCCATGCATGATGTGGTGGTGGTGGTGTGTGTGTGGGCGGCGGCAGAGCCCGTGTCCTCGTCGGTACACGCGCCGCGAGTAGCATGGCCTTTGCTCTGACCATGCCCGCCCTCGCCATCGTGCCTCGTCGGTCTTGACGGCGTCGATGTAGTTGGAGTTGGAGTAGCATGGGTCCGCTCAGCTGGGACTTCTCGACGACCAGCGGCCTCGTCGGGGTGCGCAAGGGGTATGCCTCGCAGGAGTAAGTGTTGGTGGAGATCGGCGTTGGTGCAAAACCGACACGCGCCTACAAGTCGGTGCAGCCAACGTGGTCGACACCTCGTCTCGGTCCGACGCCGAGTTCACGGCTGTCGTCCTAGACAAGAGCATCGTCTCACGGGCTCGTGAAGATGAAGGTGGGGTATACCGCCGGATTGCGCGTCGGCAGCGTTTTCGCCTACACCCGTCGGCTTCGCGGAGATGGAGCTAGCACCGGATTGTACGATGGACACCCTGACGCTATCGCCTATGGCTTGCAGAGGTGGAGATGGCGATGGCTTGCATACTAGCAGCCCCGCCATCACTCGTCTTCGGCACGCCTCTCCGGGGTGAAGAAGGCGCCGGGCTCGATGGGGGAAGAGATGGTGCCGGGCTGCGCGCCGGCAGCCGCGCGCCCTCGGGGCCGTCGTCTTGTTGGCGTCCGTAGGAGGTGAATAAAGGTTGGGCTGCACGCCGGCAGCCCCGCCGCTGTCTTAGGCAGCATGGTTCGTTGAGATAGACGTGGCGCTGAATGCACGCCGGCTGCCTTCTCGTCGTCGTCTTCGGCACGCTTTTCTGGCATGAGGAGGTACCGGGCTCCACGCCTCCATCGTCGAGATGGCGCCGCTACGGCCCGCCGGCAGTCGCGAGGCTGCCGTCTTTGGCGCGCCACACCAGAGCGGAGATGGCGATGGCGCCGGGCTGCACGCCGGCAGCCTCACGTCCTCGAGGCCGCACTCTTGGTGGCGGCGGAGATGGAGGTGGCGCCGGGTTGTACGCCGGCAGCCGCGCGCCCCCCGTCCGTCGTCTTGGTGGCGGCGGATATGGAGATGGCGCCGAGCTGCACGCCGGCAGCCGCGTGCCCACGGGGCCATCGTCTTGGTGACGGCGGAGATGGCGCCGGGCTGCACGCCGGCAGCCGCGTGCCCACGGGGCCATCGTCTTGGTGGCGGCGGAGATGGAGGCGGCGCCGGGCTGCACGCCGGCAGCCGCGCACGCCCTCAGGGCCATCGTCTTGGTGGCGTCCGTAGGAGGTGAATAAAGGTTGGGATGTACGCCGGCAGCCCCGCCGCCGTTTTAGGCAGCATGGTTCGTTGAGATGGACGTGGCGCCGAATGCACGCCGGCTGCCTTCTCGTCGTCGTCTTCGGCACGCTTTTCTGGCATGAGGAGGTACCGGGATCCACGCCTCCATCGTCGAGATGGCGCCGCTACGGCCCGCCGGCAGTCGCGAGGCTTCCGTCTTTGGCGCGCCACACCAGAGCGGAGATGGCGATGGCGCCGGGCTGCACGCCGGCAGCCTCACGTCCTCGAGGCTGCGCTCTTGGTGGCGGCGGAGATGGAGGTGGCGCCGGGCTGTACGCCGGCAGCCGCGCGCCCCCCGTCCGTCGTCTTGGTGGCGGCGGAGATGGAGATGGCGCCGAGCTGCACGCCGGCAGCCGCGCGCGCCCTCGGGGCCATCGTCTCGGCACCGGTCGGGCTACCCGCCGGTAGCCGTCGGTGCCGCCGTGCTGTGCACGTATCCGCCTCACAGTGCGGCGCCGTGCGCATGTGTACATGTATGCTGTAGAGAGAAAAAAAGAGAAAGATTCAACCATGATTCTCACCATTAGAAAGCTCCATGGCCTCCTTTCTTGCTCCCGACGTGTTTCACCGGCTTGGTTGTGTATGGGATTTTATATGTGGTATACTCGGCTTGTGTATGGATCGGGAAGTGCAGATGGTTCAGGCGTGCTGGTGGTGTGGTGATGTTGGAGGTGCGTGAGTTGTGCGTGTGTTTCTTCCGATGCGATCTCAGGTGGGAGAGCTCCGCCTCCGATCGGGTGTGAACCTGGGCCTCAACTTTCTCGGTCAGGTACGTATCTTTTATAGGCGTTGGCCAACCCACGACGGGAACGGATATCGATGATTGCTCAATCTTCGGGACGTCGACGCTTATCTTATCGCCCCACGCATGATGTAGCTCTCCGATGAAACCGGAGCCGTTCGAGAGTTCGGCTGCTAGCCCAAATAAAACTCGTTAGGCGCGTCCAGCAGCCACCACCCACCATGTACTGATGTACACGAATGTGCCGGCCCGGCCGGCCGGCCAAACCGTATACATGTACGTGTACTCTGCAAAATAAATTGAATTATGATTAGTAGCCCTTTTCTTTTCACGTCTTGCTTAGGATCATGTCCATATTGGTAGCTCGGACGTGCGCATGCACTTTGATGCATACTAGCCTTACATTTGGGCTGATCCATCGAGAATGACCAGCTCCACATATGAATATACATTGCTTGTCATTAGAGTCTTAGCCTAATTCTGATACAAATTAGGGTCGAACAAATGCCCCCCCGCCAAGTGGAGTTCGAGCGCAAAGCGAATCGGACTCGACTTGGCGAGAAACCAATTTGACGCAAATATTTGATTGCTGCCTTGTTCACCATGTAGAGGTGGCACGGGTAAATCCTGGCACGTTTGTATTCGTTTGAGAAAATTTGTTGGGCCATGTAGCAGCTATGGCGCCAACCAACAAAACATCCTCAATTTTCCTCCGTTGCGCAGCGAAGTACCATGATACGTCTTGGAAGAAAATTTATCAACCTTGTCGTGACCGCGTCGCTGCAGCGGTGCCAACCGACTAGATCGAAGGGTTTCACAGATTCGTGCTAGCCGCACTGGCGCACTGCACTGCTCCCGTATCTTGATGTGCTGGTGTAGATCAGACGCCAGAAAGATATCGGCGTCGACACCACCCCGGTATCGCCGGTGAGGTTGGTGGAGCCACTTGACGTGGAAGGTACTCGGAGTATTGCAAATGCCCAATTGCCATTCCGCTTGTAAAAGCATATGGCCGAGTATTTACTCGAGAAATAAAGCACACAAAAGCCAGAAAACACGCAATCGAGAGAAAAACATGGTTTTGGTTTTGGATTTTTAAAATGTTGGCTTTCCCGTTATACACTAGCTATATGTGTGATATTAGAAAAGGCCGCTGAAGGACTTGTCTTCGAGGATCGCCGCAAGACCATGACGATTACAACTTCGTCCTTCCGTGTACGTGTGTGGAGACGCCGTCTTCGGAGATGCTTCCAAGAGGCAGTAGAGAATCATACTCTAGCCCATCCTGGTACCGAGGAGCCCCACGGCTCAGCCATGCCCCCTGCACGATACCCCGCGAACCCAGAGACTTGGGCATGGTAAAACGAGGGAGTAAGGCTTTGGGACAACAGCTCTGAAACTTCCGCGCCTTATTGAGGGGTGGTGAACAGCTACCTTCCGCCTTCCTTCGAATGGTTCTCTTATGCTTGGGACGGTTTAGACTTGCTTCTTGGAGTTTATGTATTTTTGCCCTCCTACGGGACTGCTTGCGAGGTCCACTTGGGTGACCATGGACTTCATGAGATTGCTTGCACTCTTGGAGATACTTTTTTTTTGTTTTTTGACTTGAACTTCTAAGATTCTCTTCTTCTTTCTTCGCTTGGGGAGCCATCTTGGGAACTTGGAAGGCACCGTTCACCTTGGTGGACTAAGGAACCCTCTGGCACTTTATATGGAGTTTTTTTTTGCTCACCCCAGGGTTATCACGCGGCTACGCACCGCGTCGGGCAGCCTTTTCATGATCTTTTCCTATGGTCTTCCCCAGGGTGTGAGCCTCTACGAGCGCGAGGCACGTCGGGGAGCATGAGGGGCATGGAGTCTCGGTACGCTGAAGTGCCCAAGTGATCTTCTCCACTGCCTCTGGAAGCATGCACTTGGTACGTGTCGTGCTTTGTGGGTGTAGGTGTCGCTCCACTTGCAACTTGGCACCTCGTGCCGCCCTCCGACAAGTCCTAAGGCAGCCAGATCTTCAATCACCAGCACGGTATGATTAGAGAAAGCTAGTTTTGTTTTGTTGTTGGGGGAAAACAGACGATCCACACTATGCAAAGGAGAATGCATCATGGACATGAGCCGACTGAAGGACTCCCCATAGAAAAAAAACAAAAAAAAGGAAAAGTCAACGGAAGAAGCAAATATTTAGCAAAAATATTTTTTAAGAAACCTTCCGTTGATTGGAGGCATGGGCCGGGCTCCTTGAGGATCGACCAGCTGGTATGCACCCCCGTCGTAGGCTTGCTCGATGGCGTAGGGTCCTTCCCACTTTGGCTCGAACTTCCCCTTCGTCTTGTGCGTGACGACGATGGGGCGCCTGAGGACAAGCACTAGCTCGCCCTTCCGAAAGACGCGTTGCCTCACGAGCTTGCCGTAAGCTCTCACCATGTTTTGACGGTAAGGCTCCAAGTTCTACAGGGCTTGGAGACGCTACTCCTCTAGGGCGTCAAGCTCCTGGAATCGCAGTTGTACATGTTCATCTTTTGTGAGTTCATCTTGGATGGCGACACGAAGAGAGGGTAGTTGGACCTCCAATGGAAGTACCGCCTCGCTCCCATAGACAAGGGAATAGGGTGTAGACTGAGTTGGGGTACGGACTGTAACGCGGTACGCCCATAGAGACTCGAATAGACGGTCGGGCCAGTCCCTTCTATGTCTTGTCACCGTCTTCTTGAGTATCTTGCCGAGCGTCTTGTTGAAGGCCTCGATTGCTCCATTGGCTTGAGGGTAGTAGCCGGTGGAGTAGTTCCACTTGATCTTGTACTTTGCCATGAACATGTACATCTTGTTGGATTTGAATGCCTTGCCGTTGTCGAACGTGATACGGTGTGGTATCCCAAAGCGATGTATGATATTTCGCTCTAGGAATTTGATGACGTTGTCGCTCTTCACCTCCCGCAGCGGGACCGCCTCCGCCCACTTGGAGAAGTAGTCCGTCGCTGCAATGATGAAACGATGGCCCCTGGAAGATGGTGGATCGATGGGTCCGATGACGTCAATCCCCCAGGCGTCGAATGGCCATGAGGGAACGGTGGGGTGTAGAGGAACTGGCGGGTGATGCTTGAAGTCGCCATGGATTTGGCAACCATAGCATGACCTGGCTACCTGGAGGCAGTCCTTCATGATGCCGGGCCAATAGTACCCAGCCAGGCGTATGGCATGGTACATCTTGGCTCCACCTTGGTGTCCACCGCAGACCCCGTGGTGCACCTCTTATAAGATCTTTTTGGCTTCATTTTGGTTGACGCACCGAAGTAGAATCTCTTGCCCGTGAGACCGTCTGTACAAGATGACGGCCTTATATACATAGGAGGGAAGTCGCCGTTGGACTTGGCGCCTCTCGACGGGGTCGTCGGGGAGGCTGCCGTGCTTGAAGTAGTTGAGGAAGGGTTTTAGCCACTCGTCCTCCTCCATGGCGTTCGTCGTGATGGTGTTGACTTCCCCCTCCTCCGGGATGAGCTCTAGGACAGCGCGAAGAAGCCACCTTTCTTCCACCGTCACTTGCGTGGATTTATCACCTGGGAGCACCAGTGCCAACGCCAGTTTTGCCAAGGCATCGGCAGGTGCATTCCTCGTAGATGTCGTTGACTTGCCGAACGATGAGCTGGGAATCTCCATAGGCCCGTAAAGAACGGACCTCCATGGAGAGTGCTAGGAGGAGGCCAAAGATGAGTGCCTCGTACTCCGCCTCGTTGTTGGAGCATTCTTCCTTGAGGAGGGAGAATAAGTGATACATCACCCCTCCTTGTGGAGTCTTGAACACCAATCCTGCTCCTGCTCTCCGCTTGGGTGTGCCATCAGGGTCGGCCTATGTGCGTGAGGCACCATCGAAGTAGAGCTCCCATGGAGCCTCGACCTCCGCGGTGAAAACCTCCTCGTCGGGGAGGTTGGTAATGAGCGGAGAGTCGTCGGGGACGGGATGCGCCGCAAGGAACTCCGCCAAGGCTTGGCCCTTGATCGCTTTCTGAGACACAAAGGTGATGTCGAACTCCATCATGAGCAATGCCCATTTTCCGAGTCGCCCCATTAGTGCGGGCTGACTTAGCACGTACCTTATGGGATCCGCTCTAGTAACGAGCTGGATTTGGAGTGCTAGAATGTAATGCCTCAACTTCTTCAACGCGAATATAAGTGCCAAGCATAACTTCTCTATTGGAGAGTAGTTTCGCTCAGCGCCCACCATGGTGCGGCTCAGGTAGTAGCAAGCCACCTCCTTCCCTTCCTCATTGTGCTGAGCGAGAAGAGCACCTATTGAAGTAGGCTGCGCTGCAATGTATAGAATAAGAGGGCACTCTTTTACAGGAGCTGCCAAAACAGGTGGGTTAAGTAAGTACTTCTTGATGTCGTCGAATCCTCTTTGACACCCTTCATCCCATACGAACGAGGCTCCTTTCTTCATGAGACTTGAGAAGGGTTGGATGCGTCCCGAGAGGTTGGAGATGAAGCGACGGATGTACGCCAACTTCCCTTGTAAACCTCTCAATTCCTTGAGATTACAAGGTGGTGGCATGTTGAGGATGGCCTTGATCTTCTTCGGTTTGATCTCTATGCCTCGATGATGGACGACGAAGCCCAGGAAGAGGCCTGATTGAATGGCGAATGCACATTTCAACGGGTTCATCTTGAGCTGGTGTCGGCGTAGGCGCTCAAAGATGACCCGGAGGTCCTCTTGATGATCCCGGCGGTCCCTGGTCTTCACCACCATGTCATCTACGTAGCAATCCACCGAATGGTGGATCAGGTCGCCGAGGATGTATGTCATGGCCCGCTGGTACGTCGCACCAGCATTCTTCAAGCCGAATGACATGACGGTGTAGTAGAAGTTGCCCTTCGGGGTCCTGAACGCGGTGTTGATGGCGTCGTCCGGATCCATCTTGATTTGGTTGTAGCCTGACGAACCATCCATGAAGGATAGCGCACCATGGCCCGTGGTGGAGTCGACGACCATTTCCGTGATTGGCAGGGGAAAGTCATCTTTGGGGCATGCTCGATTTAGGTCGCGGAAGTCTTGGCACACCCGTACCTGGCCATTCTTCTTCTCCACGGGGAAGATGTTTGCGAGCCACTCGGTGTATTTCGCCTCTTTGATGAAATCTGCAATGATTAATTTATCGACCTCGGCGATGACTTGGTCTTGAAACTCCGGACGCAAGCGTCGTGGAGGCTGCTTGACGGGGCGGTGTTGCGGGTCAATCGCCACCTTGTGTGTAGCGACACGAGGGTCGAGCCCCGGCATCTCTTTGTAGCCCCAAGCGAAGCAATCTCGATACTCCATCAAGAAGCGTCGATAGCTTTCCCGTTCCTCTTCCGTCAGCGTGGAGCTGACGAAAGTAGGACATGGATCGTCCTCGGTTCCGAGGTTGACTTCGACAAGTTCATCAATGGTGGGCTGACCACCGTCTTCCATCTCCTGTGGAGCCAGCGTGGGTTCGACCTCTTCTTCTTCCTTGACCGGAGCGTCGTCGATGGAGTTTTGGCGGTGAAGGCCATGACATGACAGTTCCATGTCGTCTCGTGAAGAGACAGACGTAGCATGGCACGTGACTTGTGCGACGCCATTGAGTCCTCCTTCTTCTTCATCGTCGTGGCCACCCGGGTGGGTGTACCCAAGCCCGAACTTGGTCCGAGTCTTGCCCTTCTGCTTGATGAGGTCCTCGGCTTGCCTCCACCATGCCTCGCAAACCGCGGGTGGCGGCGGTATTCTACTGTTTTGCCGAAGCGTGAACCCCGCCTTCTCCAGCAAGCGAGCCATCTTGGGCTCGGCCTTCATTGTGGATAGCGCTTCTTTTGTATCACCGCGAGGTTGGGGAAGCTCAAATATGGAGTCACAATGTTGTACCTGTGGAACTTTATAGAAAATGGTTTGGGTTCTAGACCCAGATGAACTTGGGATAGCCCAAACCTCCAATGGAGAAGCCGTGGATATGTAGAGGGATGGGGGCTGCATGACACGAGCTCCCCGTGCAGCTTCCTCTATCTCCTTTATTCTCCTCCTAACCACCCCGGCTGAGTGGGTGCACCTTCCTCTTTTGGAGTGTTGCGCACCCGCAGTGTGATCGTAGGGGGCGCATCACTGCTGCCGATCAATGCCTTCGGTCCTTCCTGGGCACCTGCAGAGCCGCCAAGTGTTAAACAACTAGGCTCTTGGTGCGCCGAAGTCGATGAAGATGTAGGAGCCTCTTGTAGAGGCGTCATTTCCGACCTCAACGTGATTGGCGTGGGCTTCTGGTACCTTGCCTTCAATAGCAACGTGGCTACCGGGGCAGGCGTAGAAGATCTTGCCCCCAGCAAGATCGGGGTAGAGCTCCCCATCCCGTCCTGGGGGAAGGGCTTGTAGTCGTGTTGCACAGTCGAGGAAGATCGTCTACGCCCAGGGTTCCTTCGGATGCGAGAGGAGGAACCCCGTGCGTCCGCGGGGGAGCATGGTATGATGAGCTGTCGTGCTTCGACGATTGGCGCAACACCCGGTTTGATTAAGACATCAACCATTGGTGTTGTCCGCCCGACATGTTGGTCGCTGTCTTCGACGGGGAAGTAGTACTTCGCATCTGCATGATGCGACTCTTGCACGGTGTAGGGGTTGGTGTTGCCGATGATGCGTTGTTGTGTGTCGTTGCCGTCGAGGAACTTTAGGCATTGGTGAAGGGCAGAAGGCACCACGCGATATTTGTGGATCCAAGGCCTCCCTAAGAGAGCCGAGTAGGAGGTGTTCGCTTCGATGACGAAGAACCGCACCTTGAAGCTGAATGTAGACATCTGGATCTTCACCGTGATGGCCCCCAGTGTTGGCTTACCTTGGTTGTCGAAGCCGCATATCATCACGTCAGTGGACTCCAGGTCGTCCACTGTGAAACCTGCCCGTTTCAAACTCCGGACGGGCAGTATGTTCACGGCAGACCCTGGGTCGATGAGGATCCGACGAAGATGCGCGGCCCCAATGTTTCCTTCCATGTAAAGTGGGCGGTTATGGGCACCATCTTCTATGAGATTGTCCTCTTCGTCGAACGTGATCTCATTCACGAACAAGGGATTGGCACAGAGACGATGCTTCGCCATGCACACTTCATAGATCTCTGGAGCCTGGAGCGCCTTGATGAGGGCTTCACGCAGGTTTGGCATCAGCATGAGCGCATCATGCACACTCAGGAGCGTTGGAATTCGCTTGAGGTGGGCGATGATGTTGTAGTAGATGTCATGTGGTTTCGCCTTCCCACCATCATGCGCTTCTGGTGCCTCTTCATGCGGTGTTGCCTCCTTCTGGGCCGCCGGCTTGTCCACTCTTGTTTGCTTGACCTTCAGGGGGTCGGGTAAGACCTTTCCTCCACGCAGGTTCATGTTCACCTCTTTCACCTGCGGGTTCTTTGTGGAACCTTCGGCGTGGAACGCCTCGTGCTCTTCAGGAGTGAACATGTCGTCCGACTCGGAGCTGGGCACGTCCTTGTAGTCGAGGACGACGTTGCAACTCGCCGTGTTTTGTGCTTGAGAGGAGCGAGCCTCATCTTGTACTCCTTCGACACCCTCCGTTGTCCCTTGGTCCCAACCATGGGGTAGGAACTGCGCCAAAATGCGTAGTCCCTGCCCTGGTCGGGGGAATGACTCATCTCTCTCGGACTTGGGGACGAACCTCGGTGGGGGACGGCGTTGGCTTGGATCAACTCGCCTTAGAATTGTTGGGGGAGAGCGTGTTGATGATGTCGGACGAGGGGGTCGAGTTGGAAGGTCCCTCGGGTATGGCTTCCGACGGACCGTGCTCCAAGGCTTCTCCATGGACGCGGTTGGTGTAGAATCCTGTTGAAGGAGAGGTGTTGATGTTGTTGCCAGGACGAGGTTGGATAGTTGGCCCTCAACTTGTGAGAGGGGCGCCCATCCATATTCATATTCATCGCCTTGCCTTGATGAAGAGGGCACAACTACGCTCACCATGTTCACAGCTTGGTAATCTGGATTGATAGCTTCCGGGTCCAAGTTGATCCTCTTTTCATTGACGGCTCTCTGGAGCCATTCCTTGAAGGCGACGCAGTCCTCGATGACGTGTCCCACGTACCTATGATATGGGCAAAACAAAGCATTATCTGTCATCCCCAGTTGATCGGGTCTTCGAGCTTCTGGAAGGATCAAAGCTCGATGTTCCATCAACTGGTTGAACATGTCCTTCACCAGCTCTCTGCGGAAGATGTATTGCTTCTTGAGGAGCTCTTGCATCGTGGGTCATTGCCTTACTCCAGCTTGCTCGCCTCTTGCGCCCAACATTGGCACATTGCCTTGGGGCGTGGAGGAGAAGACCCTGGTGGCGTTTGCCTCTGCCGGTGCCTTCATCTTGGCCCCGTTATTGGTTGGCTTGGATGTTGATGCGAAGCGCTTGGACGGGTCGAATGTAGTGGCGTTCTTGTAGAGCTCCATGATCGGCGGTGATTTCTCGAACTCTAGCTTCGTTGCTGCCACCGCCGTGCTAAGAGCACTGAAGGTCCTAGGCTCGTGCCGAGAGACCTCGAGTGACCAATGTTGTTGCATCCCGTGGACACACATCTCGATGGCGTCCTCAAGGTGCATCTCTCGGGCGAGCCGCACATAGCTGTTGCGGAAGCGAATGACGTACTCGTCGATGGAATCATCTCGTCATTGACGAACTTGTGCAAGATCGACGACAGAGAAGTCCTTCTTCATGGCGACGAAGTGCTTCTTGAAGACCTCCTTCATGCCTGACCAACTTTCGATGGATCCAACCGCCAGGCGGCTGTACCAGCGGAAGGCAGGGCCGGTTAAGGACCCTGAAAATTGTCGAAGGAGAAGTGACGCATTGTTTGCAGTGTCGTCGCACGCCGCCTCGAAGTACGCCAAGTGCTCCCTTGCATCACCCGTCCCATCGAATTGACAGAACTTTGGTGGGTGCCACCCAGCAGGGAATGACACCAGGTCGTGCCATGCTTCATAGGGCTTCTCTAGCTCGCTCCCCGTGGTGCGAGGAGCATTATCGACCTTCAATTGTTCGAACCTTTTGTCCACCATGTCTTTAAGCATGTCGTGGTAGCCTTTCAACATGCTTTGTTGTGGCGTTGTGTCGGCTGGACCAGAGGGTCTAGCCCACTGGCGAGCATGTGTGCTTGTTTCTTCGTGTTGGCGCTCATGATGGGGTGGCGCACTTGTTAGAGCGCCCGCCTGCAACTCCTCCACTTGTGGGTCTACTACTCCTGGTGGTACGCTTTGTGGCGGGACACCGTTGTTGTTGTTGTTGTTGTTCATCATGAGCTCGATGAACTGGTCGAGTTTTGATGTTAATTGATCAATCTTCTGGCGCTGCTCCTTCATCTCTTCTTCCAGTGCAGCTTCTCTCCCCGCCGCTGCACTAGCCTGCGCGGATGCAGAGCCGTCATTCTTTCCACCGTCTACCGCCATGTGGGCTGGTGCGGTACGGAGATCTTCGAGGCCATCTTCACAGTCCGATAGGACCGAAGGGGCGAGCTCGTGGTATGGAGGGGAGTTTGTAAGTTTCTCCAACGAAGAGGTGGAAGAAGAGTCGGAGAAGCTCTCTTCATCGTCGGCGCAGTTGTCAATCCCTTCCTCTTTGGTTGATCTGTCCGTCACACTTCGAAGTGCGATAGACCTTAGCCGTGTCTTGGCTCAAGGTCGACTTGCAACCTGCAACAACTCGTCAGGATCTCGTGGGAGTCTTGAGGTGATGTCGGTGTAGAGTCGCGGCGAAATGTCCGGGTGATATCCCGAGTCTCCATCAGAAAGTGAGCCTTTCCCTGCCATGATGGGAAGGCATGGGGCAGTGGATCTTGCTCCCTCTTCCCTTGTAGAAGCGTTGGCCTTGGCCTCCGCGTCAGTGCCCTTGAACCATGAACGTACATGGCCGAGGCGTGGCAAGAAAGCCTTCTTGAAGTCAGCTTTGGGGTTCGGCACGATCTCCTCATCCGAGGGATAGCCAAACTCGTGGGTGACTTGAGGAGGTTGCCAACCGTCGTTTGGCTCAAGCCTTGGGCGCACTGCAACAGTGCCGCACAAAGCAAGGTTCTTCTTTGTTGCCTCCTTTTCCTTTCCATCCCCCTGCTGAAGGGCATCATCTCCGATCTTCTCGTCCCCTTGCGGAGAGGTAAGCGAAGGTTTTGTGGGAGGCATCTCGTCTTTTCCCGGGGCAACGGAGGTTGAAGCCCCAAGATCCGCCTCGGGGTTGGAGGCAGTTGCGGCTGGGGTCTCCTCGACGCCCTCCATTGGCGTGGCTGTCGGTGTTGGTGTCTTTTGCCTTCGGGGAGGCGGAGATAACAATGTGTCCATCGCCTGTTCATCGCCTTGTTGAGGATTTGCTAAAGGAAGCGGTGGTGGAACCGCCTCGCCCTTTTGTTCGACACCCCCTAAGGGCATCTTGCATGGTTTTGGAGCGAGGCGGCTGAGCAGGTAATTGTACCGCTCGTTTCGCTCCAGGTTTGGAGAGATGCGGAAGCCGATCCTGTCGCTTTCTTGAATGACCCCACCATCGGGTCGTACCCGAACTTGGGTATGGTGGAGCACCAGGGCTTCGAGTTCTTTGTATAAAACTTGGCGATTCCTCCGGCGCCTCTCGCGCTTGCGTTGGTTCTCTGTGAGGACCTTCCGGGTTCTCGAGGGTGCTGATGGAGTTGGTATAAGAGGCGGTGCATCTTGTGGTGTTGATGTGGTAGGTACGTCCCTTGCAGGGCGCACTTGAAGTCGCTCTCCACGCCTAGGCGGGGATGAAGGCCGTGGTGGGAGTGCATCTCGTGGAGGATCCCTAGGCCTCCACTGTTGAGTGGGACGAGGGTCCCTCTCCTCATCTTGATGTCGTGACCAACGGTTCCAACGTGGGGGCATGTTAGGATGCCCCCGGTGTGCATGTCTGATGGGTGAAGGTTAGCGTCGGGGCGCCAAGGTATGGCGCTCATGTTGAGGACGATGACTAGGGGCTTGGTGCCTAATCCTGCCCCCAGCTTGTGCTGATGAAGAACTTGGCGCTCCTTGCTCATGGAGCCGCCTCTGGATGCTATTCATTTGATCTTGCAAGCGGCGGAACTCCTGCCGCAGGTCTTCTCCGCGTGGTGCAGGTACCTCGTTCCGAAGAACGGCGAACCTGTTGTCGTTGGGGATGGGGCGGCCATTGATCGCCGAAGTGTGGCAGCATGGTGCACACATGCTTCTTCGAGGATCTTCAAGGTTGATGGAAAGCGTTGGGCCTGGCAAGACGGACTCTTTTCGGGAGTACCGTTTCCAGAACTCCTTCATGATGGCTCTTCTCACCACCAACTTGACCTCTCATGGTTCACTGCTAGTACATGTGAACACCTTGTCCGCGAGGTCCCTTGCGGCGAGGGACCAATCTTCCGCAAGAACCGTGCCCCTGGTGATGCGGGAGCTTAATAGCTGGTGAAGGCGTTGTACCTTACGGCACTTCCTCCTGTAGTTCCTTAGTGGATGCGGGCTTTCTGACAAACGGGCGTTTGCCATGAGTCTTCGTAGGTCACCGGAGGCGGCTTCCAAGCCTCCAAGAAGCTCCACTCCGGTGCGCCTAGGTGTTGGCATCGGCAGCTCCGGGTGCAAAGGCGGGGTAGGGGCGCGAAGTGACACCGCTCCCGCCCGCTTGTCGGCAACATTGGAAGAGAGGCGTTGGGGTGCCTCCATGTCCCCTTTGACGGCATGTCCCGTTGACTCCTTCAACAGGGCGCGCGCCTCGAGCATCAACTCGCGGCGCTCCTTCTTGGCCATGGCGGATGCCCGCCTTTGCGCCTTCTTGGATCGTGCAGTTTGGAACTGCGCTGGCTCCTGGGCTTGGTGCATGAACATCTCGGTGCCGACCTCGACAACCACCATGGGCGGAAAGGATGATCCAAAGTGGATCACCCAGGGCTCCGTGTTGATGGCGTGGGGGATTCCTCCTGCATGAAGATGACCTTTGATCAGTGGAGGTCCTCGCTGTTGGCTTGTCGTGCAGGATGCTGTGTGGGTTGGGTGAACGGGCGAAGACGATTCTGACGACCACAACGGAGCAAAGATGGGAGGAGAACCATGTCCCACCGGGCGTGCCAATTTGTTTGACACGAGAAAAACGTTCTAGAAAAGATTCATCGGCTACTTGGGGGAAGAAGGATGGTAGCGTGTTTTTCTCATGTGCGGCGGTAAAGAAAAGAAATGCGAGCGTGCCAATGTACCGTAGTACACAAGAAAAGGTAGGGAAGATGCATTTCATTAATCTCTCGTGGAGAAACAAAGTACAAATCCCTAATACAGTGCGCTCCATGGCCTGCTTGCGCGGCCAGCCTGACTAGGGCGATTGCGATCTCATGGTTCCCGGGGCCTCGGAAAGCACCCAGTTAATTACTCCCGCGGGTTACGCCGCGAGACACCTCCGATTAAGCCGTGTGGTCGTCTTCGTCGTCTTTGCTTCGCGTTCTCCATGCATGATGTGGTGGTGGTAGTGTGTGTGTGGGCGGCGGCAGAGCCCGTGTCCTCGTCGGTACACGCGCCGCGAGTAGCATGGCCTTTGCTCCGACCATGCCCGCCCTCGCCATCGTGCCTCGTCGGTCTTGACGGCGTCGATGTAGTTGGAGTTGGAGTAGCATGGGTCCGCTCAGCTGGGACTTCTCGACGACCAGCGGCCTCGTCGGGGTGCGCAAGGGGTATGCCTCGCAGGAGTAAGTGTTGGTGGAGATCGGCGTTGGTGCAAAACCGACACACGCCTACAAATCGGTGCAGCCAACGTGGTCGACACCTCGTCTCGGTCCGACGCCGAGTTCACGGCTGTCGTCCTAGACAAGAGCGTCGTCTCACGGGCTCGTGAAGATGAAGGTGGGGTATACCGCCGGATTGCGCGTCGGCAGCGTTTTCGCCTACACCCGTCGGCTTCGCGGAGATGGAGCTAGCACCGGATTGTACGATGGACACCCTGACGCTATCGCCTATGGCTTGCAGAGGTGGAGATGGCGATGGCTTGCATACTAGCAGCCCCGCCATCACTCGTCTTCGGCACGCCTCTCCGGGGTGAAGAAGGCGCCGGGCTCGATGGGGGAAGAGATGGTGCCGGGCTGCGCGCCGGCAGCCGCGCGCCCTCGGGGCCGTCGTCTTGTTGGCGTCCGTAGGAGGTGAATAAAGGTTGGGCTGCACGCCGGCAGCCCCGCCGCTGTCTTAGGCAGCATGGTTCGTTGAGATAGACGTGGCGCTGAATGCACGCCGGCTGCCTTCTCGTCGTCGTCTTCGGCACGCTTTTCTGGCATGAGGAGGTACCGGGCTCCACGCCTCCATCGTCGAGATGGCGCCGCTATGGCCCGCCGGCAGTCGCGAGGCTGCCGTCTTTGGCGCGCCACACCAGAGCGGAGATGGCGATGGCGCCGGGCTGCACGCCGGCAGCCTCACGTCCTCGAGGCCGCACTCTTGGTGGCGGCGGAGATGGAGGTGGCGCCGGGCTGTACGCCGGCAACCGCGCGCCCCCCGTCCGTCGTCTTGGTGGCGGCGGAGATGGAGATGGCGCCGAGCTGCACGCCGGCAGCCGCGTGCCCACGGGGCCATCGTCTTGGTGACGGCGGAGATGGCGCCGGGCTGCACGCCGGCAGCCGCGTGCCCACGGGGCCATCGTCTTGGTGGCGGCGGAGATGGAGGCGGCGCCGGGCTGCACGCCGGCAGCCGCGCACGCCCTCAGGGCCATCGTCTTGGTGGCGTCCGTAGGAGGTGAATAAAGGTTGGGATGTACGCCGGCAGCCCCGCCGCCGTTTTAGGCAGCATGGTTCGTTGAGATGGACGTGGCGCCGAATGCACGCCGGCTGCCTTCTCGTCGTCGTCTTCGGCACGCTTTTCTGGCATGAGGAGGTACCGGGATCCACGCCTCCATCGTCGAGATGGCGCCGCTACGGCCCGCCGGCAGTCGCGAGGCTTCCGTCTTTGGCGCGCCACACCAGAGCGGAGATGGCGATGGCGCCGGGCTGCACGCCGGCAGCCTCACGTCCTCGAGGCTGCGCTCTTGGTGGCGGCGGAGATGGAGGTGGCGCCGGGCTGTACGCCGGCAGCCGCGCGCCCCCCGTCCGTCGTCTTGGTGGCGGCGGAGATGGAGATGGCGCCGAGCTGCACGCCGGCAACCGCGCGCGCCCTCGGGGCCATCGTCTCGGCACCGGTCGGGCTACCCGTCGGTAGCCGTCGGTGCCGCCGTGCTGTGCACGTATCCGCCTCACAGTGCGGCGCCGTGCGCATGTGTACATGTATGCTGTAGAGAGAAAAAAAGAGAAAGATTCAACCATGATTCTCACCATTAGAAAGCTCCATGGCCTCCTTTCTTGCTCCCGACGTGTTTCACCGGCTTGGTTGTGTATGGGATTTTATATGTGGTATACTCGGCTTGTGTATGGATCGGGAAGTGCAGATGGTTCAGGCGTGCTGGTGGTGTGGTGATGTTGGAGGTGCGTGAGTTGTGCGTGTGTTTCTTCCGATGCGATCTCAGGTGGGAGAGCTCCGCCTCCGATCGGGTGTGAACCTGGGCCTCAACTTTCTCGGTCAGGTACGTATCTTTTATAGGCGTTGGCCAACCCACGACGGGAACGGATATCGATGATTGCTCAATCTTCGGGACGTCGACGCTTATCTTATCGCCCCACGCATGATGTAGCTCTCCGATGAAACCGGAGCCGTTTGAGAGTTCGGCTGCTAGCCCAAATAAAACTCGTTAGGCGCGTCCAGCAGCCACCACCCACCATGTACTGATGTACACGAATGTGCCGGCCCGGCCGGCCGGCCAAACCGTATACATGTACGTGTACTCTGCAAAATAAATTGAATTATGATTAGTAGCCCTTTTCTTTTCACGTCTTGCTTAGGGTCATGTCCATGTTGGTAGCTCGGACGTGCGCATGCACTTTGATGCATACTAGCCTTACATTTGGGCTGATCCATCGAGAATGACCAGCTCCACATATGAATATACATTGCTTGTCATTAGAGTCTTAGCCTAATTCTGATACAAATTAGGGTCGAACACTCCTTGAAGAACATCACCAAGCCTTCTTCTCAATTCCCACAACCTCATGATCATGATCCTGATCTGGTCAACCATGTCATGGACAGGCAAGTCTTTTAACTCCTTCACTTTGTTGTTGAAACTTTCTGCCAAATTATTGTTGATATGATCACATTTGATGGCAGTGTTAAAACCAGACCTGTACCATAAAAGAGAATGGTAGGTTTCCAACCATGTACAAAACTTGACCCTATCCTCCTCAGAGCATGCCGCCTTAATCTTCTCAAGGTGATATGAATGTGTCTGCCTGGTGTAAGATCTTGCTGCTGGCCACATGCGTCCAAAATCATCTCCTCTGAATTTTTTGATCAAATTCATCCACATATGGCCGAAGCACTCCCTCTGCTCAGCATGAGGGAAAACAATCTTCACTGCATTTTCTAAACCTTTACATGCATCTGTGTGCACTGCCAATGGAGAGACTGGCCCTATGCATCTTTTCAACTGCATCATGAACCATGTCCATGATGCCTCTGTCTCAGACTGAAACATGCCAATAGCTACAGGGAACATCCAATTGTGTCCATCTAAAGCATTGCATGCTGCTAGTTGACCATTCCACTTTCCAGTCAAGAAAGATGAGTCTATACTCAAATATGGACGGCAACCTGCTTTGAAGCCATCGATGCAAGGCTTTAAAGCCATGAAGAATTTAGAGAAGAAGACTTTCCCATCAGCTGTTACCTCAGTATCTATCTCCACAACACTGCCAGGTGACCTCTTCTCTACTTCTGCTTTGAAGTTATAAAGCATTCGAAAGGTATTTGCCCAATCACCATATAGCTCTTTCATTGCCCTTTGCTTTGCCTTCCACACTGTAGTATAATTCAGCTTAATGGGGTACTGCTTTTCCAAGTCTATTTTCAGTCTCTTTGCAGTGCTGTTTGGTGTTGTGGCTAAAATGGGCTTGATCTTTTCTGCAACCCATAATTGTGATGTCATCTTTGTAACTGTTTGAGAACTTGTAATGCAAGTATGAGGTTTTCGAATTTGATTCACTCTTATTGTCCTTCCATCAGGTTGGCGTCTAGCAGATATATACCACTTGCAAGGCTTGGCACCACCATCATAACCTATGCATTTTGCATAGAACTTCTTTTTATCAGTCCACATAGTCTTGGTAGCAAACTCACGTTTGACTGCATATGTCCTGAAACACATCCTGAATTCATCCATGCTTGGAAACAATCTCCCAACTTCAATAACTGGGTCCTCTTTGTCATAAACTGTTACTAGCTCATCATCATGTGCATCATCTACATGAACTGCAGCATTTTCCAACAACTCTAGATCTATATCTGCCTCTTCATCTCTTAAATGGTTGTCACCATCATTTGCAGCTTCATCCCTCTTCTTCTCCTTGTCTCTGTCATCTATAGGAATGCCAAAAAGCTTTGCCATTTCAATGTCATCTATTGGTACAATGACCAAATCAGTGCGGTCATGTATCTCAACTGAATTTCAATCAACAGTTACAATCCTTTGTGCATTACCATCTGCAGCCTCCCCTTGTGCATTAGCATCATCATCCTCCACTGTTAACACTTCCAACTCAGTAAGTATAGGCATTACTTGCCTTTGTGCAGCCCAATCATCCTCGACCATCTGAGCAGCCAGCTTCGAGGCCACATATCCAACCCTCGAATCAGGTTTCAGATCAATGAGCTCTGCTAAAAACAGAACAGTTTTGCTTGTCCAACCGTTTCTCTCATCGATTTCATCAACTATATGTTCCCCTGTCTCAACCCTAACATAGTCACATTTGCAATCATCAAATCGTAACAAAGAAACTTCTTGCTCTGGCCCCCAAACCACACTATCCCCAATTTTTTCCACCATTTTCCTTACTGCCTCCTCTCCCATGTTTATTAGCTCTTGGGGATCAACATGTTCTAATTACACCTCCCATTTAACAACCGTGTCTCTCTCAATGATCTGTGTGCTTCCATCAACTAAAACAGCCCTAGAGGGAAAGAAATTGATTCGAAATTCGAAGGTTTGGCGCGCAACATCGTCTCCCCTGTTTTAGGCGGGCACTGTGAGCTAGCGGAAGCGAACAGAGAGCTCAACCTTAGAGAAATTAAGTGCAGAGATACGGGATATACGATTAGAAATCCCCTCTCCATGATCCATATCGTTCCCCCTCGCCCCGTTCAGCACACCCTCGCCTCCACAATCTAGCATCAATGGGCACGCTCAGATCTCGAATTGAGAAGAATGGGAGAGGAATTAGCTTTCAAATGGCACTCACCACCTTCGTCGTCGAACGAAAGCGCCGCCGCCTAAATTAATTACCGTGCCGCCGCTGCCGGCGCCGAGAACGATGGGTGAGGTCCGCCGCCGCCGTCGGGGAAGCTACAGTCAGTGTTACGCGCGCTCTCGGTCGGAAGCGGTTGGTTTGACTGGCTGTCCCAACCAACCGGTTTGGCTTAACCCTAATATTGGAACAAAGTTAAATGTGTCCTTACGACCGTTTTAAGGCCCATGTGGCCCTGGGATATTAGCTGCCTCACAACCGTCGCATGCGAGCTATTCTTTTCAACGATGTCGTTTTCCTTTCAATTCCATGTAAAGACGTCGCATAGGAGCTATAAGCCCACAAGGGCGGGAACTGGTTGCTGGAGGACAACATTTGCCTGCGCGAAATGTGTGCTAATTTGCCTGACCATGATCCCACCGCCCCATAAACCAGCATGTGGGGGTCTATACCGAATTTGTGTTCTTGAAGATGGGTCGTTGCGCATTCTACTTGGATGTCAAGCACAGGACCCTGCGCAAAGTGTATAAGATGTCAGATCAGGATCGATATTTTGGTCGTATCTATCCCTATATGATGATCTGGCCTCCCATTTTCACTGCTGCCCTCAAATATGGTCCTACAAGATCGTCTGGCTCTTGACCTTTTGGTGAGGTGTGCGGTGCCTCGTTTGAGGTTACATATTTTTGCTGATCGTAAGTGCATCTTATCGTCGTTCTGTATATATAGCTGCACAATGGTGCTAGGTAAGATGGATTCCTTCCTTGGGCCATTTAAAGATACTATAAGCAACTGTAGTAGATGCTTGTCATGAGATGATCTGAAATCAGTTGCATATACTAGGGAATATTAGAAAGTCCTTAATTGTGGTCATATAGGAGGGGACCTTTTTGCGTGTGGGCTAGCAGAGGAGGGCCATGTGATATGGATATCTAATATTGTGTACAGGGCCGGTCCTGAGATTTTAGGGGCCCGGGGCAAAACTAAATTTTCAGGCCAATTTCTAATTTTTTGATATACAAAAATAAAATAATAAAGAATAAATACTTTAATTATACCCATTTGCAATATTCATATAAAAATAACAATGTTTACGTATTACCTTCAAAATTTCTCCGTGTATTACTAGAAGCGAAGTCGGTGATAATAAAATCAATATTAATCTCGTCCAATAACTTTTCGATGCTGGATCATAAATAACCACACTAATTGGTTCCTCTTCAACACTAGCAGATTTTGTAGGAGATGAATCAAATACGATATCATGATCACTTACATTATTATTACCCGCGTTGATGTCATCATTCTTTTCTGTATCGATATCATCTTCTAGATCAATATTACTATGTTTCTCAACAAGAACTACTATCTCCGTTTCGGTTTACAAGTCTTGCGCGTACTTCTATGTCGCCAAATTGAGCAACTTAGTATGAGGTATATATTATAAAACGTATATCATCAAAAACTTTAGACTTTGTATTTTTTAATGATATAATTTTATATTATATAGGTCAAATTGATAACCTAGATACACATGAATGACTTGTAAACCAAAACCGAGGAAGTAGTGCTAACTCAACTAGATTCCTCAAAGTGCTCGTGTTACTCTTTAAAAATTTATAAAGGGATCCTCTATGTAAGTCAATCAATTTCTGCTCTTCCTTCCTCTTTTTACTTCTCTTAGCACTAACCAATTAACCACACTAAAAATATAAAGAAGAACAACTAATTAGAACAAAAATTAGGGGCAACGTTAGACTGTAGAAGACTAAGATCAAAAATTCAGAATTCGGACTTATAGACGCTGAACGGCCAAAGCGACGAGAGACATGCCACAGACAGAGGCAGAGGACGAGAGGGCAAGGCGATAGGCGAAGATCGGCCGATAGGCGGCGGCTTGTTGCTTGCCGCGTGCGGGCCTTCCTATGATCGATAACGCAGCGTTGAGTCGAGGTTGAGGCAGGAACCGGGGTGCGGCGTGCCTTCATACGATACGATCAAAGAGGATAGCTGATATAATCGCAGGTTAGGTACGTGCTGCCGTGATGGACTCCAAATCTGAAACTGTATGTGTATGTCTAGCAAAATAGAGGGATCAATCTAGCCCAATGAAAAACTCAAAACTGCTATTTTTTTTATCTTTTATAAGATCTATTAAAGCCTATATATGCAGCACATATCTGGTAAGGGCCTCCAAAATTTTGGGCCCAGGGCGGCTGCCCCTCCGGTCCCCCCCCCCAAACTCACCTCGTCGACGCATCATCCACCCTTGATGCCTAAAAGGAGGTGACAAGTAGATGGAGGGACTCAATCACACTCTCTTGGAATCACTGGCAATGGCATACATTGTGCCATCGAAGATCAACTTTCGACCGCGACGAGCACCGGATGGACACAACAAGGAAACACCAAGCCGTGTCTCCAATCGCAATACTTTCAACAGAGGGACGATATTGAGGATGCCACCATTGCGCCGATTCTATAGAACCTATTCTTTCGCTGGAGACATCCATCAACCTAAAAGGAATGAGGAAGTGCCAACACACCTCAGGGACGCCTCAAAGGAGGGAAACGACATCCATGGACACCGTCACTGCTGACACCGACCAAAGACGGGATAGACTTTCATCTGTGTATTGCCACACATCGTTCATACTATCCGCTGGATTGGGATAGACAACCTTGTCATCCATACCGCCGTCGCAGCAGCACCTCGCCATCAAAGACGCGACATCTCAGTCCACCAGCTCCCCACACGGCCAAGGAGACACGCCCATCTTACTCCTCCAGGCCAAACGGGGATAGCAACCTTAGACCATATACTAAAACATAGGAGGTCGTCTGCGCCATTAGCGTACGCAAGGGTGCGGCCGGTTGGGCCGTGGCCCACCCAGAATTCTAGAGAATAATTAAACTACTACTAATCTAATATTTATTATTTACAGAATTCAGATCGCAGACCAGTTTAAGGGTATTCATCTTCCAGTCGCCGGAATAGTTGATTGCATAAAAATAGGAACAACACTAAGCATCTCGGGTTGATGACGTGCTGCCATCGTCCTGGCTTGTCTTGTACTTTTTGTCAAAACCCCGCTTTTGTTACAAAATGTGTCATTTTTCTACAAAATGTCCCGCTTTTGCATGTAATAAAAAAGTTTACCCATAGAACAAAAATTAAAAGACATATATTGTCAGAGATTTTTTTAAGAGCCTCAGTGGAGTAATGGAGGAGACGAGGTTTCAGCAAGCCCACCACAGATGCAAACGTACAAATCATACATCCTTTATTACCGTCGGCAGCAAATATCACTTTCTAGAGAGTTGTCACATATACCACTCCCTCCGATCAAAACTAATGGAATCAGCTTTGCCTAGATACGAATATCTAGATATATTTTAGTGCTAAATACATTCATATTTAAATGGATCTGAGTCCGTTAAATTGTACCGGAGGGAGTATATAAACTCTGCAATCCCCTATCAATGAATACAATACAAGACTTTTTAGACAGATTTCATGTGCCGCATGGTTTATTGTAAAAAAATCTAGCAAGGAATAAGCTCTAGTTATACAGGTCCAGTAGCTAAAAAGCATTATTTTCTAATTGTTTTATTCTACCATTTACTTGTCTATGGTGTGCCATAACTTGAAAAATGAAAAAATATTTTTGACCTAAAAATTGGAACATATTATAAAACTATAATATTATGAGATTTTACTATGCTATTTACATTACTTTTTAGGCAGATTTTGTATTCCATATGGATCAGCGCAAAAAAAATTAAGTGTGTCCACCCTCCAATTCATTCCTGCGTCCACCACTGGTCTGTGCTGCTCTATCACGCCACTCCTGTCTTACAGCTACGCAGGGAGCACAACCCCTAAAACCTAGATCAGGTCTGGGTAGGGCCTAGATCAGACCCACGCCTCCACCTCCAACTCGGTTGCCAGCGCCACCTAGGAGGAGACAGGATTTACACTTAGGAGGGCAAGCGAGATGGAAATGTTGGATCTAGTCTAACCTTGGTATATGCACTGTAAGGTTCTAACACGTAGATCTGAGAGGAAGAGAGAGAGAGAGATCGAAGAGGAGATGCACTACCTGCGCCCTGGCTCGACAAGCACGAGCCAGAGGGGATGCCAGAGCTAGTCCCGGAGCTAGAGCTGTCGTCATTAGCCATGGGAAAGGGTCGACGGCTTGGGTGTGCGGTGGTGGCGGCGCTTCCCGTCGGCTCACGCTAACCCTAGATCGATAGGGGTGTAGGTAGGGTGATTGGCACAGCGGCGATCCTCGTGACGTGTGTTGCTGGTCCTCCCACCACTTTATATAGCGCGGCGACAGGGGCCCACCAACCAGATAGGGTTGGGCGCCCCCGATCAGGATGCGGATAGGGGCGTGACAGGCCGTTGGGCTCTGCCACGTTGAGATCAATCTAACATTCTCCCCCTTGATCTCGACTTTACTTTTAACTTTGTACTTTACTCGTTTCATCACAGATCGATACATAGAGCATGTTTCATCGTCTCGACTCAATTGCCGATAGAATCAGACAGCCACTACATACTTCTCTATTTTGAAACAAATCCTGTTACTTTTGGGCCTCTGTAGTCCAGGAATCATAGGCTTTCCATTAAACCCATGCCGGCTATGTGTTCCTTGAACACATTGGGGGGTAAGCCTTTCGTTAGCGGATCCGCAAGCATATCCTTTGTCCTTATATGCTCGAGTCTTATAGTTTGATCCTGGACTTTGTCCTTCACAACATAGTACTTTATATCTATAGACTTTGTAGCATTACTCGACTTGTTGTTGTGAGCATAGAATACTGCGGGCTCGTTGTCACAGTACATCTTTAGTGTCCTGCTGATGCAGTCAACCACTTTCAAGCCGGGTAGAAATTTCTTTAACCATAACGCCTGTCCCATGGCCTCATAAGATGCTATAAATTCTGCATACATCGTAGATGATGCAACTATCGACTGTTTGGCGCTTCTCCACGGAATAGCACCTCCTGCGAGAGTAAAGACATATCCTGTCGTGGACTTTCTGTCGTCTTTATCTCCCGCAAAATCGGCATCTGAATACACTTTTATCTCTAGGGAATCAGATCTTTTATATGTTAGCATGAGGCCTTTTGTGCCTAGCACATAACGCAAAACTTTCTTTACCATCTTCCAGTGCTCTATGCCTGGATTCTCTTGATATCTACCGAGTACCCCGGTGATAAAAGCTAAGTCAGGGTGAGTACACACTTGTGCATACTGTAAGCTTCCAACAGCCGAAGTATATGGTACTGACTTCATTTGATCGATCTCATATTGGTTCTTTGGACATTGGGATTTCCCAAAACTATCGCCCTTGACTATGGGAGCAGGTGTTGCATTACTCACATGCATATTGTATTTCTTTAGAATCTTTTCACAATATGCTTTCTGCGACAGTCCTAACACTCCAGTCTTTCTATCTCGGTGAATTTCTATGCCCAAAACATAAGAAGCTTCACCAAGGTCTTTCATGTCAAAATTTGAAGACAAGAACTTCTTTGTTTCTAGTAGTAGACTGACATCACTGCTAGCAAGCAAGATGTCATCCACATACAGAATTAGGGAAATATATTTCCCACTTTTGAACTTTGCATAAATGCAGTTGTCCTCAACATTCTCTTTGAATCCAAATCTTTTAATTATATCATTGAACTTTAAATACCACTGCCTAGAGGCTTGCTTTAACCCATAAATGGATTTCTTTAGGCGGCATCCCATATGTTCCTTCCCCTCCATGAAAAAACCCTTGGGTTGTTTCATGTAAACATTTTCTTTTAAATCTCCATTTAGAAATGCCTTCTTAACATCCATTTGATGTAACTCTAAATCAAAATGTGCAACTAGTGCCATTATGATTCTGAAGGAGTCCTTACATGAGACCGGAGAAAAATTCTCATTGTAATCTACCCCTTCTCTTTGCGCAAAGCCTTTTGCCACGAGCCTAGCTTTGTACTTTTCTACATTCCCATTAGAGTCATACTTTGTTTTGTAGACCCATTTGCATCCTACTGTTTTGGCTCCTTTAGGAATTTCCTCTAAGTCCCAAACATTGTTGGAACTCATCGATTTCATTTCATCTTCCATGCCTCCACCCACTTGGCTGAGTGAGGGCTTCTCATGGCTTCTTCATATGAGGTAGGATCGCCCTCCATATGAACTATTTCTGTGTTGTAGACTTTGTAAATTTCTTTGCAAATGGCTGGTATTCGTTCTCTTTTAGACCTTCTGAGTTCATCAGACTCTTGCTCATTTCGTGCCTCAGGTTCTGGCACATTTACAGTATGTGGTTGTTCTAGCTCCCTTTCGTGCTCAACAGTGGGTTTAGGTGGCTCATGCAGGACAGGTTCCGAACTTTCTCCCATTGTTGTCACGTGTGGAGTCACAACAGGTGCCGACACCACAACCTCAGGGGTTGTAGATGGTGGAACAACAGGTAGCGAGAAAAATGGCTCCTAAGTCATCGGATTAGGTGCATGCACCCTCTTCTCCTTAAGATCAATTTCCCGAGCTACCGTGCTCACCCTCATCAATTCGTCCTCCAAGAAGACTGCATGTCTCATTTCTACAAACTTTGTGTATCTATCAGGACAGTAGAAACGATAGCATTTTGATTTATCTGGATAGCCAATGAAGTGGCAAGATACTGTTTTGGGGTCTAACTTTGCAATGTTTGGATTGAAAACTTTTGCCTTAGCTGGGCTTCCCCAGATCCTCAAGTGGTGCAGGGAGGGGACTCTGCCTGTCCACAATTCATATAGTGTTTTGGCAACGACTTACTTGGTACTTTGTTGAGAATGTGGATGGCGGTTTTAAGCGCCTCCATCCACAATCCCAATGGGAGGGTGGAATAGCTCATCATGCTATGCACCATATCCATAAGGGTACAGTTACGCCTTTCAGCTACTCCGTTTTGCTGAGGTTCGGCCCGACATAGAATACTGGGCGACTATTCCATTTTCGTGTAGGAACCTTGCAAAATGTCCTGGAACTTGACCATATGGAGTATGCCGACCGTAGTACTCCCCCCCGGTTAGACCGAGCTATCTTAATTCTTTTATCATGCTGATTTTCTACTTCAGCTTTGAAAATTTTAAATTTATCCAATGCTTCAGATCTTTCTTTAATTGGATAAATATAACCATACCGGGAGTAATCATCCGTGAATGTTATGAATGAATCATAACCATCCACACTTTTCACCGGAAACGGTCCACAAATATCAGTGTGGATTATTTCTAGTGTAGCTATACTTCGGTTTGCACCCTTTTTAATTTGCTTTACATACTTTCCTTTGATGCAATCTATGCATTGCTCGATGTCTAAGAACTCTAACGGAGGAAGAATGTCATTTTTAACGAGGCTTCTATTCTTCCCCTCGAAATATGGCCTAATCTGCAGTGCCATAACTTCGATGAGTCAAGAGTTCGCTTTCTTTTATTTTGTTCTTTGTTCGACAAGGGAACTTGTTCATTCACATCACACACATAAAACACTTTCTCATGCAAAGATAATAAATAAAGCTTTTCATGAAGTGAAGCAACACCCACACAAGTATCTTTCAACCAAATGGCACATTTTCCATGTCCAAAATAACACTCATACATGTCTTTGTCCAAGCATGACACACTTATTAAGTTTCTATGGATGGAAGGAACAAATAAAACATCCTTAAGAAAAAGAGTAAAGCCATCAGCCAACTCCAGAGGAATGTCGCCAACAGCCTCCACTTCTGCTTGAATCCCATTCGCCACTTTAATGAGTCTTTCTCTTTTTGGCAAAATCCTTGTCGAATGGAACCCCTGTAAAGAGTTGGCAACATGAACAGTTGCACCAAAGTCAATCCACCAAGTAGATTCATAGAACTTTTCATACAAGGATTCATTTACAAAAGAGACTATGTCTTTACCGTTTTTCGCCATTATGGACTTTAGCCATATTGGGCAATCCTTTTTGTAGTGGCCAACCTTTTTGCAATGGTGGCACTGGTCTTTGTCCTCAGGGGTAGACTGCTGGTACTGATGCTGGTGCTGTAGGGGGCCCTTGCAATGTGGCTTGGAAGGGGAGCCACCATGGTTGCTGTTGGTGAAGTTCCTCTTCCTATTGTCCTTCACGTAGTTCAAGGAACCACCGTGAATGGAATTAAGTCTTTCTTCCTCTTAAGAACACATCCCTATGGTCTTTTCAATGTCCCACTTTTCAGGGGACATGTTATAGTTGATGACGAAGTTCTCGAACTATTGGGGAAGAGAGGCCATGACAAGATGCACCAGAAGAGCATGCTTAAGCTCGAGGTCCGCATCCATGGGCTTTAACTTAGCCGCCATGTTGGACATCCTCAAGATGTGCTCTCTAATGACATGTGGCCCTCCCATATACTTTTCTGTCACCAGCTGTTTTAGCAGCTAGGTTGCATACATCTTTGAAGAGCCCACTGGCTCTTTATCTTTGCAAGGTACTCACCAACCGAGGCACACTCTTCGATTGAGCCCACTATTGCTTTCTCAATCGTGTTCTTGACAAAGGCCAAGCACTTCTTGTTTGCATTGACCCACTTTTGGTTATCTATTGAGTAGGCCAGCTCCAAAGGAGCATGGTCTCTCTTTATCTTTTCGAATGCGGCACTTTCCTCAGCATCACCCTCACCGGGTCCTCAGGCTTGACTGGCTGTTTAGTATCGACAATCCAGTCCACCTCGGCACAGACAAAGGCCAGGTCAACCTTTTTCCTCCATTCTGAATAGTTATCCCCTCTAAGCAGTGGGATATCCTTCAGGCAGCTCATGAGGTTGAGACCTCCTGAAAACCACAAAAGATGTGAGACAACCAGAAACAACTGTATGCATTAATCCAATATTGGTATAAATTAAGCATGCAATTGTTTGTGCCATTTAAAATTACATCACCGTTGGGTAAAGATAATATTAAATGCACCTTTAATACATAATAAAAGGGATCATGATCATGTTTATTAATAACGTTCGTCAATTAATAATATGAGGCATAATCAACTTTAAAACATTTAATCACATCTTTTAAAACAAAATTTAATACACTTTATTGCATTCTAGCAATTTAAATCGACTATTTGCAGCGGAAACATTATTACAACTTTCATAAAACTTTAAACTTTTACAGAAAAATTCTGCCTCTATTCCATTCTCTAGACAAAATTCACTGAAATAAATTGACTAGAGAAATCTATGCAAAATTTTATCAAAAACTGATAAAGAATATCAAAAATATCCTCTGAAAAATAAAAACAGAAAAACTGCTCTATTATGCCCTATTTGGGCCTCTACTGTGGGTGGCCCACGACTATCTATCGCGCGCGCTATGGACAGCGCCCAGCCGCTCACCCGGCAGCGGCCTAGCGCGACGGCCCATGCGGCCTCCCTGGCCCAGCCAGCAGCCCGCACAACGCTGCTCGCTGGCTGCCGCCCGCGTGGTACACGCTCACGCCGCCAGCGTCCCGCTAGAGCCCAACGGCCAGGCCACTTGGCCCGCTACCGCCGGCAGCCGCCCTTCCTGCTCAATCCTGACCGCACGATCGGCCTACCCTAGATCTGACGGCCACACGTGCATATCGCCAGAACAAAAAACCCTCCCCGCGCAACCCCCACTAACCCTAGCCCCATTCCCCCCCCATGTCCACCCCGCGCTCCCCCCACCCGCTCCTCTCTGGCGGCGCTGGCGAGGCGAGGTGCCCGCCCGGCCGACAACAGCGCCGGCGGCGAGCCCCTCCCTCTCCTACGCCGTCGACCCCTACCCCTTCTTTCCCTCTGTCCCAGCCACCCCCTGCACCCTCTAGTGACCACAGCAAGCGAGCAAAGGAGAAGGCCGGCGACCTCCTGCCCCCTTTATCGGCGGCGTGTCCACCCTAGGGTGGGCACACCACCGTCAAACGACGCAGTGGAGACGCCCTCTGCCGCTGCACGGCGGTGGCCCTTGGTAATTTTCTTTTTTGGGGTTTTTGGGGATTTGGGGCTATTCCTTTCAAATCTGGAGAGGATTTGATTTGGGGCTTTCCTTTGACTTTTCTCTTTCGGGTGGGATTTGCATGCGGGATCTGGGAGGAACTAGGGTTAGGATTTAAATCCTTGGGATTTTCTTTGCCCCCAAAGGGGTGTGTTCTTCTTCTGACGCCTCGGCATGCCGATGCACGTCGAGATAGAGAGGAACGGCGCGGCCAGAGGGGCAAGGCACACTTTGGGGTTTGGATCTAGGGTTTTTCTTTTCTTTTGCTTTTCTACCGAAAGAAAACTAGCATCTAAGATGCTACGATACCATTGTTGGATCTAGTCTAACCTTGATAGATGCATTGTAAGGTTCGAACACGTAGATCTGAGAGGGAGAGAGAGAGAGATCGGAGAGGAGAGGCACTACCTGCGCCCTGGCTCGACAAGCACGAGCCAGAGGGGATGCCAAAGCTAGTCTCAGAGCTAGAGCCGTCGTCATTAGCCATGCGAAAGGGTCGACGGTGTGGGTGTGCGGTGGTGGCGGCGCTTCCCGTCGGCTCACGCTAACCCTAGATTGGTAGGGGTGTAGGTGGGGTGATTGGCACAGCGGCGATCCTCGTGACGCGTGTTGCCGGTCCCCCCACCACTTTATATAGCACGGTGACAGGGGCCCACCAACCAGATAGGGTTGGGCGCCCCCGATCAGGATGCGGATAGGGGCGTGACAGGCCGTTGGGCTCTGTTACGTTGAGATCAATCTAACAGGAAACCTACTAGATAGCCGACGACTGCGGAAGCGGCCGACCACAATGACATGTCACCGCTAGGTCGAGTATACTGAGGTATCAAATATTAAAAAAAGTCAGTATCATAGAAAAAATTGACGGCTAAAACAAGCATGTATGGCAATCTTGCAATAAGGTAGCCACTATTTTACTAACGTAACTTTCTTATACTATACATAGATCAGTACTGAATCCCGAACTTTGAACACGTGACAGATTAAGATCGAATCAATTGGCGGACAAAATTAATCAATTATATAGAACAAACACAAACATCAGCTGCGGTCAGATGTCTTAGAGAAACCTTGAACTCTTTCTCTCTTACTTCCAACAATCCGGTAGTATGCATATACCACCCTCTGGTATGATTGTGAGAATTGGGGATCGGATGCTTGTCTTGAGAAGGAAGAAAAGAGTTTTAGAGAAAAGGAGAGGAGGAGAACTTTAGTTTCCTTTCTCAATTTTCAGCATATGTTTTCTGTTCCAGGTGTTTCCTCTTATAGACTCACACCACACACTACATCTGGCACGCAGGCCCAAACCCTGATTCACACAAGATGTCACCGCTTTGAAACAACGTTGCTTCAGATGTCACGGGAACTGTCCGCCTGTATACCCCCCCCCCCCCCCCCCCCCCCCCCGACTGGATGTAGGCCACAGCCCAAGTGGCCCCTCCGGGGGTGGTGGGTTCACTGGTGGCCCCTCTACAATATTATAGAAGCTTCCGGTCAAAACACCAAAAACATTTTTGAACCCCGAAAAATGACTTTTCTTATATGAATCTTATTCCTTGGACCATTCTGGATCTCCTCGTGATGTTCTGGATTCAATCCGAGACTCTGAACAACATTCGATCTCCAACTCATATTCCATATCTACTTAAACAACATTGAATTCTTAAGTGTGTCACCCTACGGTTCGTCAACTATGCAGACACGATCGAAACACCTCTCTAATCAATAACCAATAGCGGGACCTAGAGATCCATAGTGGCTCCCACATATTCAGCGATGACTTCGTGACCGAATAAACCATTTAACATACGATATTGATTCCCTTTGTCGCGCGATACTTTACTTATTCAAGGTTCGATCGTCGGTATCTCCATACCTAGTTCAATCTCGTTACCGATAAGTACTCTTTACTCGTACTGTGATGTGACATCCCTTGTGAACTAGTCACATCGTAGTGAATCCTAGCCTTTAGAAACCGATCGAGGAGCTTGATGTAAACGTCAGAGATGCTTCTAGTGGTAAATTACTTTGTTACCAATTCAACATATGTATGAGATATCCATCCAAACTATTTTCTCGTCTATTTGTAGGTTCTGGTTCTTCTCTTATAAATGATGAGGAAACGGTAGGTTAGGATCAGAGCAAAATGTACCGCAGATACACTAGACCGTACGTGCCCCTTCGTCTCCAAGGAGTCTGAGGAGACGATTAGGGTTCCCGTGCCTCCTGTCGGCGCCACCAGCAATCTACCCTACTTATGTGGCTTTCGAGCCATGGAGGCAGGGTGGATCTTGGCCTTCGTCGATGGGAGGGCTTCGTTTTCATGTTTTTTGGATAAAGGTTTGGTGGGGCGGCGCTCGGGTGGTGGCGGCGACGTCTTCTCCAATAAAGTCTTCTCGGCTTCAGCCTCATCTCGACGACAATGTCGAGAAGCTTGTGGGAGTGGTGTGGTCTCCAAGGACTTATTCTGGCTATGGGGATCTTCAGATCGTCAGGGAGCTTCATCGGCAGTTCATCCTTCTTCTTTATCTCCGGGACGAATGCGGTCTTCTAGGCCCGTTTAGCGACTTCCCTTCTGCAACCAACAACGTGAGGCCGGCTCTAGGAGGAGCGGCAGCAGCGGCGCACCGTCGACACGGTCTGGAGGATGAAGATGAAAGGCATCTCATTAATTTTGATGTAATTTTTGTTTTTGTTAAGGTGTTTTGTTCGCTGTTTCTTTTAATGCCAAAGTCCTTATTCGCAAAAAAAATCATAGCAAAGCTTCAGTTGTTTAGGTACTAAAATTCAGTCTTAATTATGTGACTATGTCACCGCACTTTTTGTTCTTTTCTTATTGTTAGTTGGTTAAGCATCGAGAAGGGATTATTAGGCCACCGTACATATGTTTTATGTAAAAACTCCATCTATGCGCTTTTAGTGTATTTTGGCTAATATATATTATATTATTGAGAGGAAATAAGAAGGAAAAAAATTCATAGTTTTGGACATTAGAAATTAGCCTCGGCGTTCCCCAAACCCTGGGTCCGCTACCGGATATAAGGTTGTAGTTTCAGAAATACCTTGTCTCCCACAATAAACTCCTTCTCAGTCCTCAGTCGATCAGCTTTTAGTTTCATGCGATTTTGGGTTGCGTCCAGATTTATCTTGAGTCGCTCAATGTGAGCTGCACGAGTTGCCAGCAGCTCCGATATAGAGGACCTAGTGTCTTACGAATTCGCTGGTATGGCACCCATATTTGGCTCATGCCTGTATAATGCCTAAAATCGAATCCCAAGTCAACCCCTTGTCACTAGTCAACACGCGGCAAACGAATCTGGAGTATTCCCTCCGTCTCGGTTTATAAGACTTACGCGTATTTCTAGATTAACAAATTAACCAACTTAGCACGAGGTACATAAGATAAAAATTATATTATTAGAAACTTTAAATGTTATATTCTCTAATGATATAATTTTTATATTATATAATTCATATTATATAACTCTGCTCGATCGAAGATGGAGGAGCCCGCGGCTGCAACAGCGTCGAGGCCGCGGTTCGTGGTGTGGCTGCACGGGCTCGGAGACAGCGGGCGCGCCAACGAGCCCGTCGCCGGCTACGCCTTCGCCGGCGCCCGCTGGGCCTTCCCCACCGCGCCCACAGCACCCGTCACATGCAACCGTGAGTCGCACACACATTTTGCACATCGCCATCGCTGGTCCGCTCTACACTCGGCCATTCTTTCTGGCCGACGGTCACGGTTGTTTGATTTGGTCAGGTGGCGCGCGCATGCCGTCGTGGTTTGACATCCACGACACGCCCATTACATCCGTAAGCCAAGCTACCCATGGCAAATCAATTCTCAGATCAACAACCGGCATATGCAAAGGCTAATTTTGTGATTTTGAGCAGAAATCCGTGATGGGCGAGGAGGACCTGCTGAGGTCTGTCCAGGGCGTGCACGAGATGATCGACCGTGAGATATCCGCGGGCACGAGCACGGAAGACGTGTTCGTGTTCGGGCTCAGCCAGGGAGGGGCGCTGAGCGTCGCGAGCGTGCTGCTGTACCCCAAGACGCTGGGCGGCTGCGCCGTCTTCAGCGGCTTCCTCCCGTTCGCCTCCTCCTTCGCGTCCATAGTCACGGGCGAAGCCAAGAAGGTACCTTAGTACTACACTTCTATTTCCATGCTTTAATTTCAGAAGATTCAGGTCTTGTTTGGAACAGAGCAAGACTCCTACGAGAACTGAACTAGTACTGGTGCGAAATGTGCTCTGCAGACACCCGTGCTGTGGATCCAGGGGCGAGCGGACTTCCTCGTCCCGATCGAGGCGGGGCAGGACGGGACCAAATTCCTAAGGGGACTCGGCATGAGTTGCGAGTTCAAGGTACGCTGAAAACAGTTTGATTCGCACAGTACTGCAGATGGCCGAACTAGATGGATGCTGCTTAATCTGGCAGCATCGTTTCGTCTTGACCATGGTATCCACGACGTTGTCGTACAATACAATTGCATGCGCAGGTGTATGATGAGCTTGGGCACGAGCTGGCGCCCTACGAGCTGGAGTACTGCGAGCGATGGGCTGGGAAAGGTTCGAGCGAGCAAGGAAGAAAAAGGGTGGAGCGTGGGGTTCCGAGGAGCAAGCACTCCTGCTGCGGCTTCAGTATTTTCTCCAGGTAGTACGCCGAGGAAGCCACCCGACCGGTGATAGACTGATAGGTGCTCTGCTTTGTATTGACACTGGAATTGCTGGGGTCGAATTTTTCGACCCAGGACCTCTGAACTCAATACAGCGACCAATAGGAAGGTCCGCGCACGCGCGCGCGTGCGTGCGTGCGTCTTTTTAACTGTGAATTAATAATATTACTTGGACGGTATAGATGTTAATATACTTTCATCTTGAACTAAACTGACAATCTATGCACCAAGTATCCTCCATCACGGATTTGCCAACATTTTTCGACGGCATAAAATGAATCGACAAAGCATCAAGGAATGCGCTGGAACTGTTGAGAAGATGATGATCCGGGAGATCTTTATTAGGGCTAGAGGCTGGGCACCGCTGTGTCGAAATATTGCCGGTGGATCATCTTCCTGAGGAATCCGTGTCTGGTCATTGATTGGGGGAAAGTGTGTAGAGTTTAGAGTCCAATTTTTAGTAGCACTAGCTTCATTTTTCTTATAAAAACAATTCATCTGTTTGGTGAAAGAAAAATCTGTTTGGTGAAACTTTTAAATAGTATCATGTGCACTCCATCGGTACTAAGGTAATGGGTGAGATCAAAATCTAATTATGGGTCTGCAGCTTCATGTGTTTCATCATGCATTTTAACTTACATGCATTTCGCATTACACCATAACTAACACCAAACAATGATAACATTTCTTACCTTGCGAGTGCAGTATGAGTTCACGATTATTAGATGACCAACAAAAAGAAACACACGAAAGCAAGGTGTTTCCACATGAGGTCTTAGTACGGTGCATGGTATATGATCCGCATGAATGGATACAAGACTCATGCAAACTCATACTTCCACAATGCACAACCCTATAGTATATATATATGTATGTTTTCAAGAACTTGCTTGAGAACAAAATCACATGTATATGAAGAGCGACAATCCTCCCAAATGTGCCTTGCTAGGAGAAAAACACACATTTCATTTCCTTTTGAATATTTGTGAGCCATGAGACATTGGAGAAAAACAAAGAAACTAGAAGGCATTGCATTATATTTGTTGGTCGGTAATTGTTCCGAGTAAGCTTCTTCAGGTTATATATCGTGAGTGTCTTTCAAGTACGCGCTGACCGTGTTGGTTAGTGAGACAGTGATATCCCTTCATAAGATGTGGTAGCATTCGATGGGGGGGCGTGAACCTTTTATCAGCATGTCACCTCCCGGTGTTAGCTATAGTGGTTGGGACTTCGACAATGCTCTCGAAGGGTGTGGTGACCATCGTAGTTATCATTGACATGAATGTTTCTATGGGACAATCAAACTTGTTTGCAGTGAAATATTTGTCCAACTGCAAACGTGGTTGCCCTACTTCGTCTAGGCTCTAGTTAATTCCCCTTGTAATGGATAATAATTATATATATGAATAATTAAAGGAATCACTATGATTTCGTAGACAAACTTGGAGTTTGTAGTACTAATGCAAATACGATATTTCCTCCGATCCATATTAATAGCATCAACTTTGTCTAGATTCAAATGCATCTAAGCTAAATGTTTAACTAGACACGTCCGAAAAAAAACTAGACATATACTACTTCTATTCCATAATATAAGCCTTTTTAGCAAGCTAAAACTGTTTGCTAAAAGGACTTATATTATGAAACGGTGGGAAGGAATTAAGATAAAATTCAGTATATTAATATGGACCGGAGGAGGGAGTAGGTTTAGCTAACCCTAAGAGATTTCTCCGTTTCATAACCGCACCAAGGTCGTCTCCCACTCGTCAGCTCAAAAGTAACAAAAAAAAACTAACGCAATCACTGGCGGCGGCGGCGGCGGCGGCACCTCCGACGGATCCCTGCCGGTCGCTCATCGCCGTCACTTCAGCAGGCTGTGGTTCCAGAACCACACTCACACGCGAGACTATCTAGGATATGAATATGTTTAGTAGCGGAGCCCCAGCGGCACTACGCCTCGTGATCCCCGCGCTTCACCAGCATAAACCACCACGCCGCTGACGGCTGTGCCGCCAATCGACCGGTAACCCGGCACCCGGATGGCGCCTCCCTCTGCGGCGACAGCGGCGGCGGGCGGGCTCGTGCTGTGGCTGCACGGCTCCACGGAGACGGGCGAGCAGAGCCGCGCCCAGGTCGCCACCTACTTCTCAGCCACCACCCCCATCGCCTGCTACGGTACGCGCGCGGTGCCCAAACGTTCTTCACGAATCTCGCGATCGATGCTTGCTCTGTTAGTTGCGCTGTAGCAGTTGATGATGTGATCAATGTGTGGTTCGGCATCCCGGAGATTCCTATAACTGCTGCAACTGCATTGCAAAACCAATCCAACAATAAACCGCTCCCTGTTCCGTGTTAACTTGCGTTACTGAGATGTCTAGATCGCACGGCGTATTTAGACAAATCTTATAATCTACTACCCTCTTTGTTCACTCACGTAAGACCTTTTAGATATCTTAAAATAGATTAGATATGTTTTAAAATTAAACTAAAACACGATCACATACATGTATTTTAGAAAAATGTTAGAACGTCTTACATTAGTTAATGGAGGGAGTATATCATTTTCCGGACAAAGGAAGTACTTGTTTTGAGCATGATAAATAAGAATCTTAGGTTCAACATGTGGCACTGTTACTTCATAACAATATGACACGATTTTCTTATTAGTCTGAAGACATAAAATAGAGAAAAATATGACACGATTTCCTACCAGTCAGAAGCCCCTAGCATCTAGCACACTAGGAACCCTAGAAATTATAGATAAGGGCTTCTTTCTTACACACGGCACCCCAGGACAAAAGATAAGAACGCAACCAAGCCCTTCGGCGCCGCCGCCACCAATCTCTGGTGACCTCTAGACGACAGAATCGGCGAGGTCATGGAGGTTTCTTGCTCGTGACACTCCGCAAGCCAGAGAAGAAGTGAAATCTCCGACCATCTCGCACTCGACGCGGACGAACCACTTGTCGAGGAAAGGACGTCGAGCTCCAGCACATCGCTTCAGAGTAGGGCCTCTAGAGGAGGTTTGATCCCATGGCCGCCTTTCGACCAAAACGGGCAGCGGCCCGGCAGCCCAATCGCCAATGGACCGCTGGAAAGAGGAAATTGCGGGCGCAGCTTCAATCGGCCTCAGCATCATCTTCCGCTTCAAGCAATCTCCCCTTCCATCCCTCACCACCATGACAAGCCGAGAGAAGGGAGAAGAGCATGTCGCCGTCGATGCTACAAAAAGGCCAGCGAGTTTTATGCTCGAGCCACCGAAGTCGTCTCTCCCTCCGCACTCCAACCACTAGAGCTTGAAGAAGGAGTCGGCGAGGTGACCTCCCGCAGGAGTAACTCGGAGGAGATTCTTCACGCCTTTGCCAGTCAGATGCCATCCAGCTCCCCCCGCCACCACGGCCGACCAGAGAAGGGGTTGGATCTAGCAGCAACCACACGAAAGAAACTCCGCAAGCAGCTTTATTCGATGAAGAGACGGTCGCCGCTGCCGCCTGATACGTCCAATTTGCATCACCATTCTATATCATAATTTACCTATATTCATTGATGTTTGTCTTATTATGAGGTATTACTTATGGCTTTTTCAGCTGTTTATGCATGTTGGATGATTCTTGGAGGATGAACTGCCGGAGTCTGGATTCTGATGGAAAAGAAGACGTTTCGGTGCAATTTCGCGAAGATCGGAAAAATACCAGAAAAATATGGAAACTTATTATTTTACCAGAAGACGAAGGAAGCCAGAAGGAGGTACGAAGATGGGCCTCAGGGCCCCACACCCCCTAGGAGCGGGCCCACCTGACCCCGCGCCTAGGGCAGGTGTGGCCCACCTACCCGGCCTCCGACTCCGCCCTTTCGCCTATATCTTTCCTAAGGAACCCTAACACCAGGGGAGCGACCACAGATAGATTTCCGCCGCCTCTAGGGGGCGGAAAACACCGAGAGAGAAAGATCTCTCTGGCAGACAGATTCCTGCCAGGGGAATTCCATCCCGGAGAGGGGATACCGTCGCCATCAACACCGTCATCAAGCTAGGCTTCATCGGGATCATCATCATCCACACCATCATCTCCACCAGCACCAGCACCATCATCACCACTCCGTCCCGCTATAACAATTGTGTTGGATATTGCTTTAGTTCTTAGGGTAAACTTTCCCGGTGTTGATTACTATTGTAGTTGATGTTTGTGAGTGGAACCATTGGATTATTGTTTATGTTCAGATTGTTATCCATTACTATATCATCTTTGATCTTGATCCATATGATGTCTTGTGAGTAGTTCGTCTAGTTCTTGAGGACATGGGAGAAGTCATGTTGTTAGTAGTGAATCTGTGATGAGTTATTATTCAATGGTTTAGTATTTAAATTGCGGTGCTATTCTTCTAGTGGTGTCATGTGAACGTCGACTACATGACACTTCACCATTTATGGGCCTAGGGGGATGCATTGTGTATTTGGCTACTAATTGTGGCGTTGCCGGAGTGACAGAAACCTGAACCCCCGTTAGGACACCTTTGCACAAGGGAGCGTAGGATCTCAGAGTTTAAGGCTGTGGTTAGATTTATATCTTAATTAGTTTCCTGTAGTTATGGATGTTTGTAGGGGGTTTAATCACAAGTATGTATTAGTCCAAGTAAGGTCGGTATGTTAGCACAGGTTCATCCACACAACAATTACAACACCAGAGAAGAGTACTCAGCTATTTGAAGCGAAAGCACTTGACAGAATTCCCATGTGTCCTCGAGAACGTTTGGTCCTTATGAGTATTTCCACCGGCTTGTACTTTGCTAAGAAAGGATTGGGCCACTTTCTCCTTTTGTTCGTTACCTTTGTTACTTGCTCCTTGTTTTGTTGCCTTGTCAGAAAACCACTAAAAATCCGTTTGCTAAGTATTCACAGGGATTTTCTGCTCCATACCACTGTTCAGCCAGTGGCGGAGCTTTAGCCCGGCATGCCCGGGCGGCTGCCCGGGCTTGGTCTGCTAACCACCTCTAAGATCTATAGGAAACAACTAACTAAAATAAGGATTTTTTGGGGCAAATCCTAGTGAAGACGGTCGCACATCAACCTTGCCCAGGCTCAGTGATGGGGCTAGCTCCGCCACTGTGTTCAGCACCTTCTGCTCCTCGTTGGGATCGACACTCCTATTTATCGAAAGTACTACGATACACCCCCTATACTTGTGGGTCATCAAGACTATTTTCTGGCACCGTTGCCAGGGAGTGAAGCGCTATTGAAGAGTGGAACTGGTAAGGGAAACTTTTACTGTGAGTATTGCTCTTGTTACTACTTGTTACTTTGTTTTCAATATGGATAACCCACTTGGTTTCCTGATTGGAAAAACTAGTACCACTGCTAGGGTAGTAGATGAACCACTGAAAGGATAGAGATGTCGCCTAGAGGGGGGTGAATAGGCAATTTCAAAACTATTATGGTTTTGGCTTGATAGAATGCGGAATTAAACTAACGTTTATTTTACAAGCACAAAACCTAAATACACTAGGCTCAACTAAGTGTACCAACAACAAATTAAGCTAAACAATATATCACAAGATAAATATACCACAAGTGATAAGCAAGATATAAGTACTTCAAACTCGATGGCTATCACAAGGAAAGTAAGCTCGGATATAGAGATAACCGAGGCACGCGGAGACAAAGATGTATTCCCGTGTTCACCACCTTTGGGAAGGGGGCTACGTCATGTTGGAGATGTGTGAGGTTCCACGAAGGATTCCTCACGCGCCACAAAGGCTCACCTTCTTCTCCGAGTCTATCCCACGAAGGAATAGGCCATTTCCTTATGGCTAGCTTTTCCTCCACTCCGGAGATGGCAAGCTCCACGACCACTTCACAAGCTCCACGAAGGAGAAGTCCGGGTCTCTTCACAATCTTCCACGAAGAGGACACCACGGTACCAACCGCCACCAACTAGGAGGTCACCCTCCAAGAGTAACAAGCTCACGGTATCTCACTCGAAGAAATCGTAATGGAGAGCTCAACACTTATGCAAGAATGCAAAGCAAGAACACCAAGGGTGCTCAAATCCTTCACTCTCAAATCCCACCAAAGCAACAAGTTCTAGGGAGGAATTAGAGAGGAAGAACAATGGTGGAAACCAACAAATGACTCCAAGATCTAGATCCAATGGGTTCCCCTCACTTAGAGGAGGAATTGATTGGTGGGGATTATAGATCTAGATCTCCTCTTCCAAAGCCCTCAAAAAGATGCAAGAATCATAGGAGGGAAGGGAGAGGAAGCAAGCTCAAAGGGGTCAACAATGTTGGTAAAAAACATGCTCAAGAGCCCTAGAACTTTGGGGAAGAAGCCCCCCTTTTATACCCCTTCAAGGGGGATGACCGTTGGAGGCAAAACATGCTGGACGGACACAGCATACTGATCAGCCGCCGGAATTTCTGGTCAAAACCGGAAGTTCCGGCAAAAACCGAAACAGCATACTGGACCATTTTTCGGCGGTCGCCGGAAATTCCGGCCACAGGCCCGGTCCCTCCGGAACAAAACAGGGCACACGAAAACGGCGATAACTTTTGCGTCCGGACTCCGATTTCGATGATCTTGGGCTTGTTTTGACGAGGACAACAAGCCCTACAAGATGGTGCAGAGAAAAATCATAGTCCAGAAAATAAGGATAGAACCAAATAAAGAAAGGTAAGAAGCCTCCCTACACGAAGAACCGATAAAACCTTCAAACTCGAAAACGCCATAGAAGATGCATACGAATTCCGTTTTTGATGAACTTGGGATTTTTGAAGATCTAGAAACAAGATCAAGAACCTCACATGGAGAAACACCAAGAACCAACAAAACAGGAAGATGCAAAGTATGCAAAGGATTGAGCTCCCTATGACGATGTGATCAAGTTACCCAACCGAAAGCCCCTCTTAATAGTGTGGCTATGTATCCTCTAACCCGGTGTCCCAACAACCACCTTGAGACCGGTAAAAGGAAAACCTAGCAAGGCCATACCTTTGCATTGCGCATCCCGCTTGATCTTGATGACAACACTTCAATCTCCATCCAAGTCAGAATGCATCACTTGATCGTTGTTTCTTCGTGAAGACTTCTAATTTGCTCCCCATACACCACTATTGGATAGCTTCATTAATACATGTCTTCACATGTCCATTATCACCAATATGGACGGCGAGTCTCAAGCAAATGATCTTCTCGAGATGCTTATCTTGCACTTGCCCTTCTCAACCATACCACAAGATCCATGTGGTACATTCTTTATGCTTCATGTGTTGACCAACTTGAAATCACTCTTCACTCTTTGTATAGGTCAACCATGTATCTTCTCATGATCCATCTCAATATCTTGAGGTACATAAGAAATCTTAATTTTATTACATGCTCTAAATCTTAGTCAATCATAGCTCAACTAATGAGGCTATCATGACACCGGCTTAGAGCCATATCTTGAATTCTTCTATTGAAATCACACTCTCAAGATCTTGATCATATCATATTCTTCTCTTCAACTCGATGATCTTGATGCCAATACTCAAGGTATATCTTTATCTTCATGGCATCCATACTTGAATCCAACACATAGACTACAAGCATGACCTATGGAATATTCCTTCATATAAAACTCAGTGAAAACATTAGTCCATAGGGATTGTCATTAATCACCAAAACCACACATAGGGGCAATTACTCTTTCAACCACCTACTGTTGAGATAGATCCTTTTAAGATACCTACAAGTATTGTTAATCGTGTTATGGATAATTATTACTTTGGGGATGGAACTGTCCATCCTGGTGATCAATTGATTTTTATCCATGAATTATGCGGGTTGTTTAAGTGTGTAGGTATCACAACTGAACAGGTGAAGAAGAAGTTACTCTTTATATCCTTGAAAGGGAGAGCTGAAGAATGGTATAAGATGCTGAAGAATGGACAATCCATGGAATGGGAGGAGATGACATCTCTCTTTTACTCTAAATTTTATCCTCCCAGTGAAATTCATAAGGATAGAAATCTTATATATAACTTTTGTCCTCTTTATGGAGAGAGTACAACTCAAGCTTGGGGGAGATTGAAGTTACTAATGCTTAAATGTCCTATTCATGAACTCCCTAACAATATTATTCTCAATAACTTTTATGCTAGGCTTTCTCTTCATGATAAAGATTTACTAGATGCTTCTTGTGTTGGTTCATTCACATGTATGAAGGAGGAAGCTAAATGGGATCCACTAGACCGTATTCAAGAAAACACTGAAGCTTGGGAGAATGACAAAGGAAGAAAGTCAGGTATAAACTATGCCTATGAATGCATTAAATCCTTTATGGGAACTGATAACTTCCGTGATATTACTAATGAGTTTGGTCTTGATTCTCAAAGTATTTCCAATTGTTTTAAGGCCTTTGCCTCTTACATTGAAATTCCCAAGAAGAAGTGGAATACGTACCATGCTCCTTGTAAATATGTTGTTAGTCATGCTCCAGTTAGAAGTACTCAAGTTTGTACTACTAATCATATTGTGCCTAAACCTCATGTTGAGAAAATGCCTTTCCCAGCTAAGGTAAAGTAGTATTCTATGATTATTAGTGCAAATAACAAAGGTACAGTGAAAACTACGGATCATGGTAAGCAATATAATGTTGAACCTATGGTAGCTATTGTGAAAGATCCTGTCACTAGAAATAGAGAGGATGAGCATATTGTCTTCTGTGAAGATGCTTCTAATATTATCTCTAATCCTAGTAAGGCTAGAAAATCTAGTGTTCTTGTGCTTTCTGTTAAAATTGGTGATCATTGCTACTATGGTTTATGTGATATTGGTGCTAGTTCTAGTGCTATTCCTTATGAGCCTTACAGGGAAATTATGCATGAGATTGGTCCTTGTGAGCTTGAGGACATAGATGTGGTTATTCACCTTTCTAACAAGGAAACCATTTGCCCCATTGGCATTGTAAGAGATGTGGAGGTTCTCTGCGGTAAGATTAAGTATCCTGCTGATTTTCTAGTGCTTAATTCAACAGCTAGCAAAACTTGTCCTATCATTTTTTGTAGACCTTTCTTGAACACTTTTGGAGCTATTATTGATTGTAAGAAGGAAAAAGTTTTAACTAAGTTTGATGGAGAGTCTTATGTGTTTAACTTTTCCAAATTTGCTAAAACTCCTTGTGAAAACAGCTTGCCTAATAAAGATTTCAGGATGGAACAACTTGCTTCTATTGATCCGGTTTATGACCTTGGACCTCTTTTTGATGACTGTAAGTATGCTTATTATGATGATAAAGTTGTTTCCAGTAACAGTTATATTGTCAACTTTATTCGAAGTGCTACTGAAAGTTATTTTGAGAGAGGGAAACATGGTTTTATGCATCTCAATGATGTTAAGTTTCCCCGTTTTATGTTGAAAGCTTTGAAGTTGCATCTGTTTTGTCTTCCTATGCTACTGGATTTTTGTTTCAACAATTCATTTTCTCATGATACCGCCATGCATAGGAAGTGGGTTAGACTCAAGTGTATTGGTTATTTTCTTTTTTGATGCTCTCTTTCATTCCAAATATATATCCTATGTGAGCATCTTTGGAAGTTTCGAGCCTAACCTAAAGGCATTAAAGAAAAATAGTTGTCGGGAGATAACCAAAGAGTTTTGTCAAGTCTTGAAAGTTATTACCTGTAATAACCGCTCCTTATCCTTTTTGTTTTAGTTTGTGTGTCAAGTTCAACTACTTTTGTGAAGTAGAGGAGTTGTGAAAAGTGGTTGTCCTGAGACAGATTTTTGTGCTGCATTGTAAAAATTCGTGAGGAAGCTCAGTACTTCGGATGGAGCTGAATTTTTCTGTGCTTGTTCTCCAAGTTGTTACCCAACTTTAATCAGTTCTGCACTTTTTGATTTGAGCAACAGAAGATCTTCGAAAAAATCAATCTTTACCTACTGGTCTGTTTTGACAGACTTCTACCATTCATTTGCATTTGCCTCTTATAGAAGCTTTTGTCTTGATGGGTTTTCAGTTGAAGTGAGTATCAAAGGTTTATTGTTTTTGCTTATACTAATGTTTTCATTGAGTTTGTGCAATGGTTTTTGTAAGAAGGAAATTTTCAGGAGAAAGAGAAAAGGAATCTGCAGAGTTCGTCTTTGAATAGGTAAAAGTGGTGAAAACAGAAGGTTCATGAAACCCCAATCTTTTTATATTTTTAATACATAAGGGAAGTTACGAGACGAAACTGAAGAGGAAACGGAGCCCGGGGTGGACAAACCCACCCCAGGCACGGGCCCAGCCTGGCCGCGCCTAAGGGGGGTGTTCCACCCTCGAACTCCGTCTCCGCCTCGTTTCTGTGTCAGAACCTTCCTTATGCATTGAAACTTCGTAATATATAATCCCCCGGATCCCCCGAGGTTCTTGCATCGTGTTCTCATCGTGTTTTCGTTTCGATCTGTTTCTGCCAGGAAATCTTCTCAAGTTTAGAGCGCCATGGCCTCCGCCAACGACAAAGGCAAGAAGCTCGATGAAGAAGAACCTCAATTCCCCAAGGAGGAGGAGATTCTAGTAGGGTATGAAGGTGACATGGAGGAGGACAAGCATCCGGACACCCGCGCTACCGTCGCAAGCATTGGTTTGGTGGCACGACCTACCAAGCTTAAGAGGACAGCACGAATGTCTATAGGAGGGAAAACTCCGCGTCATATCCTTGCTCCACGCACACTTCCTCCTAGTACCCCTTGTTCTAACTGTGCAGGGAAGAAACACTCTAATTTGGATGAATGGAGAAAGAATAACAAGGACTGGGATCCTCGGTCCAAGTTGATCATGGGCTGCGTTGAGTATAATTCGAAGTTAATTTGTACTCTGATCTTAGATATGGAGGATTTGATGAAACTTATTGAAGGGCTTATCAAGAGAACACCACCACCACCAAGGGAGTAATTCATCATCAGGTTTGGCATCCCCTTGGATTGTTCCAAGCTTGGTGGAGTGCCGCGGTATCACCACCATTATCTTTTATCTTTTACCTTTTTAGTGGATTCATATCTGTGGTAGAGAGGTTATCTTATAGTTTGGTTTGCATGTGGATGTATCTCTCCTTTAGTTGATTATCTTTGTATCCCTTGGTGTGAGTGCCTTTATTGAATATTAATGAGAAGTCTCATCTTTTACTTTTTGCACTTCTTATTTTAGTTTGCAATCTCTATTATATGATGGATCTTGTTTATCAGTATCGGTACCACTTTGGGAGCATCAAGTGGATCTAAATTGGTTTTGGCAAACCAAGTTCTGGTCAGTAGCAATACCTTTTGAGGTTTGAAAGAAAAAGAGAAAAAGCTTACATGTATTTTGTATTATTTGTTTTCTTTCTTGTTGGCTCATAAGCTTAGTATTATTTATTTAAGATTATTTTGTGTCTTCAAGGAAGATCGCATGTTTGGCTTTATTACTTGTATGTTTGCTTGTTTCTTTCAACTCTCTTGCTTGCTACCCAGCCTTGCTAGCCAAAAACCTGTTTTGAGAAGGCATAATTCTCATGTTTCCAAAATCCTTTGAACCAAAACTTTTGCCAATTGTGTCCACCATATCTACCTAGTAGCTTTTGCTATTCCAAGCAAATTCTCAATCTTCATCTACCTTTTGAATTAAAAAGTATTTTGTTAAACTAGTTAGTAAAGCTCTCACGAACTTGATGTCACACCTTATTTACTTTCCCCTAATAGACTTGAACCATTGTGAACATCGAAGTTGTATATGCTTGTATCTATATGTTGGAATTAGCAGAACCGTGCTGTCACGGGGAACGTTTTCAACATTGCACTTGTACTCTGTACACAGTTGATATCGTGCTCTTTTGTCTATGGATGTCAAATGTGTGAAATAAAGAGGGACTTGTAAGTCCATGAAGTTTGTATACTGTATTAGATAAACGCCTGGGCCGCTAGCCTAAGCCATGCTTAATCATGGTGGAAACTCTCAGCATCACCATAGTGAGTCATCTATGAAGCATCCTCAATAAAAATCTATGCATATGGTAAATAAAAAGATTGCTGAGATGCTCATTGTCTGCTTGCCTTGTCATTTTGGTTATGGGAAAACTCTCGTACCATGTGCAAGGGGTACCCCATTGGCGGTTCTCAATGATATGCAAATACTTACAATGACAAAAACTTACTGTGACCAAAGTTGAGTAGCATGAAGAGTGGCCCTCGTATTCAAGGGACATGAGATTGCCAACTTATATTTCGTCAAGCATATACTCCATCTTTGTTCACTTTAACCTTAATCATCTCATTGCTTATGATAGGGGCAATGAGGGATCAAAGCTAGTAAGTACCATAATCTTTTGGAAGATCTTTATGACTTGTAATCCCTGCTACCCTCTATGAAGGGACCTTTCTCCTAGTTACCAGTTGAGTCAGTAAACCTACTTCCTCTCTATCTCGAGCAAGCATTTGAGTTGTTGTGTTTCAAGTATTCATATGGTGATTTATTCAATCATGTTCTTCATCTTATTTGTTTGCACAAAACTCTTATCTATTGAGTATTACTTTGAAAGCCTTCACTTGTGAAAAAACCTTTTTGAACAAAGAGTGTTCCTGTTTTGAAACTTCTACAAAAAGCTTTTGTGAAACTGTTTGCCAGGTGTTCTCTGACCAAGAACAAGTTTGCCAATTCCAATTATGGTTTATCTTTATGCATCTCTATTGTGACTGATGTATTTGGTTGCAAGCTAAGTTATATAATGGTGAGTTTCTTTCTTCTATGAGTGTGCAATGGTAAGTGTGATGCTTCTTGTCCGTATTCTTTTATCGACACTTCACTCCATAAACCTGTGGACATGTTTACTGAGCTCAGTATTCGCTTGGGGACAAGCGAAGTCTAAGCTTGGGGAGTTGATACGCCCAATTTGCATCACCATTCTATATCATAATTTACCTCTATTCATTGATGTTTGTCTTATTATGAGGTATTACTTATGGCTTTTTCATCTGTTTATGCATGTTGGATGATTCTTGGAGGATGAACTGTCGGAGTCTGGATTCTGATGGAAAAGAAGGCGTTTCGGTGCAATTTCGCGAAGATCAGAAAAATACTAGAAAAATATGGAAACATATTATTTTACCAGAAGACAAAGGAAGCCAGAAGGAGGGACGGAGATGGGCCTCAAGGGGCCCACACCCCCTAGGCGCGGGCCCCTAGGAGGCGGAAAACACCGAGAGAGATAGATTTCCGCCGCCTCTAGGGGGCGGAAAACACCGAGAGAGAAAGATCTCTCCGGCAGTCAGATTTTTGCCGGGGGAATTCCTTCCCGGAGAGGGGAGACCGTCGCCATCAACACCATCATCAAGCTAGGCTTCATCAGGATCATCATCATCATCCACACCATCATCTCCACCAGCACCATCATCACCACTTTGTTCTGCTGTAACAGTTGTGTTGGATATTGCTTTAGTTCTTAGGGAAAACTTTCCTGGTGTTGATTACTATTGTAGTTGATGCTTGTGAGTGGAACCATTGGATTATTGTTTATGTTTAGATTATTATCCATTACCATATCATCTTTGATCTTGATCCATATGATATCTTGTGAGTAGTTCGTCTAGTTCTTGAGGACATGGGAGAAGTCATATTGTTAGTAGTGAATCTGTGATGAGTTATTATTCAATGGTTTAGTATTTAAGTTATGGTGCTATTCTTATAGTGGTGTCATGTGAACGTCGACTACATGGCACTTCACCATTTATGGGCCTAGGGGGATGCATTGTGTATTTGGCTACTAATTATGGGGTTGCCGGAGTGACAGAAACCCGAACCCCCATTAGGACACCTTTGCACAAGGGAGCGTATGATCTCAGAGTTTAAGGCTATGGTTAGATTTATATCTTAATTACTTTCCTGTAGTTGCGGATGTTTGCAGGGGGTTTAATCACAATTATGTATTAGTCTAAGTAAGGTCGATATGGTAGCACAGATTCACCCACACAACACTTACAACACCAGAGAAGAGTACTCAGCTATTTGAAGTGAAAGCACATGACAGAATTCTCATGTGTCCTCGAGAACGTTTGGTCCTTATAAGTATTTCCACCGTCTTGTCCTTTGCTAAGAAAAGATTGGGCCACTTGCTCCTTTTGTTCGTTACCTTTGTTACTTGATCCTTGTTTTGTTGCCTTGTCAGAAAATCACTAAAAATCCGTTTGCTAAGTACAGGGATTTCCTGCTCCATACCACTGTTCAGCACCTTCTGCTCATCGTTGGGATCGACACTCCTATTTATCGAAAGTACTACAATACACCCTCTATACTTGTGGGTCATCACCGCCGCCCGTCCACCAAGGACCAGAAGGACGTCGGCGAGCAACCCTACGCACCAGATCTGGCTACTCAGATCCAGGACCTCTCCTCTATCTACAGGCAAAAAGCCCACCCTCGTCAAGCAGCCGCTACTACTACCTAGCCTAACTACTCCGGTACCACCCGTTCACCATCTCCGGCCGCCGACGCCGACGGAGAGAGCTCGGGGGCGGTCCGGCTTTGGATTTTTGTCGCTTAGAAGAGGGGGGAGGGGAATGGGGCGGTGGGGTGGAAGGAAGTATAGTGGCTTCGTTTCTGTTGCCCCTGAGCACTTTGTATTACTCAATCCGGTCCATATTAATGATCGCAACTTTAGGTTCTTAGTGGTTGCCTGCATGCTTCCTTTGCATCAGGATGATAAAACTTGTAAACAAAAGTTGTGTATAATTAACTAGCTGGGAGTTTAACTTTGAACTGCCTCGCATGCTATACTGTTTTCTTGGCTTCATTCAATCAAATGGAGCTGGGGTTTCGGCCCCCCTGATTTTCTAAAGAAAGATTAACGAACCCTCGTGACCATTCAAGGACATCACACATCAGTGTACACGTTAGCGATTACAACAGCAGAGTACCTGCAGCTTGGATGTACTGAATAGAGTGGGTTGTTGTTCTAGTGTTCTAGTACTTCTGTATCCTTTGTATTAGACCCTAAGTCTACTAGAACCATTTAAAGTACTCTTTTTTAACCATTTAAAGTACTCTTGTTGTTATATTGTTATTTTATTTGCTCGTTGTTACAACTTTGTTAGGCCACCGCCGGAGATGAAAAGGGAGTCCTGAGAGCCATTGAGCATGTTCACAAAATGCTAAACAGGGAAGTGGCTGCCGGGACGAGTCCTACGATCATTTTCTAGTTTTAAGATGGAATCGATAGGGTTGTGGTCTAAAGCCAAGGACGTGAAGCACTGAAATATGCATCAATTATTTCTAGTTTTAAGATAGCACACGATGGAATTGTGGTTTTTTGTTTCCTTATTGCAGTAAGATAGTACCGATTGGGGTGCGGTTGTTTCATTTCTGGTCTTCAGATGGAATCCATAGGGTCGTGGTTTTCATTTCATTTTTGCATTAAGATGGTACCGATTGGATTGCGGTTTTGGATTCCTTATTGCAGGCACTCTAGCGATAGCAAGTGGTCGTTGTACCTTATCCATTAATTAAGGAGAAGGTGTCCAGTTAATTAGCGGAAAATCGGGCGAAACAACATACACCAACACGAGTCACGCTCACACTTGCCACAATGCCAAACTCACTCAAGATCTGAAACAAAGGACCAAACTCGAAACCCCACTCCACCGACACGAGAAGACCTCACACCATTGTCGGAGAGAAGACGCCATGGCTGCTACGGGAGGAGCAAACATGGGATGCTCCAATGCAGATGAAGAAACCACCCCTAGAGAGTTGCGCCAACATGACGCCAACGACCAGCATCGAGGGAAACCTCGTCATCCACACGACACGAGATCGACACCCCCTCAAAATTGTCAAACTTTCGGTGCCGCCGCCCCGACATCCAGCTACTCCACGCCCGGCAAACCGCCAACGCCACCCTCCAGGACCTCCGTCCCGACGTGCCACCACTCGCTCTCGAGCCATGACACCGCACGACCCAACCTCCCACAGCCAAAGCTACACAGGGAAAGCAGCTCGCAGACCTCGGCCATCGCACCAGCATCCGGGGCCACCGCCCTGACATAAAGTCAAACCGCCTCCTATGAGGCGCATCAACCGAGCCAAAAATCTTGTTGCACTAGCGACACAAGAATGCCGCCCAAGCCACACAAGCAACTGCCACTCCCCGTGAGGCTGCGGCCCACCATGGGTCTCGAAGCCGCCGCTTCGACACACAACCACCATCCGGGGCCGCTGCCCCGACGTCCACCTCCCTTAGCCACAAGGCAACCATGCCCAACTATCACAAACTTGCCGCACCGCTAGTGTTGAGAACTCCAAAGACGACGCCTCCAAGAAGTAAACAGCATAGCAAGTCGTAATAAGACCTTTGTAACTTCACATGTTTTCTTGTGCATTTTTTGCATGCATTTCTCGCGACACCACAACTGACACCAACTATAGATAACACTTCTTACTTTGTGAATGCAATTTGTTTCTGGAGCTGTAAATAACCACCGAAAGAACATACTACGTGAATGAGCACCAAACTAACATGCAAGTTCACACTTGAGAAAGACACTCCCATCCTCTATATATGTGCACCGAAACAAAACTTCATATAGATTGAAATTGATAAATACGTGTGAATGTGCACCGAAAGAACATACTATGTGAATGAACACCAAACTAACATGCAAGCTCACACTTCTAGAAAGACACCCCATCCTCTATATATGTATGCTCACAAGCACCACTCCGGAACAAAACTTCATGTAGATTGAAAGGGATAATCCTTGTAGATGTGTCATGTTAGGCTTAGTTTTCATTCCATCCCCATTCAATATACTTGTGAGCTTTGAGATACTGGGTGAAAACAAGAAAGCGAAAGCATTTCATTTAGTTTGTTTGTGGGTAATTGTACCACCCAAGCATTCTATATAGCACGGTTCTATATAGCATCGTGTGTATCCTGCCATCTTGGAACTGACATGTCCTGAGAAAAATTGTTAGATGTAATGATGTTCCAAGCTTCACGGGCCTGCTCCGAGCAGCATGGGTACGATGATGCCGAGTTGCAGATTTTACATGCTCTGCACTCACCACCACCAACGTCGGAGGGTTGTTCCCGTTGTACACCCGTGATATTGCCACGGCGAAACCATGATTCGATAGGGCGGTGGGCGAGAATGACAATTGTCACACACATAAAAGATATTGGATAGTAAAGCATTATAGTATTTGTTTTTCTATTTTAGCTTACTTTGAATTTTACTGCTTCCACTAAATTCTAGTTCGAAGTTTGTGTATCAACTAAACTAGTATCTGAGATAGCTCTATCTCCTAGTTAGATTTGCATTTTTTTAATAAAAAAGTGATACTTAATTATTTAGTACTATTTATTTTTGAAGCATAACAAACTTCAAAAATGAATATATATTGTACTTCCAATCTATCTTTTGACTTTTGCTTGTGCTACTACACGTTAATTAGTTTACATCTAGATTGAAGTTTCATAACTAGTAGTTTCTATCTTTGGGCCAATGTAACAAAACAATAACTAATAATATGTGCATTGTATAGTCGATCTAATAAAATACAAACCGACAACTTTGATAAATCAAACAAAAATGTTAATATACATGACAAGGGAAACTTTTCTACAGGACATTGTTATTTTCTGGCATTTGCCAAAACAAACCGCACAATTATTTCTTTTTTAGTTACCATTACAATTTTGTGACACATTTACCAGAACACACAGCACGACTAAAAAGGAAATTTTTGGCACATTTTCTTTACACCCGTCCATAACATGGTCACCCTGATAAAATTGCCAAAGCTTTCAGTTTTTGGCCACGTGATGTGTTACCAAATGTGCTACAACAATGTAGTGGAACCTGGCAAAGACACAATAGGATGGTATGTTTCAGAAAATGATAGAAAATAACAGCGTCATGTGGCAAATTTTCTGATATTTCCTATTTTGAGCCTCTGAAGTGTATGACTCGCATGAGCCACGCTTGAGACTCGGAGAGCCAACATGTCGACCACGACGGATGCGTGGCAACTAAGTCGTCATGAAGACTATGACGCGATGGTGGAGGAGGTGTCCAATGTTCCAGGGGCGGCTGTCCTGGGGTTATTGCCCTAGGCGGGCGACAAATATCAAGACGAAACGATGGACTCTTGAAGTGTATATGCATAACGCCATCTTCAAGCGGGGGACATAGGAGTAATGTGAAAGTTTTGGTCAAGCGACTGCCAGTGCTTGGGAAAGAACTAAAAGGAATATGTCAAAGAGAGACCAGGTTCAGACCCACATTGCCACTTGCTTTTTAAAAAAAGACACATGTTGCCACTTTAAGGTGATAGTTTATTTTGATAGAACTTCGGGGTGTTATTAGGTAGCTAATTTAGGCAGATAAATGTTATGTAAAAATGGAACTAATTTGCACCAACATGTAGAATTAATTTTGTTCTTCCTATGGGCACTTAGTTTTTTCAAGAAATATTTAGTCGGTTGTGGGCTTATGAGAAATATTTTGCATAACTGAACTGAGCTTATTGTATCGCAATATGATTTTCGTTGCACACTTTAAAGTTAATGTTCCGCGATGACCACTAATGCATGGTACAAAAGCATGTAAATTGAGGATTCCGTGACATTTGGTTTCGATTTTTGTTTTTATCAATTTCGTTTCAACGGATTAGATTCAAACATATAAAATATCGTTTATTTGATTTAGTATACCGTAGCAACGCATGGGCTTCGTGCTATATATGCATAAAGATGAACTGACTGTATGCATCTAGGCCCCTAATTATTTTCATTATTGTATTGGCAGTCATGGGCCGAACCTTGTTGGGCCTCGGTTAGTTAACCTATTCATATGTCCTCTTAGAGAATTATTATACATGTTGATGAACTTGCGCTAATGGCAACTACCATTAAAAGATTTTTTTTGATAAATAGAATATTAATATCGTGAAGATACCAATTACATTTAGGATATACACAATTAAAAAAATATTAAAAACAAAAACGACTCCGTATCAATCACTCGCAATAGAAGCACACTAACCACCACGAGACAACACACGGACTACAAAGAAGGTTCTCTAAAAGAAACACCTCTAAGCAGGGAACAATGCACAAGCATTGTCGTCGTCCGTTCAAAAATCATAGTTTTTAACCTTATAGAAAGTCCGGGTTCCCAAAACAATGACTTGAACAAGGCTATTGTCAGGTACAACCAATAAATTTCAAACTTTGGGGTTTCGCCCTAAAAATCTCTACTCGTTACTCGAGGAGCACCCAAAAAATGCAATCCTCCGGTGAAGCACTTGCTGAGGCGGCTGCTGCTGCTTCAAGTCACCAAAAATCTGACACATTATCTTTATCGCATCCAATGTACCACTCTTCCATAAATTCAAGACCTCCAATTGCAGCTGCCATGAATTTCTCCACATTTATCGCTACCATGGGAATCTATATGTAGACATGTGCAAAGCATTGAAAAGAAATTGAAGCTTCGTGCCGCACTTTGTTGAAGCTGCACTAGGTGATAATATGTGCATGCATGACCGGATCCTTTCCGGTCAAGATATCCAGAGGAACCATGTGCCAAATCGCGAAGATCTCTGACATGGGAAGAACGGAACTCATCGGCGGCCAGGCCGAGAGGTTGACATCAAGCAGATATGTGAATTGTCGAGTAAGAACACTGGGATCAACCACCATTATTTATAAGTGAGTATCCCACATGTCGCTGGCTGTCTCCCTACAGGACCGGCCGCTCCAATCCCCACAACTAACAGACCATACGCCATGACGGTAGCAAAGAAGGCGACCTGCCGTCCAGAGCTTACACCGGATGGTGACACGGCTTCAAGCAAGCTAGGGCAAGGCCACCACCACACCTCTGTTGTGGGGTTGCGCATCCACGCCACCATCGCAGACCCACGCCACCATGCCCTCGCCTAGCTACCGTTGCATCCCCGCATGCAGACGACCCTCGCCGCCATCCTCCATGGGAGGACCACCACCAGCTCCTAGGGTTGCAGCCCGGGATCCGATCTTCTTCGCCTGCACCATGTCATCCAAGGCGATGCGTCGCTGCGAACGAAGTTCTCCCTATGGGGGAGAATCCACCGCGTGAGGAGATAGCCCCCCACCGTCGTCAACCAAGCTGGCTTCGCCCGTTAGCATCCTCCAGCGGCATCAAAGAGGATGAGAGATGGGGTGTTGGGGGCAGCGCGTAGGGTTTTCGCTCTAGCCATCACCCTAGAGAGCGACGTGGGAGTGTTTTATCAGATGCACACTGCTACCACACAATAATACTAGTCCACGTTGAAACTTGTTGGGGTGGCCGACCGATAGGGGAGGCCTTGTTAAGAATATAATACACGCCTAGTTCTTTCTATAAGTTCGGACTTTTGGAATAATTGGCAAGGGAAACAATTCAATATGGTATCAGAGCCAAGAGGTCTCAAGTTCAAGATCCTGCTCACGCAGTTTACAAAAAAGATTATGGGGCATGCACCGAACCCACGCTAAGGACTAAAATATGCTAGACGTGAGGGGGGTGTTAAGAATATAACACACGTCTAGCTCTTTCCATAAGTTCGGACTTTTGAAATTATTGGCAAGGACAACAATTCAATATGGTATTAGAGCCAGAGGTCTTGAGTTCAGATCCTGGCTAACGCAATATAAAAATAAATATATATGCGGACACCGAATCCATGTCCTAGGCCCGTGAAGAAGAAAGGCCACCGTCCTGGACGTGAGGGGGAGTGTTGATAATATAAATATGTTCCCTATTGTATTTTCATAAGTTCAGACTTTTGGTTCAGATGGCTAGTGCATCAATTCAATAGGCCTAGCCCCCGCTCGTTCCCCTGGATCCGCCTGCCAAGACGATAAGGGGGGAGATGCCGATGATCATCACGATACCTAGTTCAAGTATTGTTAACATTAAAGATTAGTGACGCTTCAGATGATGTTCTACCTTGTAGTTAAAATTTTGCAGTCTTGCGATTTTTCAATTGGGAGTCTGATTCATCTCCTCCTGCTTTAGTCACAAGCTCTGTTTCCCGCGTCAGTGGTTATATGAAGGCTAGCTATTACTTAGCTGAGGCACCGGCAGATCTGGTGTGTGTGCCTATCAATTAGATTGTGATTATTTTCTCATGGTGCAATGAAAATACGCCTGCCTATAGCCCTATAGGGATCTATAGCATAATCAAAAGTAAACGATTATTCATACATAGCCATATTTCTTATTGAAGAAAAACACATTTCAATTATCCAAAAACTAAAACCAAGAGTACATAGCGTGACACTTCTCGGAGTTAGGTCTAGCTGGAGGACGGAAGAAGATACTCACTCTGATCCATAATAAGTGTCGGTGATTTAGTATCGTTTTAATATAAAGTTTGTACTCCGGCTCCCACACTTATTTTTGGATCAAAGGGAGTTGTTAAAATGAGGGCAAATGATTTTTCAGAATTCAATATATATCAATATTAATGTGTATGCTTGTGTCATATGCACGCACTTGTGTGACCTGTCTTAAATGATATCCATATCATGATTCAAAAATTGAATTTAATGTCACACAAGAAACAAAAAGTGAATTTAATTTCACAAGCTTGTATAGATCTAAGAGCAAGTATAATATGATACAGTCAGCTGGCTATAAGGAATAGAATATTATAGTTTTGGTGATATGGATGAGAGTTAAGAGGAGGGAGAATGTAAGCGGGTTGTAAGTTAACAGCCGGCCTAGCACATGCTCCTAAGCAGCTTGTGTGAGTAAAATGTGGACCACATATTAATTAAGTAGTAGAATTTGTAGCTAACTATTGTACTAGTGGACTATAAGGCCGGCCATAGATGACATGACACTTTCTTATAGCCAACAATCGGCTATATTATTAAACTTGCTCTAACATACTCATCCCTCTGTCCAGAAATAAATGATTGCATAGATTCGCATGTACCTATACATTAAAATGTGTCAAAATAAATACGAATTTATACAAATCTAAGAAATGTAATAGGTGAGATTGAAATCTGGTTAGGGTTCCGTAACTTTATGTGTTTCGTCACACATTCTATGTTACATGTCTTTGTCATTAAACCACAACTAACACCATGTGCGGTGTTTCCTACCTTTTGAATACAATTTGTATTTAAAATTCTTAAATGGCCTACACGAGACCATACATTAAAAGCAAGATGTTTCCATATGAACCCTTGCACAATACATGCCATATGTATGACCCGTCACATGAATGGACGCTTAATTGATGTAAACACATGCCAGAATGACATCTCTATACTATATATATGTATGTTTTCAAGAACTAAAACTACACTAGGGAAGATGGCGTCGGCGACACGCCGCGCCCGTGGCGTTAATTCAGTTGCGTACATGGATTCGACACAGACGTGATTTTTGGAAGTTTTTAGTTGTTAGCTAGTAGACACTATATAAGAGAAGTTATAGATTGAGAAGTAACAGATATATGCTGGTATGAATGAAAGAAGTAGTATATATGTTTATATATTATAATAAAAAGTCTACCCGTATTTTCTGATGGCTACAGTAGCAGGGGAAATTCACTCGCCGACAAAAAAATAAAAAAATGAACAGTCGAAGAGTGATATTATGAAAACTATGTACGAAAACTACGATTGAAAATTGTGTCAAAGAATTACTGGCTAAGGGGAAATTTACTGTTAACAACTCACGCCAAATTACGGACAGAAATTGTGCACCCTCGAAGACTTGACGTGGCCGGAAAGTTGTGGAGAGAACTACCGTGGAGTAATTAAAAAGAGTTAGGAAAAATACTGTCCTAGACAAAGGCTAACTACCGTTAGAAAGTTATGGTAGACACGCATGTCGAATAATTACCATCGATTAGTTAAAAGCAGGGACTTAAAATACAACGTTGTAGACGTTGGTAAATTTTTGGTCGAGAGGTAGACATCGTTACTCATCGCCAAAAATAACTGCTGAAAAGTTATCAAAAATTGCCATCAAAGAGTCTAAAAAAGAACTAAAGAAAGAAAAAAAACTGCACTGTAGCACAAGGCAATGTGGCAGGACTTGATTGGAAGAAACTAGAACATGAACAGTACACAAACTTGGAGGAAGGAGAGGGCTTGAATCTTTCGGCCCTTAATATATAGTAGTATGTAGATCGAGAGCGATAATTCTCCCAAACCTGCCATGCTAGGCTTACATTCCATAAGTTCCCCATTCCATATTCCTGTTAGTTATGAGACACTGGAGGAAAACAAAGAATCCGTAAGGCATTTCGTTATGCTCGTTTATCAGTAGTTGTGGCACCCAAGTTTCTTCAGGTGATACATTATTGGTGCCTTCCAAATCCGTTGAGATGGCGTCGATATCCTGTAATTCGGTACATGTTCTTAAGGGAAGTGTTGTGTCGAATGTGGCTGGAGCACGAACCCTTCAACAGCATGTCACCTCTCGGTGCTAGATTTAGCAGCTGCAATAATTAGAATAGTGTGGGTGGACTCTGATCTTTGTACTTATAGTTGACGTGAGTGTTTCTGTGAGACACTCGAACCATATGCATTGTAATCTTTCTGCTTGTCACTTGTAATCAATGCATACTTTTCTGAATACACAGAATGACTACTTGTTAGTAGACTTTTATGGTTTCGTAGTCAAACTTGACACATTTTTGTTCTATATACTAACAGAAATATGGGTAAGTAGCGAGATTTCATAACTGAAGCTAGAGGAAATAGCACGTAAGACCAGTTGTTGGTGACTTATTTGCACAAAACCACAGCTTCCACTTTTTTTTTTCACAGAACACCACATTTTCCCGTATTTTTTGCACAAAACATAGAAATCTTGATTAGCCACCTTAAAAGCAGATTAGAGGTCTGGGATTCGTGCTAAGTTTTAGTTAATTTGATTGGAGCGAAATTAATACCAACGTAACTACTTTGTTTGTGTTCTGTTTTGTTCATGCTCATGTGGTTGGATAGTATATTGATGCTTATCCAGTCACCGCCAGCATCCTGCTAATGCAATTTATATTAGACTTCCTCTAATTCATGTTCTGGCAACATTATTCACAATTTTATACCTAAATTCCAATGTGTTATGTCTATGCTGTAAGTTCACCGTAAACGCATCTTTGTTGAACGATTGATGGGAGCTCGTTCAAATTTTGTACTCAGTCATTTTGGAAAATAATATTCCGTGACGGTCTATTCTAGAGTCTACATTGAGCCTTTTGCCTCATCTTCTAGAGTCTACATCGAGCCTTTTACATCATATGGTTAACATCAGCTATGGGTCCAGTTCTCTAATCTGCTGTTAAGGAGGCTAATCAAGATTTCTATGTTTTATGCAAAAATTATAGAAAAATATGGTATTCTGTGCAAAAAAAAAAAAGATGGAACCTGTGGTTTTGTGCAAAGAAGTCACCAACAACTGGTGTTATGTGCTATTTCCTCCTGAAGCTAGGACGGGTCACCACTGCCCAAGGAGTCGATGCGTAGAACAGAAACACGAAAATGAAACAGTAAACAGCGAAATTTGAAACATTCGCACACGATTTTGAATAGTTTATAGTTAGGTCGATGCGATCACACATATAAAATGCACAGATTTTCTACTACGCGGGGATCTGCCGTCGATGCCACCTAACCCTAACCTAGGAGACAAAATTAGGCTCACCAAAGCCTCAGGGTGCGGCGGCAATGGTACCGGTGACGGGCTTCACACTGCTGTCATCGGAGACAAGGTCGACGAACTGCTCCGCTTGCAACGCACGCTTGATGTCCCACTCTAGCTGACATGGTTATACCCCGCGGGCACATGATCTCAGCATACCTGGTCCAGCCCAAGGAAGGCCCACGACAAATATACGCCGGCCCATGAAGACTTTCGGGTGGTCAAGGTCCGTGACGCCTTCGGATCCTTGGAGAGCAAGACTAGAGTAGATAGGAAATTTAAATGGGTAAACCCTAAAACTGTAACCGACTAGGTCTGTGCATGGGACCTGTCCTGAGTCTATATAAAGGCTAGGAGGGCACGACTTAGATCTCTCGACTCATACTTCCGCATACACACCTCCACGCCAGATTGCATCTGCGCACCCCTGTAATCACCGGTTCCATCGTAATCAAGAGCAGACAAGCAGGAGTAGGGTTTTCCCTCCGGGGGCCTGAACCTGGGTAAACCTCGTGCCCCGTGTTGCTTGTTTGCTAACCGTTCTGCGATCTCCAGCATCTCCATCTTCTCCAAAACCCAAGTCCATAACAATGGGCATTGACGAGATTAAACCTCGTCAATTGGCGCCGTCTGTGGGAACTGGGGACGCTGATTGTGCGATCGTGACGGTCCCAACCCGAGCGATCTACAACTCTGCGGCGAAAGAGAGTCACCTCCTCTTCGGCGCTTTCGACTTCACCGCCCACTCACCGGCCACCATGAAGGACTTCGAGCCCGTAGGCGACGGACTCGAGATCCTATTTAGGAGCTTCTGCTTCCAGGTGGGGCAAACCGGCACCCTCCGCCTCCCAGAGCGGGTGCCCCTGCCATCGATCAGGCCCGCTTCGTGGGCCCCACACCCTGTGCTACGCACATCATCATCAACAGATGAATCCTACGACAGCAGGAGCTGCAACTTCGATCTGTGCGATCCACCATCGAAGGGACCTACAGTTCCTGTAGGGTTCGCAGCATAGAAAACAAAAAAAAATCTACGATGTGAACTATGTACCAAGATCTATCTATTAGATACAAACAACGGGCGGATGTATATCCGTAGAGAACATACCCTTGAAGACCGACAAAGCTTAACGAGTTCAACTCGTGGTTAATGTAGACGATCTCTTGCCGATCTCAAGATCGAGAGGAAGTCCTAGCGCCGCAAATCAGCAGCGCATCCGTGCTCGCACACACGTTCGAGGCACCGAGCAACCTCCGTCTCCTCGCTCCAGCGATGCAGCGGAAGCACAACTCTTTCTTGCCGATTAGCCACCGGGAACATGTATCTCGCTAGTCCGAGACCATGGGGAATAAATTCTAGAGGGGGAGAAAGATCCTTCACGAGAAGGTGTGAGTGAGAAGTGAGATGAGGGTCTCCTTATATAGGGGGAGGAGGGGCACCCAAGGGGGTGGCCGCCGACCATGGGGGCTGCCCCCTCCCCTCCTTCATTCATGTGGGTGGACACTCCACTCACAAAATGGCCCTTCAATTTTCTCCACTCAAAAATCCACTCAAATTCCCATTAAATTTCCACCAAATTTAATGCAAACTCTCATTAAATAAAACTCTTTTATTTTATTCAGAATTTTGTCAATTACTTTAATGACAAACATTCACAAATAACCCCTTGCTAGAATTCTATTTCACATGCATAACCACTTTATGCAATTTCACCCGAAAACCTGTTTCGGTATCTAGTGAAATAAATTCCTGCGCTTGTTCATTCTTTCGGCATGAAACTTTTGCTCCAATTGGATGTCGGTGTCTCTTAAGTGTGTCACCCTACGGTTCGTGAATAATGCGGACATGATCGAGACCCCTCTCGGATCAATAATCAGAAGCGGGATCTGGAGACCCATACTGACTCCCACACATTCAACGATGACTTTCTTGTGATCGTCGGAACCTTTTACTTTAGTATCTTAATCCCTTTATTTCACGATATATTACATGTCCGAGATTCGATCATCGGTATCTCCATACCTAGTTTGATCTCGTTACTGACATGCACTCTTTTCTCGTTCCCGTGATATAACATTCTAGTGATCAAATCACTTGCTTGCAAGCTAATCAATGTGATATCACCGAGAGGGCCCAGAGTATATCTATCCGTCATCGGGATGAACAAATTCCACTCTCGGTCCATGAGCCTCAACATAACACTTTGTTAGTTCTGAATCCATCTTTATAATCACCCTGTTACGGTGTGACGTTTGATGTTATCAAGAAACTCTTCCGGTGTTAGTGATTGACATGATCTCATGGTCTAAGGATTAGGATCACTTCGTAAGTTGTTATAGCAATATAAACTCAATGACTTTGATCGTAATGCTATACTTCGGATGAATGTTCATCACACCATTACACTAATGTTGTGATCCCGTTATTAACAACATCCAATGTCCATGATCAGGAAACCTTGATCATCTTGTTAATCAACGAGCTAGTTTATGAGAGAGGCATAACTAGGAACTTTCTGTTTGTTTATTAAACACACATGTATTAATGTTTTTGTATTAATACAATTATAGCATGCAAAATAAACATCTATTATATACTTGGAATAAACATAATAAACACTTTATTATTGCCTCTCAGGGCATATTCCCTTCAGTCTCCCACTTGCACTAGAGACAATAATCTAGTTACATAGTGATAAATCTAACACCCATTGAGTTCTGGTGTTGATCATGTTTTGCTCTAGGGAGAGTTTTAGTCAACGGATCTGCTACATTGAGATCCGTATGTACTTTACAAATCTTTATATCTCCATCCTTGACATGCTCGCGGATGGAGTGAAACCGGCGCTTAATATGCTTGGAATGCTTGTGAGACCTTGGCTCTTTGGCATTGGCAATGGCACCATTGTTGTCACAATAGATCACCATTGGGTCCAACGCGTTTGCAACCACTCCTAGTTCGGATATGAACTCCTTCATCCAAACTGCTTCCTGAGCCGCTTCTGAAGCAGCAACATATTCGGCCTCCGTTGTTGATCCCGCTACCACAGGTTGTTTGGAGCTCCTCCAACTAACCGCTCCGCCATTCATGAGAAATATGTATCCGGATTGAGACTTAGAGTCATCCGGATCGGTGTCAAAGCTAGCGTCAATGTAACACTTAGCGACGAGCTCTTCTTCACCTCCGTATACAAGAAACATATTCTTAGTTCTTTGTAAGTACTTAAGGACATTCTTGACCTCTATCCAGTGTTCCGAACCTGGATCCGATTGGTACCTACTAGTCAAACTAATAGCATGTGCCACATCCGGTCTTGTACATAGCATGGCGTATATTATAGAGCCTATGGATGAAGCATAGGGGACTTTGTCCATTATCTCTCTTTCTTCCGCCGAAGCTGGACTTTGAGTCTTACTCAATGCCTTGCCTTGCAACATAGGTAAGAACCCCTTCTTACTTCCGTCCATTTTAAACTTCTTTAAAATCTTATCAAGGTATGTACTTTGTGATAGCCCTATTAGGCGCCTAGATCTATCTCTATAGATCTTTATGCCTAATATGTATGACGCTTCACCTAGGTCCTTCATTGAAAATTTGCTGTTTAGATAACTTTTAACACTGTTTAAAAGATCTATATCATTTCTGATCAATAATATGTCATCCACATATAATATCAGAAATGCCACATTGCTCCCACTCACTTTCTTGTAAATACAAGCTTCTCCATAAGTTTGTACAAATCCAAACTCTTTGATCACCTCATCAAAGCGGAGATTCCAACTTCATGATGCTTGCTTCAATCCATAGATGGATCGCTGAAGCTTGCACACCCTGTTAGCATCCTTAGGATCGACAAAACCCTTTGGTTGTATCATATACAACTCTTCTTCAATATTACCAATGAGAAATGTGGTTTTGACATCCATCTGCCATATCTCATAATCGAAATATGCAGCAATTGCTAACATAATCCTAACTGACTTTAGCATCGCTACGGGAGAGAATGTCTCATCGTAGTCAACTCCTTGAATTTGTCGAAACCCCTTTGCGACAAGTCGAGCTTTATAGACGGTCACATTACCATCAGCATCAGTTTTCCTTTTGAAAATCCATTTGTTCTCCACGGCCTTTCGGTCGTGAGGTAATTCCACCAAGTTCCAAACTTGATTTTCATACATGGATTCCATCTCGGATTTCATGGCTTCTAACCATTTGTTGGAATCCGGGCTCATCATCGCTTCTTCATACGTCGCAGGGTCATCATTTTCATCAACCATGAAATTCATGACAGGATTTCCGTACAGCTCGGGAGCTGCACGCGTCCTGCTTGACCTGCGAGGTTTGGTAGTACTCTCTTTCGGAGTTTCATGATCATTATCATTAGTTCCCTCTTCAACAGGTGGAGCCAACTCCGGAACAACTTCCGGCGCTGCGCTACTCGCCATGCTTTGAAGAGAAGGTTCAATAACCTCTTCGAGTTCTACCTTCCGACTACTCACACCTTTCGCGAGAAACTCTTTCTCTAGAAAGGATCCATTCTTGGCAACAAAAACCTTGCCCTCAGATCTGTGATAGAAGGAATACCCAATAGTTTCCTTAGGGTATCCTATGAAGACGCATTTTTCTGCTTTGGCTTCGAGTTTATCCGGTTGAAATTTCTTCACATAAACATCGCATCACCAAACTTTAAGAAATGACAGCTTAGGTTTGTTTCCAAACCACAATTCATACGGTGTCTTTTCAACGGATTTAGATGGTGCCCGATTTAAAGTGAATGCAGCAGTTTCTAGTGCATAACCCCAAAATGACAACGGCAAGTCCGTCAGAGATATCATAGATCGAACCATATCTAATAAAGTACAATTACGACGTTCCGACACACCATTTCGCTGTGGTGTTCCGGCAGGCGTGAGTTGTGAAACAATTCCACACTCTTTATTGTGAGTGCTAAACTCGTAACTTAGATACTCACCTCCACGGTCGGACCGTAGAAATTTGATCTTTCTATTACGATGATTTTCCACTTCATTCTGAAATTCCTTGAACTTTTCAAAGGTTTCAGACTTGTGTTTCATCAAGTAGATATAACCATACCTACTCAAATCATCCGCGAAAGTAACAAAATAACGATAGCCACCTCGCGCCGACACACTCATTGGACCACATACATCAGAATGTATGATTTCCAATAAATTTGTCGCCCATTCCATTGAACCGGAAAACGGCGTTCTAGTCATCTTGCCCATAAGGCATGGCTCACATGTATCAAATGATTCAAAATCAAGTGATTCCAAAAGTCCATCCAAATGGAGCTTCTTCATGTGTTTAACGCCAATATGACCTAGACGGCAGTGCCACATATATGTGGATATATCATCATTAAGTTTAATCCTTTTAGCATCAACATTATGAATATGTGTAACATTATAATCGAGATCTAATAGAAATAAACCATTCATCATCGGTGCATGACCATAAAAGATTCCATTCATATAAATGGAACAACCATTGTTCTCGGATTTAAATGAATAACCACTTCGCATCAAACACGATCCAGATACAATGTTCATGCTCAGTGCAGGCACCAGATAACAATTATTCAAGTTTATAACTAATCCCGACGGCAAATGGAGAGGTAGCGTTCTGACGGCGATCGCATCAACGCTTGATCCATTGCCGACACGCATCTTGACCTCATCCCTTGCTAGCGGTCGCTTGTTCCGCAGCCCCTGATTCGAGTTACAAATATTAGCAACTGAACCGGTATCAAATACCCAGGTGCTACTGCGAGCACTAGTCAAGTACACATCAATAACATGTATATCATATATACCTTTGTTTGCCTTGCCGGCCTTCTTGTCTGCCAAATACTTGGGGCAGTTGGGCTTCCAGTGGCCAGTCCCCTTACAATAGTAGCACTCGGTATCAGACTTAGGTCCAACTCGGGGTTTCTTTTCAGGCACGGCAACAGGCTTGCCGCCCTTACTACCCTTCCGTTTTCCCTTCTTGTCTTTCTTGAAACCAGTGTTCCTATTGATCATCAACACTTGATGTTCCTTTTTGATTTCCACTTCTGCAGTTTTAAGCATTGACAGAAGCTCTGGGAGAGACTTCTTCATGCCTTGCATATTATAGTTCATCACTAAGCTCTTATAGCTAGGTGGCAGAGACTGCAGAACATGATGGATGCCTAAGTCAATGGGAATCGTTATTCCCAAGGACACAAGCTTATCGGCGTAACCCGACATCTTGAGTACATGCTCACTAACGGAGCTGTGCTCTTCCATCATGCAGCTAAAGAACTTTTCTGAAGCGTTGTAGCTCTCTACAGCAGCATGTGTGTCGAAAATCATTTTCAACTCACCCATTGTATCAAATGCATTGTCGTTTTCGAAACTCTTTCGAAGTTCCGGCTCTAGCCCATACAATATGCCGCAATGAACTAAGTTGTGGTCCTCCTGACGAGTCTGATAGACATTCTTCTCCTCGTCAGGGGCATCCTCAAAAGGTGGGGGGCCTAACGACGCTTCTAGCACGTATTGCTTTTGTGTAGCAGAGAGGAGAATCCTCAAATTCATGGCCCATTCGGTAAAGTTGCTACCGTTCGTTGCTAGTTTCTCTTTCTCCATGAACACATTGAAATTAAAAGCAGGTGGTGCCATCTACAACAGAATTTGTAAAGTTTATACTAAGTGTATGATAGATTGAGTTCAACTAATCCATATTACGAATGAACTCCCACTCAAAAACGACATCCCTCGTGCCTTTTTGGTGATTACATGAACCAAATCCACTATACCAAGTCCGATCATCACGTGAGTCAGTATAGCTTCAAAGGCGAGCATCAAATGGGCATCATATCAACTATATGACTCATGCTTAACCTTTCGGTCCGTGTTCCGAGGCCATGTCTGTACATGCTAGGCTCGCCAAGTTAGAACCTTAGTATTCGCGTGTGTAACTGTTTTACACCCGAAATATGGTCGTGGATCCAAGAACACCCGATCATCACGTGATGTCTTGGAGCGACGAAACATAATCGGTGCATACTAAAGGAAGAACACATTCTTATCTTGATATTTAAATGAGGGATCATCTTATTATGCTAACAAAGCGCTAAACAAGCAATATAAGATGCTATCAAACATCACATGTTTATTAGTGAAATGTTATGGTTCTCGCAGATGATCTCTATCATGTGCATCGTGGTATGATCACTATCATACCTATATGTGTAAATCCAAGGTCTATGAAGTTTACACGCTATGTGTGTTGTAAGAGTATCATCTCATACTTCTACTTACAAAACTACCATATCATAACACTAGCCCAGCAACAATCTAAACTAGACGCCTCTAATTTATCCATTGCAAGTTTTACGTGGCTTAGGGCTTTCGAGATAGAACCGTTCTTACCTACGAACATGAACCACAACGAGGATAACCAAATTGTTGACAACTCATTTGCAAAATAGATATTGACTATAGTAGGAGAGATAGACACCCGCTAGCCACTTATGCAAACTAGTTGCATGTCAAGCGTGGAACAGGTCTCATGTGCGAGGACATGTAAAGTTTGTCCGGGCCGCTTCATCCCACTATGCCACCAATATCCAAAATTACAACAAAGGAGCAACAACATGATCATCATCGCCCACATACTCATATGTGTACTACCCGTGTAAAGCATCTACGCATAGATCCGGCTCCGATACCACTGTAGGGTTCGCAGCATAGAAAACAAAAAATTTCCTACGATGTGAACTATGTATCAAGATCTATCTATTAGATACAAACAACGGGCGGATGTATATCCGTAGAGAACATACCCTTGAAGACCGACAAAGCTTAACGAGTTTAACTCGTGGTTGATGTAGACGATCTCTTGCTCATCTGAAGATCGAGAGGAAGTCCTAGCGCCGCAAATCAGCAACGCATCCGTGCTCGCACACACGTTCGAGGCACCGAGCAACCTCCGCCTCCTCGCTCCAGCGATGCAGCGGAAGCACAACTCTTTCTTGCCGATTAGCCACCGGGAACATGTATCTCGCTAGTCCGAGACCATGGGGAATAAATTCTAGAGGGGAGAGAGATCCTTCACGAGGAGGTGTGAGTGAGAAGTGAGAGGAGGGGCTCCTTATATAGGGGGAGGGGGGCACCCAAGGGGGTGGCCGCCGGCCATGGGGGCTGCCCCCTCCCCTCCTTCATTCATGTGGGTGGACACTCCACTCACAAAATGGCCCTTCAATTTTCTCCACTCAAAAATCCACTCAAATTCCCATTAAATTTCCACCAAATTTAATGCAAACTCTCATTAAATAAAACTCTTTTATTTTATTTAGAATTTTGTCAATTACTTTAATGACATACATTCACAAATAACCCCTTGTTAGAATTCTATTTCACATGCATAACCACTTTATGCAATTTCACCCAAAAACCTGTTTCGGTATCTAGTAAAATAAATTCCTGCGCTTGTTCATTCTTTCGGCATGAAACTTTTGCTCCAATTGGATGTCGGTGTCACTTAAGTGTGTCACCCTACGGTTTGTGAATAATGCGGACATGATCGAGACCCCTCTCGGATCAATAATCAGAAGCGGGATCTGGAGACCCATACTGACTCCCACACATTCAACGATGACTTTCTTGTGATCGTCGGAACCTTTTACGTTAGTATCTTAATCCCTTTGTTTCACGATATATTACATGTCCGAGATTCGATCATCGGTATCTCCATACCTAGTTTGATCTCGTTACTGACATGCACTCTTTTCTCGTTCCCGTGATATAACATTCTAGTGATCAAATCACTTGCTTGCAAGCTAATCAATGTGATATCACCGAGAGGGCCCAGAGTATATCTATCCGTCATCGGGATGAACAAATTCCACTCTCGATCCATGAGCCTCAACATAACACTTAGTTCTGAATCCATCTTTATAATCACCCTGTTACGGTGTGATGTTTGATGTCATCAAGAAACTCTTCCGGTGTTAGTGATTGACATGATCTCATGGTCTAAGGATTAGGATCACTTCGTAAGTTGTTATAGCAATATAAACTCAGTGACTTTGATCGTAATTCTATACTTCGGATGAATGTTCATCACACCATTGCACTAATGTTGTGATCCCGTTATTAACAACATCCAATGTCCATGATGAGGAAACCTTGATCATCTTGTTAATCAACGAGCTAGTTTATGAGAGAGGCATAACTAGGAACTTTCTGTTTGTTTATTAAAGACACATGTATTAATGTTTCCGTATTAATACAATTATAGCATGCAAAATAAACATCTATCATATACTTGGAATACACATAATAAACACTTTATTATTGCCTCTCATGGCATATTACCTTCAGTTCCGGATCCGAAATCTGCGGCAGCAGCGGACCAATCTACGAGCGCTACCAATGCGCCGTAGTCATCCAGAGTGACGTGGACCAGCGAGCGCCCAACCCGCCGCCAAACCCGCCACCTAACCCGCAGAACAGAAACGCTGAGAACAGAAGAAGCCAGTCCCCCCCCCCCACCCAAAGGGGACGACCCCGGCCAGGTCATCCGCCTTAGCAAAGAAGGATGGGCCCAGGCACGCGCCGCCGTAGCGGGTAACACTATTCTGCCTGCAGACGCCTCACGGGACCTGCTGATGGCATACCACTTACTCCTCATCGAGGAGCACAAGAAGCAGGTCAAGATGCAAGAGGTGCTTGACAAACGCAAGCAAGCAGCCTCGGAGTCCAGCGCGCGACGAGCTGCGCTCTCCGCCATGGGCATCGGCTCCAGCTCGAATGGCAACCAGGGCAACAAGCATCGCTCCCGGATGGAGAACATGGATCCCAAGGAGCGTCGTGAGGTGACCCGAACCCTCCACGCATCCTTCATGGAGATGGATGCCGATGGCAACATCATCCCGAAAACGCCGCAGGCTGCGATCATGGCAGCCACCGCGTACCTAGCGTCCCACCCACCTCCGGAGGGGGACCCGAAAAGAGCCATGCACAAGTCCGCACTTACCGGACTCAGACTCGTCGGAGCAGCGCTCCATCAGGAAGCTCCTACGAAGCCGAAGAAGAAACCTCCGGTCAGGTTCGACCGCAACCCCACTCCTTCATCCGAAGAGGAGGACCATGACCTTCCCCGAAGGCACAAGAGCTCGCGCCATCGCAACCGCAATTACGACGCCAGAGACGCGCTCACATGGCGCAAAATCGACAAAGCGCGAGCCAAGCGCGCATGCTCGTCTGAATCCGAGATGGACGAAGACGAAGGAGAACTCTGCGGAGCCCGATGCTTCAGCAGATCTGTTCGACGAACACGGATGCCGTGCAATTTCAAACTTCCTTCGGATACTCCGAAGTTCGACAGCACACAAGACCCAAAGGCGTGGCTCAGCGACCACCTGTCATCCGTCAAGCTGCACGGCGGAAACAAGGAAACCGCCATGCAATGCCTTCAGCTGCAGCTCACAGGTGCAGCCCGGATCTGGCTTAGCAACCTATCTTCAGGGTCCATCCAAAGCTGGGAGGATCTGGCTTACAGCTTCATCCGAAACTTCAAAGGCACCAGCAAGAGGCCCGCCTCAATCGAGCAGTTGCGGGCCTGCACTCAACGAACGGGCGTATCCATTCGCTCGTACATACTGCGCTGGTCCAACACCAAGAACTCCACAGCGCACATCTCTGAAGAGAGGGCCATCGACGCCTTCAAGGATGGCGTCAAGCGCCAGGACTTCAAGGAGGAACTTGGGCGCGTCAAACCCAAGACACTCGACCACCTCATGGACATCGCCAACAGGTGGGCTGACGGCGAAGATTCCGTCCACCGGGCGCACTCGGAGGAAGAGGACGACTATGGCCGACGACAAGAGCGTCGTAGCAAGAGGAGATCGCGTGTCTACGACGATCGTGATGGACCCTACATGATCGCGGCCGGCTATGCCGATCGCCGCAATGACGACAACCGCAACAACGGAGGATACCGCGGAGGAAATTTCCGCGATGGAGGACGCCCAGCACAGTCGTGGCAGCACCGCGATCGCGATAACGGACCCTTAGCATACGAAAAACTTTCGGGTCCATGCACCATCCACTTCTACATCGACAAGCAGGATGGCAAAAAGAAGGCGAGCCACATGCTCAAGGACTGCCGTGAGTTCCAGAAGCTCAGCGAAAGCATGGTTCAGATGAGACAGCAAGCTCCACCCCCTGGATTCGGGAACGCACCTGCACCTGGTGAAATAGCGCATGGAGCTCCTCCACCTCCACCTGTAGGAGGCCCAAACCAACCAGTCGCACCAGCACAGAACAACGCTGGGCATGGGTATCCCCCGCCGAAAGGAGCACTGATGATCCATAAGGGACGCCCAACGAATAGGGTGCAGAAGAAAATCACCCGTCAGATCAACCTGGCCGTGACAGCTCCACCTGCCATCCCTGAGTACCTCAGCGGATCAGAGTCCTGCATCACGTTCAACCGTTCGGATCACCCTTTCCAGGTCCCTCGCCCAGGTCATGCTGCCCTGGTGCTCGAGGCACAGATCGGAGGTTTCGAGATGAGCCGCGTCTTCATGGACGGCGGCAGCGGCATCAACCTGATGTTCGCAAGCACCCTAGCAGCAATGCGGATCCCGCTGTGCAGCCTGGAACAGTCAGACACAACTTTCCACGGCATCGTTCTAGGAAAGGGCATATTCCCCCTGGGAAAGATATGGATCGACGTCATCTTCGGCAAGTCGGACAACTTCCGATGCGAGCGGCTCGAGTTCGAAGTGGTGGACTGGCCATCACAATACCATGCCATCCTCGGGCGTGTATCATTTGTAAGATTACTGGCAGTACCACACTATGCATACCTGCTACTCAAGATGCCAGGACCCAGAGGTGTCATCACAGTCCACGGGAGCTTCACCCGATCGGACCACTGCGACAGGGACTTCAACAGAATCTCCCAGTCATTCGGCATGCAGGAGGAGCTTGTAAGGCTCCGCGAGGCTCCCAGTCTTTCCAGACACCAAGCCCATCAAGCAGTCCATCCGGAGACTGTCCGAGCCACGGGCCGAAGCCATCGGGATGGAAATCAACAGGCTACTCGCTGCAGACTTCATCAGGGAGATCAAAGAAAGCGAGTGGCTCGCAAATACAGTGATGGTCCCCAAGAAGGACACGGACATCCTACGGATGTGCGTGGACTTCATGTCGCTGAACAAGCACTACCCAAAGGACCACTTCCCTCTTCCTCGGATCGACCAGATCATCGATTCGACAGCAGGATGCGAGAAACTCTCCTTCCTCGACGCCTACTCAGGCTACAACCAGATTCGACTCAAGGTCGAAGATCAAGAGAAAACGGCGTTTATCACACCGTTCGGAGTGTTCTGCTATAACACAATGCCCTTCGGGCTAAAGAACGCAGGTGCCACGTACCAGCGATGCATGCAGGCATGCCTGAAGGACCAGATCGGTCGAAACGTCCAAGTCTATGTTGACGACATAGTCATCAAAACCAGGAAGGCAAGAACGCTCATCGACGATCTCCGTGAGACGTTTGACAACCTCAACCGCTACAGGATCAAGCTCAATCCCGAAAAGTGCGCCTTCGGCGTCCCATCGGGTCGGCTGCTTGGATACTTCATCTCCCAACGAGGGATCAAGGCGAACCCGAAGAAAATCCGGGCCATCATGGCGATGGAGAAGGCGAAGAATCTCGTCCAGCAGCTCGCAGGGCGAATCGCGGCATTGAGCAGGTTCATCAGCCGCATGGGCGAGAAAGCCCTGCCATTCTACCAGCTGCTACGCAAGGCAGATAAATTCGAGTGGACGCCCGAAGCGGACGACACATTCAAAGATCTCAAGCGACTGCTCCCCACCTCGCCCGTTTTGGTCACGCCAAAGGAGCGCGAACCCCTGCTACTGTACATACCAGCCACACACCAGGTGGTCAGCACCGTACTAGTGGTCGAGCGACCCGAAGAAAGCAAGACCCATGGGGTCCAACGCCCAATTTACTACCTCAGCGAGGTATTGACGCCAACAAAACAGAGGTACCCTCACTACCAAAAACTCGCCTACG